>BLKM01008356.1:4358344-4815204 GCA_013340265.1 Coptotermes formosanus | reverse complement strand
ATTATTATTATTATTATTATTATTATTATTATTATTATTATTATTATTATTACACAGTTCTGACAACTCTACTGAAATCAGCACCCAGAGCCACATATGGTCCTCCCCACCTCCTGGACCAAGGCTGTATAGCGTATGGCACGCGTTTTCAAATTGGCAGGCTAGCAGATTTTTTTGGAATGGGGCATTCACTCTTTTTCCAAATTTTTACCCGACCGACTTTGTTACATTACGAAAAATGCATACGCTTATTCAATAGCTGAAAGTGTACAGACTGTGTATGATTATCATTATCACCAAATGAAGTTGCGATTTAGTAATATTCTGTACACAGCGGAGCAGTGCGAAATGTTGACAGGAGGTTTCTCTGCGTGCCGTTGGTCGGGCCGTGGCTGGATGTGTACGTTAAAATTAGATCAAAGGTTTTACAATACCTGCAAAAAACCACGGCCCCAAAAGTGACAAACCAGGATATGAGCAGTAACATATTGAGTCCACCCCCTTCCCAGGGCGGCGTGACAAAGGTATTTTTATCTTTCGGCCTGATAGAGATAACTAATGAATCATTGGAGTTAAGTACGCGGATTTTGTATGGAGATAGCGCCTTAGCGAGTGTCATACCATGTACGTGTATTGAACACTTTCTTATGATAACTATTAAAAGGACTCTAATTATGTGCAGCTTCTATGTTATTATCTCACAAATTTCAGGTACACAGGATCTGTAGCTGAGTCGCGCGTTATGTCATTCCTAGGAATAAAACAAAGCAGGAACAATTATACTAGCTGGAAAGCCGGAACAAAACGTGTGCAGCAGGTAGTAGGATTTAAGGATTCTCTTCGGAACAAATTTTTTTGAAATACGCTTACATTTTTTTTTTCTTTCTTTCATCTTTTATTGCTCTTCTGATATCTGTAAAAGTGGTTATTGCTGGACGGCTTCAGTGTTTTTTACCGTGACAGAATTTCAAGTTTAGAAAATCCTTAATTTGGAAAAACCAAGACTGGCAGTAGATAAGGGGAAAAATGTTACTTTGCTGTATGGGCGAGCTACCACGTTATCAGACATTAAGTAGTAGTGGCGAAAACGAGAAGAATTGCATTCGAACCTATCCTTTGGTGGACTTATGCGGAAATAGTTGGAATAGCCCCACGAAAGGCTATGCAGGGCTCTAGACTTTGGTATCGTAATAGCGCAGGCAATCATGTTGACTTCTCGAAAGTGAAAAGTTACATTTCTACTCCTATTAGTTCCTGTTAATTTCATTTTGTGACACAAATTTTAGCTTGTTTTATCTGTAGGCCTACGTGACATATTCTTATCAATGTGTGAGTCTGGGCGCAAGAATATCTTTACGTGTCTGATAAGTAGACTATAAGTCTCATGTGTTGGCTACAAAAAATTTTAGGTTACCCGATATCTGAAGAGGCCGATTCCAGTGGCCGCGCGGTCTAAGGCTCAGGTCTAAGGCCGAGCGCTTGCTGGGCTTGTGGGTTCGAATCCCACCGGGGGCATAGATGCTTGTCTCTTGTGAGTGTTTCTGTTGCTAGGTAGAGGTCTCTGCGGCGGGCCGATCCCTCGTCCACAGCAGTCCTACCTACTGTGGTGTGTGTCTGAGTGTGATCAAGTGAAAATAAAATGAACAACCTCGACACCTACTGTGAGTAGGTAGAAGAGGTAAGAACTGCGAACGAAAGATATCTGAAGTACCACAGCAGTGTTGCCGAGTGTTCAACTCTTCTGTCATTGTGCATTCTACAAAGCCTAGCATTCCTGAAGACCTAAACCTTTGATTAGAGTTTAATTCTAAAGCTTTCAAGAACGCACTAATATACGTGTTGTGTTCCAACCATGGTAACAGCTACACAACAATTTTGTTTTTCTCAGTAGCCCTCAACAAACATCCTACTCCAGAAATACAAATGAACACAGCTCTACGAACACGTCTCCGATTATTATTAAGTCTACCTTTATAAACACACGTGTAGCATAAAGCAGCATCTGTGAAACTTCAAGTTCAAATACCTTGCGTAAGAATCAACAACAGCAAGTACAAGAGGAATATCTCAAGTGGTGAAAACCAAACCAAATAATCAACGGCCAATTTGCCACGCCTGTGTGTGGATTTAAATTCTCGTCATCATCAACGGCCTAAGCGCCAACGTCTACGTATGACAAACTGCTGTACGGTACACGGAGTGTTTTCCTCTCTAAAATTTCTGGGGTTAAATTAAAATAATTTGCAATGACGATTTACCTTTCCAAATATCTTCCTCAGCGCCTTATTCTCGAACACCCTCAACCTATGTTCCTCCCTCAATGTGAGAGATCAGTCTTCACACTCACACACGAAAAGACAAAATTAGAATTCCGTAAATTTTAATTTTTACATTTTTGGATAGCAAACTGGAAGATAAAAGATCCTGCACCGAATGGTAGTGAGCATTCGCTGACTTCAGTCTGCTCTTAGTTTCTTCAGTAATGGCATTTGGTTTGTTATTTTTTATAAATATCTGACTTCGTCCACACTTTAAAAATATTTATTACCCCGCTTTTATGTTGTGATTTTGTCATGCATTCTGTTCACAAGACATAAAGAGGTACTCAGTTTTCCCGGCACTAAATAGCTATATAAAAATGCAACGTAAATAAAACGTTGTATAAAACTTACAAATGTTAACCTCGGCTGGCTGTGTGCGATAAAGCATTCATCACGGTCATCTGAAAATGTAACAGGTACTCGAAAAGTACTTGCCTGTGGTGGGCCCAGAAATATGATTTCCTTCGATATAAGAATTCTCACAAACATGCATTAAGTCCTCTGATCTGCTAATAAATCCTTTACAGTTTTGAACGCTTTGCATATTTAGGCCCCATAAGCACCTTAATCACTGTGGTTAGGATACATTAGACTCTCAGTATATTGTAGAAATTTTTATGTACTGTCCTGTAAAGACGGAACTAATTCTTCTTTAAACAAGACACCTCCACAGCTGTACAACCGGTTTAGTTAATCCTTCACAGTTTACTGTTTACAGTATGCAGCAAATGGCATAACAATCAACAATTTCGAATTTTCTCCACATATTGTATTTAGTTCTTCCGTACTATTGTGACAATAAACAATATTTCCCTCTAAGCTATGAAGGGCCTATCCTTTATAATGGAGATTATTTCTTCTCTGTCAATTAGAAGCTGGATTGTTAAATATATTTAGACTAACTTGCACCTTTAAATGGCAAGGCATTCAGTGCTTGCATTTACTAGTAGGGTGAAAGAATATTAAATATGGAATTTAATATAGTAGACTGACTGAACCAAGTGCTTACGTATAACAGAAAGTGACAACAAAGCACGAATTTTTTAGGTTTCTAACGGACTGTGGACTGAAATTACAGAGAACTGTAGCAAATAGATTTTGAGGGGTACACTGAAAACCTATGATTGAGGTTTTAAGTTAAAATCAGCGTCGTAAACATGTACATAAGATGGCGTGTATAAGCGATTACATGAATGTTTGCAGGTGCGTCTGCCTACAGTTGTGCGGTGAAGACACTCTCTCCCTCTCAGTCATGCTGTGGGTCAAGCACAGGACGGTAAGCAGTCACAGGTTGAATGGGGTAGGATTCATAGCACGAGGTTAACTGTTTGCAGCATACAATGGACTGAAGTAAAAATGACGTTGGGATTGGCACACACAATAATAACCTCAATTTAACTTGTCTAACGTTTTAAGTTTAGGTGGAACCAAAATATATTACATACAAATTGTTACATAATATGTATAATGTTTCAAATATTTAGTTTATAGCGTCCTTCATTCGCTGTCAACTCAAACATTTATGTAATTTTAAACCCCGTATTCTCTAAATAGATGGGACGATAATATTAAAACGGACCTTCAAGAATTAGGATGGGGTATGAACTGGATTGAGCTGGCTCAGGATAGGGACAGGTGGCGGGCTCATGTAAATGCGGTAATGAACCTTCGGGTTCCATAAAATGCGGGGAATTTCTTGACTAGATCAGGACCTATTAGCTTCTCAGGAAGGACTCTGCTCAATGGAGTTAGTTAGTTAGTTAGTTAGTTAGTTAGTTAGTTAGTTAGTTAGTTGGTTGGTTAGTTTCTAAATAGTCAGAAACAGAAAGAATCTATTGGAAGGCGAAGTTCTGACATTACGTGTGCCCGTTTTAAAGGCTAGTGCACACATCATAAAAATCTCACAAGGCCAGTAACCCAACATCACCAAAACTGTACAAATAGTTTGGTAACAACGAGGAGTATCATTGCTAAGTTTGCAAATCCCTAATTTTGCAAAAAAATCCAATCAGTATGTAAAAGTGTTCCAGAAATATGAACAATTCTAATTCGCACATGAAGTAGTTCTCGTTTAATAACTAAGTAGGAGATACTTGCCTGAATCTGTTATTACGTTAACATGGCAATTTTATGAACTTTTTACTTTGTTGCTTTTACAATTATTCACTTGACAAGAACTAATTAATATCCCTATGAACGTCCCTACTAACTGATTATGCAAATTCAATACGCTTTTAATAGGTCGGCCTTCTCTCTCACAGGCACCAGAACCACATTATCCATATAAATTCAAAACCCTCCTCGACAATTGCTCGACGACCTTTTGCCCAAATTGTTAGAGGAGAAGTAATTAGCAGACGCGATACGTGAATTTTTTTCTCATAGCGGTGGTTTTCGATGTTAAGGTCATCTGAAATATGTAGACGGCTCCACAACGCAGACCATTTTAATGTTATGCAGTTCACTACTTCCAACACCCTTGCACCAACATTCTTACTGCAACACTACTCGACATGCACAGGACGAAATGCTTTGCACTGCACTTACCTACATTTCTCCTATGTCGCTTGTCTTGGCGTGTAACAGACACTCTCCTGACAGTCTCCAAAGAGTTTGCTGCCTCTTTTAGCAATCAAATGACAAAACTGTGCTCTTTTCCGAAGACAGTTACACACGCAAACCTTCGCAATCACGACCCTTAAAATGAGAGATGTCACTCGATGTTACGGACTGCAGATCGTCTTTTCTGAAGCTCGTTTGGCGTGTGTTGTGATCCTTGAAGACACACGTTAATAATTTCACCGTGCGGAGAGCAAGACTCCGTTTGTATAGGCTTCAGCGGCTTGGAGTAAGCAATGTCGTTAAAGCGGGCAGCAAAAATCCTTGTACTGAGGGAGCGAGACAGAGAGTGATGACGACCACGCGGACGGCTTCTGCGCTCTTGCGGCAGTTGACGATATCTCTGTCTGGCATGTTGAGACCCACATCATTGCATCTCTTCCCCCTTCCTCACCCCTTCACGACACACAAATACCAACCGAACACAGACGTGTTCTACGCACTATCTCTGTCTGTCGCTCACACGTCGGACACTGCTTTAGGGCTCTCTCTTTTCTAATGTTTTTCTTTTTATTCTACATTTCCATCGCAGCTATCTCCTTTTTCCGTACCTTTTGCCTCATATCTCGCAGGCACGCCCCTTTCTGTCTTCCCTCCTCTTCTTCACCAAACTCTTCCACATGTCCCTTCACCCCTTGCTTACCCAGACGCCCACCTACTCATCTGGACCAACCACACAGCATCCCTGGCTGCATGCGTGTAAAATAGACTAGAAATGAAATGACGAAAAAAGGTGAATTTTGAATTGAGGATACAGTACTTCCAAATCGTAACAGTTGGTAGAATCTGGGCCACTCTCCATTCGGCTCTTTCCCCACTGTTACCGTGAACAATTTTCGCTTTTATAAACACACAAATGTAAAAACAAAACGTTTTCTGGTTGGTATTGTGATCCACACGAAAGTTTGCATATTATTCATTTGCGTGTCTCGTTCGCCGATTAAGTCATCCAGTCTAGCGGAAGTTTCAATTAAGTCTGAGATAATAAATTTGTTAGACGCGTAAAATTATTCTTTTTATGAGTGACAGACTCACTGAAAACTGTCTAATACACAATACATCAGAGGACAATGTACGATTCCGGCACCAAGATTCGGAGCCGTGGAATACTGCAATGAGTAACCTGCCTAAACGTGGCTTCACTTTGAATTGTATCAGACGCAGTGTAGACGGATTGAATGACGTCACATTTCACCACTAAACATATTCATTCTCGTATTTCATAGCAAAATTACTCCTATAATCCACTTGTAGGCTGGGATAATTTCCCTGAGCCTAACACTTAGAAACATGCTTTGGATATGTAATAGTAGACGTCAAGTTTCAGCTGTAAAATATGCACAAAACAGGTGTGTTCTACAGGCAGGTATTTTGTAATCAACCGCATTGAATATCTTGAAAATATCAGACACGTTTTCAAATCCAAATATTTCACTGAATCTTCAGTAACGCATACCGTGTTCTAATTCCAAACATATTTAATATTTACAGACATTTATTCAAGTTCTTACTCTTTCACACCCATGCAGTAACTTAACTGCTCTACAGGAATCATACTATATGTACTTTATGTTTCCTATTCGCACCTGGTCACAGTTCATCCCTTGATAGTGTCACGGTTTGCACACGCTTCAGCACTTCATTTCCTAAGGTCAGAAGACTTTGACACTCCAATATGAGCACAAAAAAATGTAGATTAATAAACACAGAAACCTTTAAGCTTCTTCTTTGTCTACCAGTCCAGAGAAGACGCCTGCGGAGATATATTTGTCAGTCCCAATAACGCACAATCCACAACAGCAAACACTTCTCATTTTCTGTGTGTAAGAAATCGTCAAGATGCGGCTGACTGTCCCAAAGAAGCCGCGCTCTTTCCTTGCTGTCTCCGCGTGTCTCGTCAGACATATGGTCCTGTCTGCAAGGTTTCCTCTACACAACTCATGCACACACACATAACCTAAAGTTATAAACACCCTTCCTTCCATTTAGTGCTAATTAATATAACGGCACATTATGTACTGCGAAGGGGAAGGGGGGGAAGAGATATAAAAAAGATGAAAGGAAGAAAGGAAATACATATAAATCCTACATAGACCTAAGTATAAAAGTAAACTTAAAAGTAGTTGAGAATCGTTAATCTGTTTTATGTTGGTCCTAGAACGTCAAGTGTATATAGACACACTCTAACGGCAGTCATTCGGGTGAGAGAAGAGGAACTTCGGTGGAATAAAAAATAGCCACAACTACTCTTTTCTAATAGACAGTTATGCTACTTGAGGCAACAATTAGGCTACACTCACTTGACCAAACTTTATGCTTGAAATTAAGCATAAGCTTTGTCAAACGATTTTAAAAGAGGTGCCCCTAAATAAAAGAAAGAGACACGACCGTATATGGGTAAATGCTCATGTCCAAAACCAGAAAGGCCAATACGAACTTGTGTTATGAATATAACCTGTGAAGTTAGCCACCCTCGTAACTCGACCACTTGTCTCTGCAGTCTGAAATGTACATTTACACAGGTGATAGCTGCAGGTTTCAATTGTCGTAGTGTCAATATTTTTCCTTAATTTTGCCACCTGTATAATTTGGGCGGCTTTGTATAGAACTGAATGTGACAAAAATGGACAGGTTTCACTGTAATTGGTTCGTTACTTCGGAGTGAACACCGACTTAGTGGATGACGCAGTAATAATGACACATCAGGTGAGAGTTAGGTTACTCTGCTGTTGCGGCCTGTTTTCAAACAACATTCCAGGCTGTACCAGCAGATTCTGATTAAACAGAAAACATTAACTCGATTAACAGGACTCTGGAACAAAGCTGCGTTTTGAAGCAAATCGGGCTACTTAAATCGTCGCATACAAGTAATGCTAACTAAACGTACGTCGATGGATATAATTCTGTATTTCTCTTCTTTGTTAGAAATGACCGTTAGCCGTTCAGAATTTTATGTAGCATAAAATTCTAATAGCCGTGGTTATTAATTTGGAAAATTTTCTAAATATTTTTTTATTCATGTGGATGAACATGATAGTTCTAAACTGATAGGAAAGTGGTTCTTAAAAGAGCAGGTTCTAAGAACTGGAATGGCTCAAGCTGCGGTCTACATTCGCTCTAGGAGCAGCAGGAAACTATTGGATTATAGACATGCTCTGGCCATTGAAATACCAATATTGTAACAAGTATTGGAACACTTGTTAGTAACTATATGCAGTATCAACGCTCGCATTATTCTGTCAAGTGATAATAATGGCTCATGTAATTTTGGTTGTCATCATTTTTACTGATATTTTACACAAGCAATTATGTTTATTTACACGTTGGGCTAATATAATGTTACAAAATACAGTCCTAAACACAAACCGTTTTTACACTACAACATTTTCCTCGCTAGGCCTGCATGTTTCGGTAAATATTGTATCCTCATCAACACCTGCTTAACAAAATCGCAAAACCTCTCATGATTTCAGTTACCCTCAACATGCCATATTGACAGGTGTACACCCTCCTATACCTAGAGTGTCATCTTTAGTATCATCTGGTTGCTATCATAACATGACCCTGCACAATGCTGTAAAAACACTTAACTAAACATTACAGGAATTTCCCATTATAGAACACAAAACATGGAATTTATTCTTGTTGCCTCGTGTCTGTTAATCAGGACAAATTAATTTCCCCCCTCATACATTATTCTAAGGTTAGAACTGGTCAGCCAGCCACAAGGTTATTCGTATGTTACAAAAATTATCACTTTTTCCCCACTGTCCTCGTTATTTTTTGTAAAAGATCAACTGTCTTTATTGCGCGGCATTATTTATGCCTATGGGCCACTCTATCTTACACGAGTGTAAGAACAGATGGATGTTTATAAGCGAGCTTCATAATTTACAAGCCACAACCTACGACAGGTCTAAAGGCAATATATTGTACCTTCTCTTCACGGTCCTGTGAAGTACGGAGTGTCACATCCCAGAGGAAAGCAACCTTCTGGTGTCGCCTAAACTCCTGCACTCAAACAGCAGTACAGCCGGTTATTGATAACAGCTAAAGGAGGACTGTTTGGTGTTCCGAAGTGGGTTCGTGTGCATTACTGGCAAAAATTTGTAAGCACCAAAGTAAAAGAATCGTATTTACTTTGTTGCGCGCCCGAAAGATACGGTTCCTCTCTCTCTTAAGACGGCTAATAACAATACAAGCAGAAATATGTGTAAAATATGCGAAGAAAAATACCATCCACAATTGGTGAAGAAATCTCAATCAACTGGCAATGTTTAAAATCAAGTTTTCAATGCAATGTTGATCCAAGAACCGTGCCCGACAACCTGAATTCTTACTCTACGCGCTCTGGTTATGGCGATCGCTTACCTGAAGAAGTGTTAAAGGAGAGCTGGAGTAATGATAGAATAACAGCTGGCAGGGATATGCAGGACCTGCTTCAGCGCACCCTCGTTGTCAGCCACAAGAGTTTTGTGGGGCTGAACTCGCGGCTACAAGAACGTGACAACTGGAGCCGTAAGAAGCTACCATAAATTATTTTCCAGACATTTTTATAGAAATATTCAGGCGAGAAGAAGCCTACAGGGACCCTTAGCCTGCGAACTGATAACAGTCATGTGGGTAAGGCGAAGTTTCAGTTTTGTTAAGTAACGTGCAAACTGCTGTCTTACACGTAACCTACGTGCATGTTTTTAGTACATAAAATGCATAAAGCCTATTAAAACCTTTAATCGTAGACTTGTGTTTATGAAATCATTCGAGAATAATGCATAAGTAAATTGGGAACCATAACATTTAAATTCAATTCTATGAAACACAATGCAACTTGGAAACTTGATAGTCGCCCAGCTGGTAAACATTTACTCACCTTTAAAGAAAACAGTCCTTCGAAACTGTGTTGACAGCCCACCCGTTCTCTTTTCCGAATCACCGCAGAAGAATTAAGCTCACATCACATCACCCTGTTGATATAAGATCGGTTTAAAATTACCTTCCAATAGCTTTATATGTCGATGTTTTCCCAACCCTTTTTTCATGGAGCAAAAGATAAATAAATTTTTCATGTCCCTAGGAATTCCTGCATACGAAAATGTTTAGAAGACAGAAAATGTTGCTCCCCTATTATTGTCAAGAAGGTTCAGTGATGAAGCATTAAGTCAGCATATCTCGCAAAAAGAAGCGGTTTTTTTAAGTATGTGATTTTTTCCAAATATTAAGATATCAAAGCAAAATAAATTTCAATTAACCGTGAAAGCAAAATTCAAGTCCAGAGGAGGGAATAGTAAGATTTATTTTCATTCTGACACTTGGGGTGTTTCTTTGCACAAATTTTGACTCCTTGGCCGCTATTTTTCGCGGAACCCGTGAAGGTGTTCTGCGGAACAATGGTTGGGAAAGGCCGGTCTGTGTTCACCGTGTGGTCTCTTGCCTTAAACATAGGCCTATCTTGCTAAAATTACTGTCACGATTTTTCATGCATTCTATCGTTAAAGCTAAAGATTTACCGCTATCTCTGAACAATTTCTTGAAGTTCTAAATACTGTTGAAGTTACAGTCTTCTACGATATGACGCCATATTTTTGCAAATTTTTTAAATCTGCGTTTCGAAGAAGCTTGATGCATTCATCATCATTGCAGCTGAAGAACAATAAGAAGGTCAAACTATCCCTAAGATGGCGGCAGCAAGCTTCTGTGAAACTCCGGTAACAAATTACAGGATAACATGTGTTATTTACCAGACTGTTGCCTTTATTAAAAAGATGTACAAATATTAATTGACATAAATTTTTTATTTCATACGAAGTTTTCAGGCCTGTTTTGGGGCCCAAAAAATAACCGATTAAAAGGAAATGAAAGTTATTTTCAGAGGTAAAGCGGCTGGGGCGTGAAGCTGAAAGTTATCTAGTGGCGATGTTAATGAATGTATTTATACCACCATGCTACACATATGCTTTCACAGCATACACATGGGCAACGTAACAGACTTTGCGGCTTTTTCTTTAGAATACTGTATTTATGTTTCACTAGTATATAAACATTAGACCAGCAGCAGATACGTCGCATTCAATTCCAGTCATTCCTGATTATGGTGGACGCTGTTATGTCTTATTCTCGGCGAAGAACAACATAAAGGCAATGAGTAACCTACTCATGTATGTCTGTGTGTGTACCAGTGTGTTCTATTCTCGACAGATGATCTACCATGACTATCACTGGCCACTCACGTAACAAAAGCCAGCATTAAAAACTAAGGAATGGATTTCCACTGATAGAAAAGCTGTAAAGTCGGCAGCGTACCAAATTGCTTCTACCGCAATAAAACCATTAACACAACTTGGCTATCAAGAAGGGAGAGCTCCCTTTGCCTAACGGGATACAGCTAAAACCCTTGGCTTCAGAAAAAAATGCGGCAGTTTCATTAGAGTAGGTATTCGACACAATCCCTTCGCAGCTTTTATATAATAATATGTAGGATAGATATTGGCTGGCTTTATGTTTTTTTTCCGAAGTCTTTTTAACTGTCAATTTATATAAACCAATCTTCGAACAACATGAGACAGTGACCATAGCGCCAAAAACACGTTAAGAATCAGGAAGGAGAATTATGTGACCTCTTTGAAAAGAGTAGCCCGGCACTGGGTAGACGTTCCTAGGCTAATCCACAGTCAGACTGTTGACAATCCAGGGGCATGAATTTGAAAAGAGAAATAATATGTTAATTCTGTACAAGACAGCATCAATAATGTTATGTTTTGTTGGCTACATTATATGTGATATTCTCATGGCTTTTCGTGCCAAGATTACGTCCTTCTGAGACTTGACGCCGTGCCTTTTGGTAGACAGATAGCAGCATTTCGCAAGAACCAGCTGCCATAGTCTAAAAACTGAAAAGGCGTTACCTCCCTGATATCCACAGCCTATGTTTAGCTGTGATTTGTCTTAACTATGCCCTGTCCCATTGGAACTGCTTAAATTATTCTTTGGTGTGTCATGAATTGAGTCAAAGCTGTAGGCTAAATAGAGTGCGTATCAGACAGAGCTATTGTCAGCCTCTGGCGGCTGTACATGCAGGTTGCTGTCTAGCAGGGGCGCAGCTCAGTGTTTGCTTCCACACCTGTTTACCAGAGAACTGAAAGAGATCCATTTTCTGAAGGTTGTGTTTCCTTTTTGTATTATTGTACTTCTGGAAAACTAGATAATGTGTTAAGTCCGGAAGCCAATTAGTTTTGAAAGAAATGTTGTTAGTTACTAAAACAGTGGCACTGCAGGAAATCATATGGTGGATCCCAGTGCGATCATGTGTAATGTCATGAAATGTAACAACAAGTTTCACATAGTATGTCGACAGTCAATGCATGGTTATCGGGTTGCCAAACGATAAATAACTTTATTTGCGAGTTTAAATATTAGGAAAAAAGAATGCTACATTAAATTTAAAATTCACGGACACGTTAATTTCTTCATATTCAATAAATCAACAGTCTTTTTTGAAAAGGTTTGAAAATATCAGCTAAACTATTTCATGTCTTGTTACAGATTTATTTATGTACTCAATTAGAGCAAATTTATACAGTCACACAAAATTCTGTAGAAAGATTTTTAACGGCTCTTTCCCCGAGGATAAAGTGGTCGGTGCGTGAAGTTGACGGCTTACCTGCAGCTATATAACGCCCTCATTCCGTGCACAGGCAAAACTGCACTTAATTGCTGACCTCCCAGACTGACTTTCTTTAACACTTGCTGAAGAAGGCTGGACGTAATAAAGTAGAAGGCTGCTTGCACTAGTATCTTTTCTTTTAATTTGTAAACCTCAGGCAGTGCGGAATGAAATTCGAGAAGGTACGATTCTGCTTGGAAAGCAGACTGAATTACATGCAGTGTCAAAACTCTAACACGTGAATTCAGTGCACTTAGAATCGAGAAGTACAAAGTAGTTGGAATACTTTTTCTCTTAAAAGTTCAAAACTAACTTTAAAATCCAACAAAACCCCGCGAATTCCCCGTGCCTTTGATTCCGTGAGAATACATTCATACAAACATTTTTATCAGAATTATAACGGATTATCAGCCTGCTTTAAACTGAGGTATTCTCAGATATTAAGTTTACCTGAAAGGTCTCTCTATAGCTCTCTCTAAAAGAAAAAGATACAGTGATAGAAGTATAACATCTTTTAAACAAAAATACGAGAAAATCGGGGGATATTTATACCCTAATTTAAACGTTCTGGGACCCAAGCAACTTCCTAGCCGTTGAGCAAAGCAGACATTTTTCCGGGAGATGAAGCGGTCTGAGCGTGGAGCTGATCTCTCGCAGCCACCTAGTGCTAAGGTTAAGGAGGCAAGTAGCTGTTTTTCTACTCTCCCTGTCGCCTTTAGAGCGTGCCTAGGCACAATCTTACTTACGCTCCCTATAATAAGGCTATTCACATTTTTGCAATTGTATTGTCTGGACCTGTCTGAAAAGAAGCACAACATAAGTCTCTTACATGTGGTGATTTTTTGTGCAAGCTTTGTGATAAAGCCTGCATATCTGGGCTGGTATACTGTATTTCACATAACCTCAAGGTATTTACGTCACACAAAATTTACCATTATATGTTATTGTAAGACTCACAGAAACAAATTCCCTTGAGAAGACATTTTCCTTAACACAGACAACGTTGTTTATCCTTGAGAATTTCATTTGTCTCTTATTTCTGGTTTGTAATCATTGGGCTTTTTGCAGGACTAATGACATTTTTCAAACAAATGTGACAAAATATGCCCAGTTTATAATTCAAATCTCGGGCTGTGTGCAGCAGGTTTTGCAGCTTGAAATTTATTTCCATATTTCCATGTAAAGTACTTATTTGAGAAAACCGATGGTTATAACGAAAAATCCAACACGTGCTTTCAAATTTAATTCAAGCAGCCCTTAGCCATTTTTCGCAACATCTCCCGCAAAACACGTGTGCCTGTGGAATAAAGCGGTAAAAAGCTGATTCGCATCATCAGAAGTGCGAATCCTTGCTAAGGGATTTTCTCGTTCTCGTGCGGGGTGAATTTATAGGATTTCCTACAGAGTGAATGCCCCTTCCCACTTATTCCTGTCCTTAAATAGCCCATAATAGTGCAGACTCTTCTCTGGATCTAGTTCCTTCTTCAAAGTGATCAGATGGGAAGGACAAGGACAGACGCACTTCCTCACCATACAAAAATAGTTTCAGGGCTTCAAATTACACAAGAAAATTCTACTAACTACAACACTGACTTTGGATACGGCGTAAAAAGTTTAAATTTCTATACGCAAAACTCTGTTTAAAAGAGGAAATGTACCAAGATATATAGAACACATTTCTTTATTTTCTGAATATTAGGTCCTTAAATGATGTGAAGCAGTTTTATAATTTGAGAAGACATGTCTCAACTAGATATTTCATGCCGGAATTTCGTGATTGTTCCTGACAAGTAATTTTCAAGGTATACTCTGGCATAACTCCTTAAAATTCAAATAAGCTTTTGGGAAGTCTAAACTTATAAAAATATTTTTACCAATTGTGTATTTAAAAAAGCTTATGTAATAATTAATTTGATAATAATAATCACAAGAATAGAGAAACACGAGCGTAAGTGTAATCTACATTCAGGTGCTCTTGTGGTGCGTTAATTTTCAACGCAAATACAGATATTAGGAAATGCTTTACCTAAATTAGTTTGGAAAACATGTACAGTTCTCTCAGTTAATAATTCCTGAATCCAGTTCCGCTTGTCCATCACGTTTTAAAGGAAAGTAATTGTGTTAAACATTCTCACTGTCTCACGTGATACATTTTGTACCATTAATAGTACGTTGTTCGAATAAGCAACTGGTAGCTGAGAATTGTTTCCGTCTTAAATGATGTTAAATACGAGAATGCATACAGGTAATGTGTCTTAATACTTGCGTCTGATACTGTGTGTTTGAACTATGAAATTGAAATCAAATATTACATAGGAATTCTTTTGTTTAAGGCGTAAGCACCATGTTTGTTTAGACTGTTATTTCCAAAGTATTATTATAGCTCTGAACATCTTCGGGTATGTTAAACATAAATTCAGTTGCGGTCTCGTTACGTGTTTCGTGGTTTCAGGCTAAAAAGGAATAAGATGTGTCAGTCATATTCAATTTTTATTTTATTTAACACAATTGCTTCTTTCGGCATTTCATTAGTATTAAATATAACCAGGAAGAAGCACCACCATTAAAACTAATCACTTAATTAATTCGAATTATCTGTTCCATATATATACTGATTCTCTTGGAATTATGAAGAACCGGCCAATATTTGGGATAGTCCTCTACCTGAGATATACATATGGATTCCTTATTATTAGTTCTATTTTAATACTTTTTTGCTTTTGCATTTTTTATTGTTTGTTCTGGGCCCCTGACATTACAAGTGAAGATTAGACCAAAATACTTAGTAAAGACAGACACAAAAAAAGAGAAATACATTCACAATTTAAAACCTGTGAGTGTGAAATCTGGTAATTGTGACCTGAGGATTGGGCCGTAGAGTTAAGTGAGCAACTCTGCACATTAAGTAACGACAAACTCAGTAACAAATACAGACTGCCTTATGTTAAGTAAAGAGTAAATTTTAGGGATCTTACCATGAGCTGAACATGGGCTATGTTTTGATATGAAAACCTGTTGGAATACCTGCATTTGAAATATTCGAAAAATAGAAGGGGGAATATATGTAACACCTTTGAAGGCTGAGTCCCAGTCCGAAAGGGTCAGTGTCTTTCCGCTTGGCGTCAAGCCCGCTGCCCTCCGGGGCTCGTGGTAAGAAATTCTTATATAGCAAGTTTGACCAGAGCTGGTACAGCCGCCTTGGGGCTTCTTCTGTAAAGAGGGGACGGGTCTGTCTTGTGTCTCGTGTCTTCGTCTGTGTTACATATCAATATTTTAATATGCACACTTTGAGAGCTAGGCAAAATAAATACTATTTACACTGTTGCATATATAAAACACAGCCGACTCCCTTGCCAGTCCAGTGTTCGCAAAGCAGATGCGGTGCCTTAGGTGGCTTATAACAGCAGCTTAGTTACTTGAACGGTGATGACTTTCTTTGAAGTCTCCCCACAGAGTGAAAGGATTTTCGCCTACAAACCTTCTACATTGCGTTTCTTTCTTAAAAATAAATTGAATATATAATACAGCATGTCCCATATTCTAAGACGTCCGTCTTTCAACATGAGGGTCACCGTCAGATGGCACAAGTTGTCAAATGATCAAATAATGCGATCGTCTTAGCTGGAAGAGGAAATATCACCTTCTTTCTCTGCCAAACTTTCCCATTTTGTGCTGGAGATCCATCGCGTTGGAACATCTGCTTCGCAGATAGCGGTGCATGTAGAAATAACCCCACAAGAACAGTTTTTATGAATCTACCACACTGTTGGGCAACCTAACTGTCAAGTACCACATAGTGGCCAGTGGCAATGACCCTGACAATACCAGCACAAACTTTAATGCAGAAAGGGACCTGATGACCAGGTTCGCGGATAGCACGAGAAATAGCCTTGCGCAGAATTGACTGTTGTTGAAGCTAAACACATTTTTACGGCTAAACATGTTTCGTATATTTACTGTCCCTTGTGCAACGGGAGCTCATCCGCAGCGCTTTGATGCTGCAGCTATTCACAAAATTGTCTCCGGAGAAGACATCATGTGAAAGCAGACGTGCATTGTGCGGATAGCACTGTGAATGCAATTCATCGTCACGAAGTACTTCAAATCCTCTTGGCTAGAATAATCCCAACTCTCGTGCAAAATGCGTGAAGCTCTACACGGCTGTCTTTCCACAGTTGCAATTGTGGCTACTTCATTGCCAGTGTCCGCAGGTAACTTGCGTTCGCATGCGCCGTAGGTGTTACTCTTCGCAGCTTATGGAGACTGTGCAATCGTCAGAAGGCATTAGCGTCTGGATGAAGTCGACAAGTAAAACATAGCGCATATTTCCGTGCACCAATAGCAGCACGACTGTTAGAGGCAACTAGGATAAGGAGCCTGTAGCAGCATTCGCCGTGCCTTTATTCCACGACGATTCGAATTTAAGCGAAACCTGTTGTGCAGTATGTGTCATAAGAACACCTAAGATCACGATTTGGCGTCTGAGAAACTTGTTAGTCTGATGGTGACGTATATCTCATAATATTAACGCCTTAGCACGCAAGTTTCACAACACTCTACCTATATTTTGGCAAGTAATCGCCCTATGGTAAGCCTGTGAGGGCATTTCCTTTCACCAGTATGTGCTTGCCGTACGTCAGTGTTTGTGTACGCCTGAGACAAATTCTACTCGTCATTTTATACCCTTTCCCATATGTACGACGCAGTTTGCTTTGCGTGAGGTCACAGAGTGCTTTGTTTAGTTGCCATGGAAACCAAGTGACAGAATTGTTTGACATACACCTATAGATGACAGAAAGAGCTTGGCTGCAATATAAATTGGTTGATGCGTGACGTGAATGAATGAGTTTTTTGGCTCCTTTGGGTACTGGGTTTCGATGAAACAGCGCATAAATATTATGGCGGCTAGTCATAGAATGGGATGGTGGTTAGTAGTATATATAAAACTTCAGTTTTTACATCACAGAAAACACAATTCTTGTACAGTACAAAGAACGCCATATTGAAGCTGTTTACGGAGTTAATTCGTATTACTGTGGGAAATAACACGAAACTTAAAAATACAATATGTGACAATATGCAGAATTGTTACTCTTATATAGAAGATGGAACTTACAACTACCACTGGACTTTAAATATGAACATGATGGTAGAATTTAGAAAAGCCTCAGACATTTGAACCATTGGCATTAGTGTTATAGAAGTTGCTGACTTTGTTTTCGGAGTTTAGTTAGTTAAAAGACTGTCGTAATGAAAACAACTAAACAGAACAATGTTGAACTGCAGTCATTTTGAAGCAAACGGTCTATCAGTTGGTGCTTAGGGTAAAGCGACTCTCTTAAAAAGCGAAGAATCCTACCATAAATAACATAGCTTGTGGGAGGAAGAGAATTGTTACAGCTCTAAAAGTTGATACCAAGGCTGGGCTCACGTTATTTTATACGTTATGAAATCCTTTTAGAAGTAAAAACGTTAAAAGAGAAATAGTATTTGGGAGCAAGGAAAAGAAGAAAGGGATTTCAAAAAGAAACAATAAAGCGAACAGGATGATTTACGATTTTTAGAAGAAACGCAAATAAAGAATGCATATATAGTGATTTGAATAGAGAGAAAAGGAATCCATCAGCCATAGTAGGTATATATGTAGGCTACATGTAACTGAAAACGCCCGGGGAAAACGAAGCTCAGGTTGGTAGCTACAGAGACGAAGGCGAATAGCATTTTTATGAGTTTCCAAACGACCCTATTTTGACCATCTCAGAGTATAATATAATGTGAAAACTTCTCTGTCGGAAAATAAAAATGAGCAACGGGAACTAAAAGGATAAAAAGAGAATTGAGATGAGAAACCTAAGTTAGATCTTAATTAAGTCGTAGAAAGAGTACTGCTCTGTAAAGTCTGGAAAGAGGAGAAATAAGCACAAAGCTTCGAAAACAAACCTCTTTCTGAAACTCACCAACCAGCTTATAAGGAAGATGAAATTTTGTGGTACTGATCTGTGGTAAGCTCAGCTCGTGAGTGTAGAATATAACAATGACGTACACAAATATTACTGCGTACTGGACAAGAAAGTTGGTTTCTTTGTTGTTCTCTTATATTACGTGAAAATTAACTTCCCTTCCCTTCTCTATCATGTTACCTACATGTTAAAGGCAACGGCAATGCAGTGAAATATAATTCTCATAATCTAGCACTTAGAAATTATAATCCATTTCAATTTTGTTGTGCTAGATAACTATCAATCGTAAACGTTCGCAGACTAGAATCTGCGAACATTTAATAAGGGTCTACATTTCAATTAATAGCTGCTTTCATATACTTAACATATGTCTGAAGTAAGCGTTTCATATTAACAACACAGGTAACAAGGTGAAAAAACTGCATTCTGATTTGATCATAAGTAGAATGTTTCATGAAAATATGACCTTGAAACTTAAGTCACATGTTAACTGAAGTTTTTAAATTTCAGATAGATAAATTTTCTCTGGATTGATATGGCTCAGGTTAGGAACAGTTAGCGGCCTCTTGTGAATGCGGTAATGAACTTTCGGGTTCCACAAAATGCGGGAATTTCTTGACCAGCTGAGGAACTGTTAACTTCTCAAGAAGGGTTCTGCTCCACAGTATTAGGTAGCTTTGCCTAGTCTGACTAATGACTGTAAAGAGTGAGGCTTTATCTTTTTTTCCACCATTTAATATGTAGATTAACTCTGTGTTTTAGAAAATTTTAATAAGTATTAGCTAAAAGCAACGAAGTTTCATAAATTTAATGTTTGTTTTTCATTAGAGAAAAAGGTTTGACTTAACACATTTTTTAGTTCACATGACTTCAGTCACGATAGGTGTTTTTGTAAAAATTGGAAAAACCTTTAAAATACTCGCATTTATCGCTGTTGTCCTCATGACAATCATTTTTGTCCTATTTATTACAGATAACCCTAAGACAGCATTCATGAATTGCAAGGAGCTATAGGTAACAACAGCGAAAGTGCCAGAATTGACAGGCTGTTCACGAATTTTCCCAAATGTTTTCTCCGTGAGAAAAGATTTTATGATGTAGGCCTATACAGATATATATATATATATATATATTAAATTGCACTGACCCTTATTAGCGTAACATTCACATCATATTTCACTAACATTCTTAAAAATTTTAGATTATATTAAAGGAGAATTCACTCAAAAATGATGATATAGATTTATCTTACATTAAGAATTAAGGATAACAATTGATTTTTATGTTTATAATTGTTAAAATATGTTCCTTTCTAATATAAGCTTAAAGAATCACTACGGAGATATGAATGTTCCAGTTCGTTAGTTCTTCACAGCAGTCTAATATCACTAAACGGACCAATGGAAGTGTCACATTCTTTGTTACTTATATTCTTAGCGATGGTGATGAAAATTGTGTTGGTGATTCTGGCTATGATGATTATGATATTATGGAATTTGAAACGCCTCCCTTTTTGTCATTGCCTGTTCTTATTCTATCCTGTCTGGATTATAACGTGTGTAATTTCATATGGTTCCTCTTACGGGAATTGCCTGGAGGACGTGTTCAACTGTCGTTGATTGTTCTATTACAGTCTGGTATTTCTCAAGGCCTTTTATTTTATTGTAAGTGAAATAAGCGTGTGCAACAGCGAACATTTATATGGCCGGAATTACCACAAATTCAATTAATTTTAAGACTTCTTTATGCGTTGTTTAGTTACACGTTTAGCTTAGAGCTATACAGGTATAATCACATTTAACCCAAGCACGAGAGTAGAGTGTAATGCGTCACTAACCCTTCACACTCACTCACGACTTAAGTAAGTTTTCAATAATATCGAACATTCAGACGTGCAAATAGTGAAGAAGGTGAAAAAGGGTAAATAAAAAATAATCTTATAATCTCATACCTAATTATTTAAAAGACTCAGACATCTGTCTGTCATTAATTTTCCAGCACATTTCAAATTAACTCTAAAGTAAGAAATAGCTTGGGAATCGCTTTGTCTGCATATCCTTAAAATAAACTAACTAACTAACTAACTCCATGGAGCAGAGGCCTTCTTGAGAAGCTAACAGTTTCTCAGCTAGTCAAGAAATTCCCCGCATTTTATGGAACCCAAAGGTTCATTACCGCATTCACAAGAGCCCGCCACCTGTCCCTATCCTGAGCCAGCTCAATCCAGTTCATGTCCTCCCATCCCACTTCCCGAATATCCATCTTAATATTATCCTCCCGTCTACGCCTCGGTCTCCCAAGTGGTCGCCTTCCCTCAGGTCTCCCCACCAAAATCCGGTATGCACCTCTCCCCTCCCCCATACGTGCCACATGTCCCGCCCATCTCATTCTTCTCGATTTGATTACCCGAATAATGTTTGGTGATGAGTACAGGTCATTAAGTTCCTCGTTATGTAGTCTTCTCCAACACAACATAATAATTTATGTGTTAACTATTATCATACTTTATGACACGTAGATTGTTTCTCGCAAATATACACGGCTTAATTATAAATTAAACACATTAGTAATTTTAGCGAGGTCAAATGTAAGATTATTTATTTCTCAATTCAGCAATAAGCAATTGCGTTAGAAAATTACTCAAATAAATAGTTGTTTACTTTGAATTTCGTGACAAGGAAAATATTTTCTCTAACTAAAGTATAGAAAAGCTAAAGAAATATTAATATAATTAATTATGTTCACAGTTAAGGAGGGTAAGTTAAAAGTTCTGATGTGTACATTACGATGAAAGAGACAGCAGATACTGCACACCGGCTTTCACCTCTACAAGACACCTGCCTGTCTATTAACAATACAAAGAAATCTCTCAGCGTGGGTCTGCGGCCGCTCGCTTACTGGAATTGTGGGTTCGAATCCCGCCGGGGCATGGGTACCTCTCTCTTGTGAGTGTTGTTTTTTTCCAGGCACAGGTCTGTGGGACGCGTCGATACCTCGTCCAGAGGAGTCCTACAGAGTGCATGTGTGTCACTGAGTGAGGTCAGGTGCAACAATAACTCTCTACACCTACAGTGAGTAGGTAGAAGATGCCAGAGAAAGAAAGAAAGAAAGAAAGAAAGAAAGAAAGAAAGAAAGAAAGAAATCTCTCATGTCGATAATCATCCACGTAAATTTCAGCGTATATTAGGAGAGATAATTAAAGGGTTTTTCTGACAATACTTTATTCCAACCATCGGTTGCTGTGTGGTAATTTGGTTAATATATACTAAATCTGATATATAACAAGAGCGACTGGTGACAAGTGCATGTCTGGAATACTTATCATATAATCTTCAATAAATTAAAATAAAACCTACTTCTCTCTTAATCTTACAATCAATAATTTAAATATCGAAAGTACAAGGTTTTCATCTCACGCTTCGTAATAAATTTCACTTTTACATTTCGTAATTTGAAAAGATTTATATTTTTTGCCTTGTTTCTTACAGCAATTAAGGCTGCCAAGCTGCGCGCAATTGGCACTTAACTAGAAGAAAGCTGAAATGTTTGGAGACGAGAGCAACTTCCAGGAATGGTGATGGTATGAAGGACAGGTAGAGTGCATTTGCATAGTCATGTTAAAATTTGTGCCGCGTGTCAACACTTGCAAATTGAAGCGAAAGCACTGTACGTGGCATTTAAAAAGATAATTCATATAGCAGTTTTAAAGGTGGATTAGAACCATTTCTTTACTCATTAACGCAATCGACGACAAGGTTTGAATTTCCGTTCCGAATAGCGAAAGGAGTAACTTATGCCAAACCCTTTTATTTAAACCTTTGAAAAACCTTATATTTCTCTACTCTTTTGGTGGGGAAGACTGAAGGAAAAACAGCACTTGAAAGATCTACGTCAGGATAGAAGAATAATATTAAAGTGGTTCTTAGGGAACCAGGATAGGAAGAAGTGACTGGATTCAATTAGCTCAAAATATGTTAAGGCTTATGTCACCACGGCGATGAACCTTCATGTTTCTTAGAATGCCCGGAATCTCTTAACTAGCCGAAGAAATATTAACTTCTCATAACAGTTTGTGCTCATGGCGTTTGTCAGATAATACAGCTTTGTTGTTTGTTACAAGACTCGAACTTCCAAAAGAGTAAAGCCAATATTTTTGTTTTTTCGACATGTCAATGTATGTATGACGCACGGCAAAATATTTTACTTGACTGTTTCGTTGTGTACGTAAGCAGTAAAAGTACACATGCAAGAAGATTTTATGTACAATAAAGAAGAATAGAAGTACCTGGAATATTGTAATTTGTAATTTTTTCTTATCAGATATAAATAATGTAGAAAATTGGTGTAAATGGACATGCGTTAAATAGAAATACTTAAAATGATCGTATTTAAATAAGCCCGAAAATATCAAATAATACTTTATCCATAATTACTTACAGAAATTCTTTACCACCTAAAGCTGTTTGTCTGGAATTATTACAGAATTTCGGGGTATTGCCAGCCCTTGGCTGTGGTGAATGCTAAGCATGCAGCCCGGCATAGCTCAGGGCAATGAAGGCCTGGTGCTGGGATAGCAGTAAGCAAGATATTACATCATCCTGCCAAGTAAGTCTTTTAGAATCTAGACAGGTTCAGTACAAGAAACTCCTGCCTAACGATGACAGTAAACTAACATAAGATACTATGCCCTTCAACTGAATACACAACACCACTTAATCTACAGCTTTTATTGATAATACTGTTCTAAGTGGAGTGTTGCTCCTCCAGAGCTGAAGTTACACAATAAATCCGACAAAATATAGGCTACGCAAAAGCCATACACGGACAAAACAAAATGTCCTGTCACCCTTTTCTGTACAAAAAAGGTAGATATAATTAAATCCGGACAGGCGAATGCATATAATATACATACACAAGTCTACATAAAACAGGACATATTTTGTGCTACAAAATGAACGACGTAAATTTTTAAGTTTCATTGCCTTTTAACCAGAAATTTAATCGCTAGTGTGTGGGTTAAGGTAGAAAACTTATTATAAATATGTGACAGCCTAACAAACTCACTCTGGAAAGACAAGTGTAGATGAAAACAGCCAGAATGCAAACAACCACATAAAATATAGATATTATCTAAACTACACAGAAATCGAAAATGCGTATTAAAGATGATTAAACCTCATTAAAGGTCTGTATTTCGAGGCCACTTTAATTCATAGACCGAGCTGAAGAACTTAGAAGGGGAAATTCAAAACTTCAGTAACTATAAATGTCATGTGGATTGTGCAAGCAAAAGTAAATGCATTAAGGGGAGACCTAGGCTTCTCACAGAGGTTTTGCTAAAACATTCATGTCTTTTGGAATGTTGCACAAAATTTTATAGAATTTTTAAGAAGCATCAAGACTTCGTCTTCAATACATTCCATCAAAATTTTGGTAATTATTTGCCACTCGAAAATACATGAAAACTAAGTAAACGTGAGTCTCCGAACACATTAAACTCCAAATGTTATATGATAGGACCAGATGAAATGTAACATCCGCGTGTAGTGTGCTTATATGAGCCTCTTCTCTCTGTTATTTGTTTAAGTATTCGTCTTGACAACATCGGTTTTACGCCTAAAAGAAATATATTTACCTGCTGAAAAATATACAAAAAACCAGTCAAATACGAACATATGAACGTATGAACATACAAACATACGCGACTCACAGTTTTCAATATGTAGATATTTTAGCTACATCCGTGTAGTCGCCTGTCCTGCCTGGATCCTCACGGATCTTGCCTGAATACAAACCATAGGACCTTAGTTCGATCCTAGTTTCGTTTAAAATTTCCTTCCTTCATAGTGCGTTCCTTGCTTTTCTCGAAAGGTAAAAGAAGTAAAATAATTCACACGGTAACATGTACAGTGTAAGCCATATTTCTCTTAAAATACCATAGATAGACAACAAAGTAAAACTGAGTGAATTCCTCTAAGTGAAATTTCGACAAAGCTTCGGGCCTTATCGTAAAACTTTTAAGATTGACGTCAGTTAAACTCTTAGACTTTTGACTCCTACGTCGATTACATGTGACCATATAATTGTTGTGGTTGATAATTACATGCATTGCTTTTTGTTTCACCATTAATATCTGCTAGACTCACAAACGAGTTTATCGTTTTAGATTTTTGTGTCGTAGTAATGCTTAGATTTTCATGGCGTTGACTCTGACAATTTCTGCCGTCTGTAATGAGACTTCGTGAATCTCGCACAAATTTACATAAAACGTCGGAACTTCTCTATCAAATTGTAAAAAGTTACCTCGCTGAAGGCAAGAACCTTGGTGCTCTTCACTAAAAGTAAAGAGGACAGTGTTGGAATTTAAAGTATCTATATGCTAACAAAATTTCTATTTTTGTCAGAATGCTGCAAAATTCTGCAAATTTAGACCTAATTGTAGCACTCTCTTTTTATTTGACATTTCGAAAAAAAATTCAGTGCCCAGCAGATTAACGTATTTTTCAAGTCTTGATATCTGCTACGAAAAGTTATTCTTATTTTTTTTTTGAAAGAATTTCATAAACTGATACGAGCAAAAAAAGACGTCAATGCTTTTTAAAAACAAGAACGTCGCAAAAGAAATACATAAAATAACTGAGTCTCTCTGTGAAATTCAGCCCAACTATTGATCCCCCGACCGTTAGATTCACACAGTAATCAACCAAAAATTCTATCTTTTTCGTAGGAGAAGCATACGTAATGCCTACAAATTGTTCCGTACAGACGCACAGACTTAAAACTTTCCCATAAAATTCTCAGGTACTTGGACTTCCCATACTCATACACTGTTTATTATACAGCAGAACAATATTGTAAAACATTTTGATAAAACAAAGCGATAGATCATAATGATAGGGTTTGGGAATTCCAAACAAATCCAAATGTTTTATTTGTCGCAGTTTACGCTGAATTACAGGTTTAAATAAGGAAAGGTACTCAAAAAAGTTTTTTAACAGGCTGTAAGTTTTTAAAGTGTAAAAGAAAATAAGAGCAAAGGGAAAAATCAAGGGAAGAGAATGCCAATAAAGTGAAATTCTTTACGAAGGAACGAAGTAAAATGTAATTACTATAAGTTTAAATAAACCTATTACCTCAATTCTGTTAAACGCCTAAATAACTCCATCTTTCAATTTGAATAGTTTTGTTTCCCCTTTTCAAGTGAAGACCGAAGGGGATTCATTCTCCGAAAAGTGGTCAGATTTTTCATCTTGAAACCCTAGCCAAGTCCAAAATATCACTCAAGTCTTTTAAATGTGATTTATTTCAAAGTGACCAGAGATCTGCTTAACGTAAAATTTTCTAAAATTCACGCAAATACTACAAATAATTTTGCCAAACTCTACTTCTCAAACAGCCTGCTTTTGTCCCGTATAGCCTATGACACAGGAATAATTTTCCCTTGGGTTTATACATAGGACTATATGAACACTGAAATTAAAAATTATCTAAAATTAAATTGCATTGGCAAATTCCTAACTGTTTTGGTTTTATTAACGGAGCTAAATTTCAACTTTTCATTTGTTGACAACATTTGCATCAATACCGCTAAGTGACCCTGGAGAGATCAAATGGAAAGTCACACGAAATACGAGGCGGATTAACAGAATGTTACAAGGTCTCAAGTTAGCGCATCAACTGCGAGATATCTTCCTCCCCTTTACTTTTATATATTGACCTAAGGCATTAGCATCGCTGTAAGAAATTCCTCGACTGCGGCAGCACTGAAGCTAGACTATACATTGATTAGCACTGTACCCTGCAAGGGGGCGCAGTTCAAGATTCCGGACTGCAAACCAACAAATTCAAGCAGCTCAAAACGCCGTCATCTTGCAGTAAATCGCTACCAATACAACCGGATGTAAAACGCAAAAACATATTCTACAAACACAGCTTTGTTAAAATAGTTTTGATGCATCGCCACTTAAAACATAATTCAAAAGTGCATAAACTAATTACGTGAAATTTGATTTTCCTATGGCATTGCCTACGAAGATCAGTGGCTTCCGGGATGTGATGCAATGTAGTATTGTTTGGTAGATAAGTACAAATGTTTTGAAACATATTAATGTCCCCATCTGCAGGCTAGTATCATGTAATATGCTGCCTTCTGTTTTGGGGTAGTCAGGGTACACGCCTGAAACATAAAGACAGAGGCAGCACGCTCTAATGGAACTTCGGTATCCACCTGTTAATGTGCAAGAACACACTTCCCAGAAGATGGCAATCCTGATACAATGTTAATGTTTTATAGACCATTAACATAATGTTAGTAAGCCTTGCCAGTACAAAGATTTGTTCCTCAGGCTAGGTGGCAAATTTCTCGTTCAAAGTAGACCTGCTTTTTATGAATATCTACCTACATCCTTTTTTCCGTATACAGCAACGCCCTGTGCGGAATGCAATGCCCTCTCCTCAGTACCAGACAGCACGTTAAACCTGTATATCTTTGCTGACATTCCCTTCATGTAGATATAAAGTCCACATTTTTACAGCTATATTGCCTCTTTGGATTTACACCTTGCTTGTTCCACAGTCTTCTACTTCCTTCTTAGCAAAATATATATGGCCATGTCAGCACTAAAACAGCAAACAAAATATCCTTAGTCAAAACATTTTCTGCATAAATTCTGAGAGTACATTAGTTACTATTTCCCCCGCTCCCCCCTTTCACTTTCCAACCCAATAACCCCAATCCTTTCCTTTGAATTTGCGCGTCCCGAAAAAGTAATAAAACTTCTAAACTTCTTGCTCCAGTTTAGGTTTACCTTCACTTCCCCAGTGTAGACTACCCTTTTTTTGCGTGCAACTGTTTATTTGTTAAGAGGGTCAGGGCTGTTTGTGTTGTTTCCGGTGCGGCATATTTCGTTTCCTTCTCAGACACGAATCCCATTCATCCAACATTTTCTGGGCAATAGAATGCAATTTACAAAACGCGCAATATATGTATAAATACAATATATACAAGCCTATTTCTTGCTATACTTTTTGTTGACACATTTTTCTTTACAAAAGGACAATAAAGATATGCAAAGATATACACATATTCAGAATACGAGCCCATTCCCTACTGCTCGAAGCGAGTTAACTTAAGAATGGTATTTCTATTACGTTTGTATTTCTGTTTCGTTACATAATTTTACTTAAAATTCTCAACAGAAACCTTCAGAAGGAAAGATGATAGGACACGAAGCGTAAATATTTATTTGTTTAGATTATCTCAGCTATGTTTGAAACATACGTAATTATGTATCACTAATTTCACCCAGAAAATATAATTTCTTTCCTGTTGTTTAATTTATTTCTCATTGAACAATTTCTTCTTCCCTTTTTCAATAGACAGTTTTCAAGTTCGTCATAAAGCAGAAGACGGAAGTCTGTAAATGAAACCGACTTATTATTTGTGTAATGGCGCATAGTATGAAATTATTACATACCTCAGAATTAAATCTTAACTTATGTTAATACAAGCCATATTAGGGTATATTAATAGGTATTAGGGCACACTAAGGCACTTAGAAGTCTTATATTTATAGAACTGTTTACTCTGTCTAATTAAAAGTAAGGATTTAATAATAGAGTCAACAAAATAAAAAATCCGTCGATATAACTTTTATTAACATCACCTGAAGAGGTTTCAACCTAGAGACATCATCAAGACGCGCAGTTTAGCAAAATAGAACGTACATAATCATTTGACCTTTCCTATGTATGTCAAAATGTATTTTATATTAAATAGCTAACAATTTTTAACGTGCCGACCCGGTGGCCGCGCGGTCTAAAGCACGGAACTGCTGCCGCTCACTTGCTGAGATTGCGAGTTCCGAATCCCGTTGGGGGCACGCACATCTGTCTCTTGTGATTGTTGTGTGTTGTCAGGTAGAGGTCTCTGCGACAGGCCGATCCCTCGTCCAGAGAAATCCTACCAAGTGTGGTGTGTCTAACTCTGTGTGATCTCGAAATCTTAACAATGAGTCGGCTAAGCTTTTGCGCCAAGAAAACGAAAATTTAAAGTACTAATCATAAATGCGACAAAATAGCGTTGTCACGTTATTTTACATTATTTGAAGTACAATTAAATTATTATGTTAATTAATGTATTGTACTTACAACGTAAATAATAAAAGATTTGTATGTATTTTGTAAAACTAAGATCTGAAATGGCTTAACATTATGACACTTTATACAAAATAAGCACTATGAACGTTAGTCAATAGAGGAAGTGTGGGTGATTTTAGCAACAGGAAATTTTATTAAATATTTCCGTAAAGGAATAGTGAGGCACAATATCCATGACAGAAAAAGAATGAAAAGTAGTGCCTAGCGAACATCATATTTACAAAGCCCTCCTTTAACCTTTTAAAGCCTAGCGGTAAATTTACGTACCACCAGGTTTAATATTAAAAAATTCTACGTGGTGCCCACATTGCGTTTATGTGTTTTGTACGGATCTCAGAACAAACAGCAACTTTTGCCTTATAAAACATTAAGAGATTGGTTTTTATAACTGAAGTGGAGAATGTTTACAGCGCGGTACGCACTGAGTCCTTACATAAAACAGATAGCTGCGTCTTTAAAGGGTTTAATGAGGAGCAAATAGATTAAGACCTTATTTTTTATTGAATGTAATAATTAAAAAGCTAATTATTGCAAACAAAAATACAGCAATGAAAGCTGCGTATGTGTTTGATAATATATTCTTAAGAAGGGCCAAAAATATTTGTTAAACAAAGTATGACAACAGATAAATTACAATCAAAGACTTTGCTGAATTTTGTATACATGTTTTATATTCCTTTTGAGATAAAAGGAGAAGAGAGTTTTAAGAAAAATGGTTCAAAAAATTATACCTGTTTTGAATTGTAAAATAATAACGAATAAATACTGAGTGCCATATGTCGCTTCCACGTACACTACAACGAACAGGAAATTCTAAATTCTTAAAATCCTTCCGTCTTATTTCAAAGTATTACAATAATTATTTAACGCCCTGTTTATTTTTCTTACGTTCAAAATTCTGTGGCCAGTGTTTAGAAAGTAATCCATACAGAAGTAAACGTAGAAAACCAAAAATACCGAAAAAGACAGGTTTTCTGTTGTCGTAAAATTTTTAAGCCAAGTTTTTACTCTCCTGAAATTTTCGTAAATAAACAAGAAAATTTTTGGTATTTTCTTGAATTTAGTTTTGTTTCTAACATATCGCATTTTATTTATTTTTTGAACAGAAATTCCCGCATACGTATCTTCCTTCCGGGGCAAAAATTTTAACCTCAGGACATTCGTCACATAGCTGTAGGCTGCCGGTAGGCAACTAAGGCGTGGTTTTATAAACAACGTGCTATGGGAAAAACTAGTTATGTCCGAAATATTAATAGAAATAGAAAGTTGAGTTAATCATACTTCAAATGATATTATACACATTAAATTTTCAAGAAAATATCTTAATACTAACTACATGTGTTATTTGTTCTACATTATTTCACTCCAAAACAAAAGTGGGAATAAACTCACCGAAAATTCTTTGTTGGTGTGCAAACCTTCCGAGTCCTGATGTTTATGTTGTGACCTGAAAAGAGAGATATTTAATGATGTCCATACAATTTTCTTACATGTACATTAATAATATTTTTTTCTGTAAGAATAGAAGCATACCTTTAAAAATAATTTTACGCGACAGAACATCTCTATTCCTCCAGTCTGTTTTGGTGAATAATTTCAATGGAATCTTCGGGTGACGGCTGGGGAAAATTTGAATGGATGGTGGAAGAGTCTGTTTCTGAACCTTGGTTTATGTGGACAAATTTACGTGGATGTCGGCTTCAGACGTTATTGAATGGGACAAGAATTACTTACTCTAAATATCCGTGTTTATTATATATTTAAGGAATGTTTACTTATTGCGTAGAATATGGAAAACAAATAATCACTGAGAAATATATTTAAAGTACCCGCGTTTACTACCCTGATTTGTAATTCTGGTTAATCTTAACAGCTACTTTCCTTACTTTTTTACATATCCCTCGTGTTTTGCCAAAGGCTAGCCGTCTCATACAGGAAAACCACTCACTCCTATTCAGAACTGCATGAATTTTGGGAAAAATATTCAAGGTAAAATATTATGGAATTCTGAAACGTGAGTTGACCATGAAGCTAACAATATTTCAGACATTTACACTGCAACTTTACCACAAGATAGCGCAGACTCTTGAAATTTATTTTAAAGAGGGAGTCAAAACCATTGTTGAAGACAAGAATACACTTATCTTAGGTATAATCATACACACAATTAATAAAAATGCTAATTTCAAGATCTTACAATTTTAGCAAATATAAAAACCATCACCTTTTACAGGACAACTTATTTGGTACTTTTTAATGGTTCATATTCACTATTTGTTGCGTAACACACTAATTGTAGAAGAGTAACACAAGACAAATTTGTGTTTCGGTAGGAATAATTACAAGGGAATTTCATATATTGCAAGGTATAATTAAGAGGAATGCTTACTTTTACCATTAATGGCCCTGGTCATCTAACTGTTAAAAACGTCGTAATATCTGACTAGTACATTTATAAAACTTTATTTACACTTAGTGAAGAAGTTCATATTTCTTCTCGTTTATAAATTTCGCCTAAAAGGGAAGTTTGGCTAAACAAATACTTTTTCGAAATGTAGAATCTTGTTTGACACGCACAAAACAGTCTTCTCTATTTAAACACTAATAATGAGAATATGGGTCTCGACCTCACTTTAGGGCATAATCACGTCGACAAATATTAAAAGGAATTGAAATAATAAAATATACACTTATGGAATATATAATACACATACTATATACCAAGTGCCTAATATTTAGAGAGCTGAGAATTCCCTGGAAAGGGAATGTGATCATACGGTCCTTAAAATTTGTGTCTGTGATGGAAATACCTAGGTATGTCCCTACTGGTGGAAGACTCCTCTTGCTTAGTAACGAGAAATTGTGCATACTCCTGCTGTAGTTTAATTAGTAAGTGGTTAAGGACGTTCCGATCCCGGACTTCTTCCAAGACCTACGATCATCTGAGTATTTGTAACATGACTGTGGCACCACAGCTTCGCAAGATACAATTTTGAAATGACGGTTATTTCTAAACGACATTTGCAAGGATCACGAAAACAGAAGGGATATAACAAGGTGATTGGGATGATAATAACATTTAATGGGGGCTTAAGTAAATTTAATAAATATTGGGAAATTTGTTCACAAAATTTTTACACTTAACATCTATTACAAATCACAACCCAGGCCAAAAATAATTGCAAAGGAGAAAGGCAGCTGCGGTTTGTGTCTTGTTAGTCATAACCACGCAGCAGGACTGCAGCGATGGTAAGAAATTTACAAAGTAAATCTGTGTGAAAGATCGTGGAAATACTATAAAAAACTCATATCTAGGGCTTCGGAAAAATGCAGTATCGAAAAATTACTGTGTGGATGCAGGCTCCAGTTATATTTGAGGCTGAAAGACAATAAAAACAACACTTGAATTGAGACTGTGCTATTCAGAGACTCTGTGATTACAAAGGTTCTGTTTTAATTGCCGTCCTTAACAAAGGCATAAGAGTTTGACGTCACAAGTGATACTTCCTCGTCAAACTGCAAACGTAAGTAGTCGACATAAAAGAACAATAAGTAATGACATAACTTCTGTCCATAGGCAGAGAGAGACAGATCAATACGCTGCGGGATAGCCTTTACATTATATGGACTTCATTACGTGAGTCTTAAGATTAAGATATTTTAATTCAAAACGATAACCCCAAGTGTGAATTCAGATTTGGACATTTTTTGTAAACTATTGCTTAATGTTCTCTTTTTGACGTACTTACCAATGCCTTTACTATCTACAATGCACGCGTACATACACGTACAATACATATTAATAATGGTGCGAGGCACTCGGCGATGTTCACAAGAAATACGCACTCCTTAACCTACATTCACTAATCACAGTTCTAATATACGCGTTCAGATTTTCGAATAGTTTGCGGAGTGAATTTGGCCACACTTCCACTTATTCCGACATTAAGAATAAGAGGAAGTGCCCTTTGACTCCCCCTGTATGTTTCCATGGCCTGGACAGGGAAACTTTACCTTCCTTAGTAACAAACGTCCTCATTTAACACAACTTATTTATTTGTTTATTTATTTATTCTTGCTTTGCTTGACGACCCTGGCACTGTGATTAAATATAGCGCTGAACGGCAGCCTACGTGTTGAATAAGAAAGTGGAATGAATGTGGCAATTAGCGGTCGTGGCCAAACTCGGCAGTTGGTGGAGTGGCTATGGTAAAAATTATAAAGACACACAATTCACATACAACATAATACTGAGACTTGTTCGCGTAACAATTGTTGCCGTGGAAGAGCAAAAAGTATTTTCTATGTATTCTGAGTGTCTGTAGCCTTAGTTATGCAGCACGCAAAGCGCAAGTGCCGTATATTATTGCCATCTGTGATCCGTATGGCTCTACCATATTTCTTCACACCGTCGTGTAAACGGCAAGATTTTCGGAAAAAAAAATTATTGAACATAAAATGTGTGTTTTGATATTCTCTACAGCTTTCCTGAAACATTTCTCATTCTAAGAAGAATTCACCGAAGTATTATCATAAATGTACTAGGTATTCACACAAAGTAGTAGTTATGTATGTCAAATTATAGGATTATTGAAACTTGAACTTTCTTGATAGGTTTTCGAAAAATACTCACATACAAAGTTTTATGAAAGTCCGTCCAGTGGAAGCCCAATGGACAGAAGGATAAATAGGTAGAGAAACTGACAGACATGACACGGTTAATAGTCCCTCTCCGCAAATTTGCCAATGCGCCTAAAAACAGGTCAGTTTAGTCAGATTTTGAACCACACGCATCGGAGGAGGAGCGCAGCCTACTAGATTAAATTTCGGTCGAGATGAAGATGTAATTTACAAAATAGAATTGCATTAGATAAAAATAACCTCACTATTACTTGTTAATCCGAGTGTTCAAGGAATTATACGCTCACTGAATTGGCTTAACACTGCATTCGAAATACACACAAAATAACATAAGGTTTAATATTGAACATCCCCGCTGGCATACGTACACAATGTACAAAATCTTCAGTTCCTTGAAGGAAATCAGTCACGACCAACCTTGTTTTCTTCTCTTTATTTTACCTTGTTCTAAAAGAGGAAGGCCTTCTCCTTCTAAACTGAGTAAAGTTTCATGTATTCATGTATTTTGTGAAGCCTGAGGATGCCTGTATTTGGCCGAAAAATCGGTAGCTCAGTGGTCTTAAAATAAAGAGAAGAAAACAAGGTTGGTCTTGACTGATTTCCTTCAAGGAACTGAAGATTTTGCACATAACATAAGGTTTGCATGATTCCTGTCGTGACGAGAAATGAAAATGCCCTGATATCGCAAGACGTGATGTACTGACACAAATTTCCTTAAACCTCATCCTCTTCCCAGTGAGTGTTTGTGTGTGTGTGTGTGTGTGTGTGTGTGTGTGCGCGCGCGCGCGCGTGTGTGCGTACAGAAGGCTTACAGATTATTTAACACGCTCAAATCCTACAGCTTTATGGCTTGTGACTATGTTGCGGAAATGCTACCCGAAATAACGTCGCAATTATCAGTACCAAAACACCTTATCATCCGAGTGCTATAAAATAACTACACATGAGACTTACTCTAACAACTGTAACACAGGAAATTATTGCACAGATCCGACTCTTCCACAGAAGCTAAATACCATCAGAACTGGCGGCTGTTGCAATTACGACCAGAAATTTTGTCTCTTTTTCGCCACTAACACAGGTTCTTGCTGCCACCTCGGAAATTAAGCTGATAAAAGTATTAATGAAGCATGAAGGCACAGAGTTAAGTATGATCAAATAATTCTTGATAGAGATAATAAGTGGGACGGAAAAGGCTTCGATTTTGCATATTAGATACGGACAAGCTTAAAGACAGAACTGAAACTGAATTTTATGGAATATAGATTGTGGTAATATTTATAACCACAGCCAGTAGAAAATTGACAGATCTGCAATATTTGTAAAAATGTGTGTGCAGCTAGATGCACTTATTCCTTCAAGAAATTCTCCGCAGTTTAGGGAAACCCATATCAAAATTTCAAATTCTTTAATTAATTGTACGAACCCCAGTTTTTCTCCATCATCAGGCCTAAAGAGTCCTTCACCACATTTCTTTTTCCGGGGTCCTTAAATCTATTTTTTTCCCTTGAGGTAAGACGTCACGTGCCCGTCACCAAAAAAAAAGTTTCTTACTATCTCTTAATCTTCAGCTCTTAAGGCTAATCCGTGGAGGCAATAGATGCTTTCTGCTGCTGCTGTTAACACGGATGACGAGCCTGGACATAAAACTTCAAATCTGAAATGTAGATAACCATTCTTATGAAGCGTCGGCTTACATATACTGAAACACACTCTGTCAAAGGTTAGAAGTCTACATTCTGAAAAAGCAAGAGTTTAAACTTTTAAGTACTTTTCATGTGCAACAAATGTAGTCTAAATGTGGTAAAGATAGGAGTCTTTCAAGTTACATCTAACAAATTTAATAGGAATATAAAATGCACATATTAAATAATTTAAGAAATTAAAATAAAATCCAATGAAAATACGCGTTACAATAGAAACAGATTTACAGGAATAAATGCTACGCGAAGAGTTTCACCAACTCTGATCGGAAGTGATCTGTGAAGTGTCATTATGACGAAATATATTTGGAAGTACACACACTATATATATATATATATATATATATATATATATATATATACATGCCTGAACCTAAAGGCCATGTCCTCTATTCAGTTCCATAACTTACAGAGACGGGCCTAGGAAAACAAAGGTAAACCTCAGTCACCACAGCTTTTCTGAATTAAGGGACGGTCCAAATACCAAGCACGAATGGTTCTCACCCGGCTGCTAAAATCGATCACATTCCGTGAGGGCGGATTGCTTTGTTCGTACATAATAAAACATGGCAGGAAGCGTCACGTGCACGAGGCTGGTGCGTGTAATCGATACTCCTAGAGTGAACTTGTGTTACCAGACGTGCTATGATGATACAAGGTTGCAGCTTTATTACTAAGATTTTTCGAATATAAAAGTGGTTAACGGAGAAAACTAACACACAATCTATTATTCGTTTGCGAACAACGTTTTAGGACGAAGGGAACTACTGCTCCAAAAATTACAGAAAAATATCCAAAATTTAACTAATTTCCTACAAGCTCTTAGGTCAGAAAGGACTCATTTCATTGTCACAGCATCCATTTATCTAAGGATTCATAACAACACTGGAGACTAAGTACGCTTGTGGGCGCACTGATGAACCTGAGGGTATAGAGGCTATCATGAAAGCCATACCTGTACCTAACCCTCCAAAATTAAAATTAATCTACTTGGTTTAATACAGACGAGCACTTATCCCTATCCTGAGCCATATTAACCTAGTCCAAGCATTCACTTAAATATTTCCTCCAAGCAACGCCTTGGCCTACCATCAGTTTCTTTCTTGTAGAGTTTCCAGTCGTAAACCTGGTTGTACCTTTGTTTTGTCCAGGGTATGCCACGTGGTTCACTCACATCATGATGTGTAAATCTTGTAATATATAACTTATTTTATTTATTGTATTTAACACCACATATATCAAGAGAAAAATTTGAAGAACTATGTTTCAACAAAATTTTGTAGTCGTATGTGTTATTTGTAATTTTGTCTTATGTTTTAATGTTTTAATTCTTAAGTGATCAGCTTATATTTAGGTCTGTGGAACACATATAGGTGACTTTATGTGTGTCACGGATTTGATATAGGCTAAATTATCATTCAATTAATATATAATTTTATAAAATTCTAAGATACATGAAATTTTGCGTTACATATTCCGTGTATAAACATTAGTAAAGGCATGTCGTAAATGCATAGCTACAAATTGCACAATTTCCTTTCGCGGATTTTCTGCATAGATGCAGCTTACCAGTAGGTAAGCCGAGAGTAACGTAAAACACTGACTTTGCTCTGTGGCCTTCCTTTGCCTTCTCTAATTTGAAATTATTCCTGTTTTTAAGTAAAAAGAAGTTTGCTTACAAACAAAATTTTGTCGACAGAGTAAAAGCACTTGTGCTTTCATATCAAAACCGTGAGTGTTTATTTTAGATTTGAAATTTGGTATTTAGCTAACAAGGCTACATTCTTCATAAGGAAGAGCTTTGTGAGATAACTTCCAACGCTTTCTAAAATTTAACGTTACGAGTTATATTAAACAAACGACGCATCAGCTGTGATAACTTTTAAAATATAAGCGTTTCATGACACTTCAGAACTTGCATGTATTGCATGTCAAATAATACGATTTTCGTGGTCTTCGGATGCTTCAGTAATTGAGCTATGCGCTCTTCTGGGATCTTAGTGATAATTCCGTACCGACGTGTCAGGACAAACTATCGGTCCCATGCTGCATGTCCATGGCAAGAATCGTTACACGAACTTCTCACAATATAAAGTTTTACGTTCGTTTTCTATCCTGTTTATAATCGTTGCAGAACAGCACTGCAGGAACTCGGAAGATCAAAGATCGTCCTTTAGTGAGAAAAATTCAGTAAATCATATGACTGTTTGATCCGTGTGCAATCTGCACAAAACATATATTATGATACTAATCTTCCAAATATTAAAGATATTTTGTACATTATAAAAATTCGGAATTTATTATGAAGTTGGTGGGAGCAAATAATGTTCCCTCTCCGATATGTACCTCCCTTTCTCACTGTAAAGAATTTAGAAATTTACATTTATTTCTGAAGATAAATAAATAATTACAATTGTTCACCGATTCAAATCGTACTTAACCTAATCATAGGCTGTACTGTTTCAGAGTGTAAAGTGTACAAGTTACACTATGAAAGCGTTGATAATGTGAAACATATCCTTGTAATTATACACTGGAAACCTGAAGACCATAATACAAATAGTTTTAGCTTGACTGCATTTTCATATATTGGTTATTATGTTTACAGTCAAGGCAACAAATATAGTCTACAAAAATTTGGACTAATATATTATTTGTTTAAAGTGTGAAAGAGAGTGATATCGTGCAATATGGAGTTATGTACATTTACTTAATTTTACCGTCTGTTTAGCTTTTCATTTAACAACGCTGTCAATTAAGTACCTAGTAGGTGGGTGAGTGGGAGAATGGAACACTCGGAGAGAAACCTGTCCCAGGACAACTTTATCTAGCACACGTGCAACGTGGAGCTAACACGTGTAGATGCCGAATAAAAGCCGCGCGGTCCTCTTCGTGTTTTACATGGGATTCTTTTAACTTACAGGCTATTGCGCTTGAATATTTCCAGTGCCTTCATAACACACTAAAAATTACTGCTTTCCATAAATATAAAGAGTCCTCATTATTTCAAAATGTCCTTACAACAAATTTACTTCCATACACTTCTTCAAATATTTCGTGACTAATATTGTATCATGATATTTTCTTAAGTACATTTTACATTCCACTGATATTGCAGCTACCTACAACTTCTACGAACTAGAAAATATATTGAAAATTTATCGGAGCGGAGTTACGCAGTTCTCAAGAGATATTACTCCCTCTTGTAAGACACTGTTAAGAAAGTGACTATAGCACAGAGCTTTAAAATTGTTCTAAAGCGAATTCTTTCGTGCAAGAGAGTAAGTAACACACATATATATATATATATGTACATATATACGCCATTTTCAATGGACTAGTATTTTCTAGAAATCTGTATTAATTAAAAATCCGTATCAATAACCCACAGCTTTTCTTAATTTAAGGAACGGTATAAAAGGCTATGGTAATGGCTGCGGGGATTACGTCCATCTAAAATTCGTAATGACTCATTAAGTGGGTAACATATTTCAAAGGAAAAAAACATTACCTAAGCACATTCACAGAATAATAAATTGTAAAAATGCTCAGAAATGCAATAGCTTCTACGGATCTTAAGTGAATATGAAAATGTAACACAACCAGGATCTGAAATAAGTGCATTACCCGAAGCCAAGCAGGAAGGTCGCTGGTTCGATCTCCGATGGTGTCATTGGAATTTTCCATTGACAGAATTCTTCGGGCCGCATTAAGGCTCTGGTGTTCACTCAGCCTCTAACAGAAATGAGTATCAGGAATATTTTCTGGCAGTAAATGCGGCCGGTGCGTAGGGCTGACAACCTTAACCTTCATGTGCTGATTTTCTTGAAATCTAGGAGTCTCAACCTTCTGGAATCCTCAGGGCCTTCACAGGCGTGTACAGGGATTGCTTTAAATTTTTATATTATCTGAAGCTAATACCGAAATTACAGACTTCGGCCACTGTTCATATTTGTTATGACGGAAAAACACGCAAACCAATCCTTATCAAAAATAAAAAAAATACTTTACATAAGTAACAACACGTGTATAAAAATGCTTAAATCTTGTTCCCATCACAACTACAATTACTTCATCTACCTGGCACCCCCGAAAATGTCTCCTTGATATTTCATATTTCAGATTAACTTCACCGTGACAATGTTTATTTCTTGGCTGGACAAAAAAAAAAGCTATTTTAAAAATTTTTCAGTTTTGACAAATATGACGCAGATGCACGGATTTTTAGTGACAAAGCACGTCGTAAGCTTACACAGAATATTCACTCCGCTTTAAAGAGTTAAAGTGCAATGGATATTAGGCGTGTACAAACTAAAGGTTTTGCCGATTATAGATTTCACGGGTTTGACACAGATCCTCTTCAGGTGTTTTATGCGATTTACAGAACAAATGGGGATTACGCCTATTGCAAGAGGTGCCATTAGTAAGCTGTTTCTTGTAATTCAGACAAAATTGATCTTTGTGTGGTTCAAAAGAACTTAAAATTTTAGGAAGATATTCATCACGCCTGAAATGGTTAAAAAAAATTTTGTGCGTAGGTGCGAAGCAGAAGATTTAATTTATTTATTTATTAAGTTATTTATTTATTTCTGAAAAATAACTTTATAGGCACTTGAGGCAACCGCCGAGAAAAATTCTTTCTCAAGGTGGCAAGTGTAATGCACTTCAAACTTCGAAAACTTCTTGAACACCCGACGCGGTTAAACACTATAAACCAGTTTAGATATGAAACACGGGCACTAATAAGCTGAGTGCAAAACGCCGATTGGAGTGTTGAGGTGCAACAGAAAATAAAATGAGACTGCAGAGTCTGACAGGCGTTAATGAAGAGAATTCAGAACCACAAGATCAAAAAAGTGCGTTTTGTTGTTTTAATAGTGGCAATATTGAAAAACTTTGCGACCGCTACAGAACAAAAGCAGCTGGGATAATTCAGGAACTTGTGAAAATAGTTTGTAGGATAAATAGACAACAGAGGGACTGCTGGAATGCTGACCCTCCGGCTAATGGTTCCGTTTATGACGAGCGTGATTTTGTGTTGGCACGTGTAATTACAGCTGAGCAAGTTAAGTTATTCATGGGGAGACCTTCAGCCTAACACCCGGCAGAGGGGATCTTCACAGCTTGTCTTTTTAGCACTACTTTGCGTAAATATGCAATAAATTGATATTCTTCCCTACACGACGCACAAATGTCTATGGTATAGGTAAAGCAATCCTTGCACCTGATCAAGGGTAAAAAATCATGCCGTTTCACATTATACTGCTTTCGCTATTCTCCCCTTTGTTCCTCTCTCAGACCAACAAAGTGCCTTAAAAACCTTGCTCTCAAATATCCTGACATATATTCCCTTACACCGAAACGCCAGTTTCATGAAACATCAATTGTATTTCCGGAAAAGTTACACATTTAGGTCCATAGTAGGTTGTCAGCTACTTTTTTTTCTATAGATGTCAGAGCTATGGTTCTACGATTCGAAGTAACTCTTTGGTGTAGTGACCAGTCACGGGCTGGAAGACTGAGAATACGCAGTTGCCTTCCCGGCAGGGATAAGGAATTTCTCTCTTCTTCCGAGGCTGCTGAATGGTCCTGGAGCTCATCTAGCCTCCTATTCAGTGAACAACGTTCATCTTCATCCAGTTTAGAGGTTAAGAATGAGTGGATATTTACCTCCAATTCCTCAACATGCCGTCATTGTCTGAACAGGACTGTCATGTTTATTACCATGCAAAACCAAATTTGTATGAACTGCATTAAATTCTAATTAGCCTGAGAATCATATAATTAGGTGGCACGGTATTAGCATGTAGTCTATACGAAAAAAAACTATGAAGGCAAATTATGCTGAGTGAGCAACAAAACTGTGAATTTTATGACCATTATGATTATTTACGTGTTAACGTGTCACTTAACTGCATTTATTAGCCAATTAATATTCCGTGGCTATAAAGGGAAACGGTTGGGTAGCAGTGTTTACAAACTGAGAATTATGATGGTAATTTGTTAGAAGTATCTTGTGAAAGTCCTTGGACATAGTATACATATTTAAAGAGCAATCCTCTCACCTAGAGTGTCACAGTGTACATTTAGTGAAGCTACTCTGCGGAAAAGAACCGACTGGCATGATCTCCTTACTGGGATGTTAGTATCAAATTTGCGGGCGTAACAGATTTTTTGAAGGAGATGTGTCATTAGAAACTTCATAATTTGCAGTTACAATAAATATGGGTGTTATTATTGTCATCAAGGAAGGCAAATTTGTCTGGGATATGTAGCTCGCAAAAAGAAATGAGAAATGCTTAGGAAATATTAATCTAAGAACTTGAAGTATTATAAAATGACTTTTAGGGAAACATCCTACGAAATTGTGGAGTGGAGTGAACTGGCTTAGATTAAGATCCAGTGTCGAACTCAAGTTAATAGGAAAATAAAATAGTGGTTAAAAAATGCGGCGTAGCCTGCAGATCCTGTCAACATTAAATTTCCTCGAAAATAATCAGAGTTGCAGGCCATTGTTGTGCTGGAATTTCTGCCTGATAAAACATATTTCACCACTATTGTATACTATATTTCACCTTACCCGTTACGATATGCCTAGTTTCAATAGTTTATTTTTGTCCTTATCAAAGGAAAACTTGTAGCCTATTCCTTTGATTTATCCTTCAATTTGTAGCCTGACTTTCTGCACAAAATATTGGCATAATCCTGGAGGACAGGTTACCATCCAATGGCCTAGTTTTAGGATGCTAGTTCAAATTATGCCTGTCGCTCTCAAATTTAAAAAATTTTGCATTTGATATATTGCCTGACCAGCTGTAACAAATTGAAAGGGGCGATATCGATTTTGCTTCTAATGTTGTAATATTTACACTGTGTTAATGAAATACGGTCAAATCTTTCACCAGCCGACAGAGAATGCAAGATGGCCTCAGAAACTAAATTTTTCCCTCAGGAAGCCGAATACAGTTTGAATAAAAACAGCAGAGGCGAATGTTCATGCTATGGCGAATAATTGTAATTTGTGGTATTCAAGGGCGTCAATGCATCAGTTATCTCTTCCACCTTTGTGAAATTGTTCTTTAAGACCTTTACAAAAAATATCCTATCATCAAGACGAAGAAATTCAGGGCTACAGTGAAATTATGCTGAAGATGTGCCAATCGTGACTCGGCCAGTAGCCTTCAGGGCAGGCTATGGGTATTTGTCAGTTGGCACCTGAGAAGTGGCCCGTAGAAAAAGTGCCGCGACCGTGCTGAATGTTTCTAAAACGAAGGGAAGGACAGAGTTCACAAAATTTCTGGGAATTACGCTGACACATGTCTCTAAATACTAAGTTTATGTATTACACGTGCCTAAGGTAGGAGCATGGATCAGGATTTCTGATTACTCTGTTGATAATTACTCCTACTATGTTGGTTTTATGCAAACAAACAGGTCACCACCGAATTCGCAAAGTCCCTCACTTTGACCCCGTCTTAAGCTAAATATAATCATCCCAACCCTGTATAGGAAATCACGCTTCGATATGATCTATTTTAAGACTAATATTTCTTCTATTTTGATCAGTTCTTGCGGCTTACAGTATAAAATTATACAGTCCTCAGTCCAACAGTGAGTGCTAAATATTCGTCCCTATCTTAAACCTTAATTTCATGAAATTAAAAGTATTGGAAAAAAATACAGATTATTAAAGCCAGCTCTTGATATGTAGCTTTCTTGAGTCATCTTATACATCCTACATCTACGGACAGAATACCTCTTCTAGACGGTCGTTTCCAAATGAACATAGACGACTTGGGCCCGAAGGAGGTTCGTCAATTAAAATACAGTTAAGTGGCACTAATAAAACTCTGTGTTATGATAAGAGCCAAATATTAGCGTAACGATACCGGATTGCTATATTTGACTAACTTCTCATCAGCCACTCTGCACTGGCATATTTGGTGGTAAGTCAGGTGGCTAATTACAGAACATTGATCTAAGTCATAGCCCACACACAATGGGCTAAGCCTAAGAACTGAGTAGACTATAGGCCTATTTGCAGTTCAGAAAATTAATTTAAACAACTCATCCTTTAGCCTAATAAAAAGGTTTATCGGATCTTAGCACTTTTTTAGTGGTGAAGGGCCCCGCAGCGGATGCTACGGACGCACAGCAGCCTTGAGGCTTATTGTGCAACCCTATGATGAAGATTATTATTATTTTTTGTCCTTTTCCTAGTAATGGAGCACTGGTGGAATGAAACTGACAGGGCAAAACCGAAGTACTCGGGGAAAAACCTGTCCCAGGGCCACTTTGTCCACCACAAATCTCACATTGACAGACCCGGGATCGAACCCGGGCCTCCGCGGCGGGAGGCCTGCGGCTAACCGCCTGAGCCAGGGCACGGCCTATGCTAGCACTTCGTATAGACTTTATTGTCGCTGACTTCACGCACTCTGGCATATTACAAAAACAATTAATTAATTAAACGCTGAAGTACTTTGACCCATTGCTGATTAAGTATTACTTTCAATATTAAAAAAAATATATTTGTGACACGTCTACTGGTACCACTAAGAACTGAAAAATATGAAACAAATTTTCAGCCTATTTTTTTTTAGAACTTCGCCTTTAGGGACCACGCAAAACCGGTGCTTTCAATCTCTAACCCTATTTGAAATAAAAAAGTTGTAAACATTGCCGATGAAAGTACAACAAGGGAAAAAATTACGCAGGCCTTATTAGGATTGCTTTCCTGTTGCAGTAACTACAAGGATGATGTCCGATTACTGCAAAGGAGTTATAGTTACTTAGCGGCATTCGGCAAATATATCTGTCCTTTTCAACAGATTCAGTTCTGTTTTATCGCTAACCCTATTTACACTTCTGTACGAAGATATTACTGTACAGTTAAAATAATATTAATTTTCACTGTACTTACAATTTTTTGGACGAACGAACTTCTTTCAATCACAGATTGCCATATCAAATACATGTGTAGGAAATAACAAAAAATAGGACCAATAACAAACGGCTGTCTTCCTTTATTTTTCGTCTCTGACCGCCCTTGTTTTACCTCATTCTTTTACGAGTCAGGTGAAAAAGGCATTCGCAAAGTAGGCAGGAAAGAAATTTTCTCCTCTTCTCAAATGCAGCGAGTTAGAAGCTAGACGCTTTTTTTCAGTTTTTTCTTCCGTCTTGTTCAGTAGAATCGAATGATGGCTGCCAAACCCGGCTACTTGCTCAGCTAAGGTTGCGCGTTGCCAAACCACGCGCGCGACAAGGATGCACGCCCTCTAGCTACGAAGCCACTGAAGGGGCACAGGCTGTGCGCCAACCACAGCCCCTTACAGCTGCCATTACCATGGCAACGAGACGGAAACCGACTGCCGCAGACGCCGATGGGCCAATTACGGACGAAACCTTTTTACAGAATAAGATTTCTTTTGACGCTGGATTTACAAGTAAGTTATCTTTCGAAAAAGTTGAAAGTGGAGAATTGTCTTCATTTATTATTCGCAGATTTATTTTATCTGTGCATGAATTAGTAAAAACATTCGTCTGGCAGCCTACATTCCACGGTAAACTCAATGGAGCATATTCCGTCTTGAGAATCCGCCCATCTGCTTAAGCAACTAATATCCTTTTACGAAATCCAAAGTTTCAATACCATTTTAAAAAACACAAATATACCTGTCCTGAACCAAACAGATTTACATCCTGTTACTGTATTTACGATTAATTTTCACGTTATCTTCGCATTTGAGGCTGGATTTCTTACTGGGAATGAAGACTCCCGGTCTGGAAGCAAAGTCATGCCGAAAGGCAGTAGCACGAAGTGATAATACAAATAAGGCGAAAACGCTCTCCAGTTTTATTTGCCAGGACGGGCGCATTCGCCATTGCTCAGTCTTTAAAATAATTTGGAAGAAAACGTTAAGAAAATAAAATCTAGGATTCAGGCTTGCTGGGATGTGATGCTGTGTCGCTGTGTAAATTTGCCCTTGCCTATGACATTGCGGGCACCACTCACCCGAAGACACAGGGTCATAGCCGAAAGACCTGATTCCTTCGGTAAACTGTGTAGGAACATCAAGTATCACAAAAAATTAAACAGAACTAAAATGCTTATTTAAAAAGTACTATTATTAAATTAAATAATAACTGTCTCATCATATTTTACTCTCAATATATGCGTCTTGAGGCAGGCGTAAAGGAAAGCAATTGTGAATTTCCTTCCTACTATTTGACCGTGTATTACTTTAATTTTACATGAGCCTTTCTAAAATTTTTCAGGTACTTAAAGGTATTCCATCGAAAGAAATACATTTGTGACTCTAAATAATAAATTTTAAAGCCATCTAAACTATGAGTGAAGACATGCTAATGACCTTTTAGAAAGATAAGCTTGTTATCCTATATTTGTCTAGCGGAAAGAGCCGAGAAAATAAAAGAAATATGATTCGGTGTGTATAAGTCGAAACAAATAATTTCAGTAACCAACTTTTGTACTGTAATTTGGTATATGATTAGCACCTAACCTTACCCGTTTTCTCCTTTTATTATTCGCTTCGTTGCGCAGTATTTCTGTAATAGATCACTTGTCATTTTGGCATTGAGGGAATTAATTGTATTCTAATAGAGCCGGACAAAATTATAGTAGGGTTTTGAATCTGATTCAAACTCACTTTTTTGACGACTGTGCTAAAACTGTGTATTCGGTATTTATGTACTACTGCCTGTTCCGTACCGGTCCAGTGCTGGAAAACCTACAGTGCAGTAGACAGCAAGGTACTGAACAGCGATTATTGTCTTTATAAATAACACCGTCGTTTTCGTGGCATAAAATGTTCTGGTTTAATTGTTTTTGTTGCAGGACAGACAGACAGAAATTAAAATAAAATATAAAAAATGAATGAGGAGAGAAAATATCTAGATAAATAAATAAAAGAGAAATGACACTCTTAACATAGAATAATTGTGTAACTAAACATACAGTGCTAAGTTTCAAGTAATGAACTATGATTTGTGAATAATAATATTTTCTGATCCTCTCTAAAATGTTTTATTTTTCAGTATATCAAATTTGCAACTCTATGGAAATTACAATTTTGGTACTGTAACGATAATTGTTTCGTTAGCATTTTAATTTTACAGACCATGCAAGCACGATAACTGCGTATCATAACGTTTATAAGTTACACTTCACGCGTAACATTCCTCTTAACGCTTTTCATAGACCGCACGTTCTGCTGAACTATAAATTTTATATCAATAAGATATCACTTTCTTATCCGCCGTATTATTGATTTAAAACAGAATCACGATTTATCATATGGAAATGAAACATAAACAACTTCTCAAAAGATCGTTAAAATGTATTAAAGCTGCTGCAAATCTGGCAGAGGCGAAGAAAGCATGATGTTGTTGCACAGGATAGTAGGACTGTGCTGTTGCGTGCGATGTAATAAATAAAGCTTTCATGAATTAAATGTTCAATAAACTCGTTATTACATGTTAAAACACTAATTTTGTGGGGAATTGATGAGATATTCTCTACAAAATATCTTAACGTTCCTCATCCACCCTTATTGCTTAGATGAGTAGTTATATGAATATGAAGAATTAACCTACTTCTGTTTCTACTCCAGTGCATAAGTCTCTTAATATGCGTTATTGATATCCCGATGACAGCAGACCCTTCTCGGGAATTTAAGCCATCAAGCAGTCAAGGAATTCTCTATATTTTCTGAACCCCAAAAAGCAATTTTCTAGTGAAAATTTCATTACCGTACTTAATGCTTTGAAGAAAAAAAGGACTTAATTATATTTAAAGACTCGGTTCGTACCACACAGTAAAGGCATTTCATCTGAGTTATAAAATTAGTCGCTTAATTCTGTATAGGAAAATACCCGCTTCTTACTCTAAAGGTCACAGAAATGCACCCTGCGAATATAATGTAGAATTTTTAGACCTGTTGCCCTAAGATGAGGGAGGGGCTATCAGCTTCGTCATGCCTGTACGTCCGTCCATTCTTTTGCGCATTCGCATTTTACAAATTGGCTCCTTTTAGATGCATTTTCGTGAAATTTTATACTAGAGGGTATGGGCGGGTATTAAAATTTGCCGAGGAAATTTCAGGGTGTTAAAATCGCACGAAAACAACAAGCACTTTACCTGAAAACATGCCTAACTTCTGACTACTTGTTTGCTAAATTTATCATTGTTGCTGTCAATAGTAATCTATACGTTACTGATCGATATTAATCTGCCTTATTTTATCATGCAGTTTGCATTATGCTTAATTAAGAAAAATAAAATACGCCATTATAACATTTAATATTTATTGATTATATCTAGGAATATAAAATCTCCTATTAGATATACTATGAAAGTAATTACGTATTTTGTAGGAATATTGTTTCTAAGTCAGCAAGTATAAATATTTCGACAGTTTGAAGGTTTGAATTTTTATTACCGACAAATGTAACATAGACAGTCATCGTAGACATGTAAGTAACATATGTGTTGTCTAAAAACGTATATTTGCTGGATTGTAAATACAGTTGTGTATGTGGCACTTTTCCTAAATTTCATGTAAGTAACAAATTTGTCATAGGAAAATCGTAACATCCTAATAATAGTAATAACACTGTACAGAAATGTGTGACCAATTCTAAAAAAAAAAAGTGTGACAATAGGAAATTAAATTATACGAACGGCACGTCTATAAAGGGTTCAGGATGCACAGATGCAAACGCGCCTCAAAGTTACTTTACGCCTACACTTATTGTTTTTTAAATATTAAACCTTCTGGTACGTAAAATAAAGACCTGTCTTTGAAGGTTGAAGGGAGTGTGACCATACTTTTTATCTCAAGGCCCTTTAATCCAATACATTCGTTTCTTTCCTTTATCTTACACAGGCATAATGGTTTTGGAATTTCTCATCCTCCCCCCCCCCCCCCGTGCTAGCTACACGCTCCCTTCATCCCATCCTGCTTTATTCGATCACTATAAATACATTTTATCAAAGGAAGACTACAATTTACGGACCTCCAGAATAAAAAAGTATGTATCCTCTTTTTACCTCCTCCCTTATAGCCCCACGCATTCTGTCTAAACCCAGCTACTTCAAAATACGTGCGCGTTTTGTATGTGTATCGTACTGCCATTTAAATTCTACACACTGGAAACTGCCTTTCTGTCATTTAATAGAGGTTAATATGTTGGCGACACTGTTCAAAAAAAAGCAGTGTTATGTACCGTCAATCACTTCTCTTAATTCTGGGGCGTTTTTGCAACAAAGTTACTGAAATGCCTCCTTTACTTTGTCTGTATCTCTCTTTCCATCTGTCTAGCTCTCTGTCCATTATTCGCTCAATCTACAGAAATCGAGAATTACGAAATTTTAGTTTCCTGAAACGTTGTAGCTACAGATTCAGGTGTCGTAGGATGTTACTCATGTCGACTGATAAATCACTACCGACGTTTCGGAAGAACTTGCTACTTCGATCTTCAGAGACAAACATTAAAATATCTTTCTTCTTGGACTACTTGGCCTTGAAGATCTTCGAGACGTCGGTAATTTTTTTGCCGGTTGACATGGTGTAATTCTCCAAAACATTTCAAATTTCTGCTCTAGAAATACTAAACGGATTTTCGTAAAATTTAAAACTGGAGAATTTTCTTAAAATTTATTACCTCAATGCATATAATTTAGGTCAAAATGAGGCACAAGGAGTAGACATTTTGCAAGCGATCTACAATCCTTTCCTTGCCCGTCCCGAGCTTAGAACCCTTTCGCCTGTTATTGGAGCTAAGTATGTACCTTGAGAGAGGGGATACCTCAGTCAATATGCCTAGTGGGCTGCACGATCTACTTTTCGATTTCGGCAGACGAGAGAGGTTTTTCTTTCTTGTGTCCAGAGGAGATTTCGGATCCACTTGCCCACATTTTAATAGGTACGGAGGGTGCTACTCCCGGGCAAAAAGCGGCTCGATTAAACTAACCCCACACATTTATGGAGCACCGAGATTAAGAATGTTTGGAGCCATAAATCTACCCAACACACATGACTTTAAGGTGTACACAGAAGCAACTATGAAGTACAAATTTCAAATAAACAGTGTAGAAAAAACTTCAGGTCTCACAATTATTTTCAGACTTACGATGGTCGATAGAATTAAAATAGTGTTAAAAAAGCAAAACGTTCGCGCTAGGCACATCTTCCAAAAGGCCTGTCAGCACAAGATTCGGGTGCAGCGCAGCCTTAGGCTTGTTGTGCAGTACGCTACGCACATAGCCTACTTTTGAGTGCAGTTTCCATTATTTAAAAACAAATTTTTTTCACGACATCACTTTACTCTGTATGCGGTATCTCACTTTCATCCTCAGAGTCTGCTCACCGAAACTTGCAAAAGTGTTAGCAAATAAAATGCCATTTCGTGGCGCAGGAAACCTGCTCTGTGTATTCCCTACAGTGGGCAAAACATTAAGACGGACACAAAACTATAAAAACTGGCGGGAGAAAAACTGAACTACGTTGTGTCCTGTCCTAACATAAGGTATGATAAAGGGAATCCCAAAAAATATTTCTATAAAACTGTAAACCCGCTTTCGATTCCCGATGGGGTCATTGGAATTTTTCATTCACTTAATCCTTCCGGTCGCACCACGGCCATGGAGTCAACTCAGCCTGTAACAGAAATGAGTACCAGGAATATTTCCTGGATGGTAAAGGCGGCCGGCGCGTACTGCTGACAACATTGCCACCTTCATGTGCCGATTGTCTCGAAATTATGGCAGCCTTAACCTCATAGCGCCCTAAGAGCTAGGGACAGTTTTACTTTTTATATGTGTAAATCAATGTTGTGCTTTAAGCTGAATCGCTTTTATAGGGGTCATCTTATGTGATATTAAGATTTCTCTCATCAATTATCTTCCTGCCTTTATACATAATTATACAAAGATTTATACTTAATATAGAACACGTTTATGAAAAAAATATTTCTCGACTCTATTTGTCCTAATAAAGGTGTTTATTACGTACACCATCTTATTTAAGGAATGATTCCTCCGTATTTTATCTCAGAAGAAACAACAACTTCGCTACAGCTTATTGCATTATATGTTTGATCTTTGGAGATTTTGCATCAAATTCGTGCTTTGTATATTAGGTGGAAAACAATAAACTCTCCTTCGCATTTAAATTTTACGTGAGAAAACCGATATAACGAGTTGCTTTTCCTGAAACTTCTAGTAAGCTTACTTAGTAATAGTGCCTTCATTGGTAACATATATAAATCCTACATTAGATGTGGAGAACAGTAAGGATATTTAGCCACTTCCTGTTAGGTATTTTCAAAACTCTTCTCCACCACATTTCGGGACGAAATTAATTTACCCTCATGCATGTTACACGTCTAATCAAATGTAACCTGCTACCATCACCGTAACAATAAACTCACTGTATATATATCAATGTTTTTCGTTCTTCTCTTATTTTGTCTGATATAAATATTCTCCTGGATATTTCTTTACTGTGACTGACGAATATGTCACGCCCACTTTGCTGTGGGTACAATAAATAGTGGGACAACCTAATATTTCTATTTTCTGGAGTATCATGCTTTGCAATAGAGGCCAGTATCTAGTAATCAATGTTTCAAGAATGCATGAAGATTAAACCAGGCCTCTCAGACATTTTTTAAATTAACTATTAGACTATCCGGCCTCGTGCCTCACAACCTTAATAGTCAGATTCTCAGATCTAGAAAATACATACTTAATGGGACATTATATATATACCTTGGTATGTATGCTAACTTATTTTTAAATCTAATATGGACTACACTCAAGATATTAGCCCATTTGGTGTTTACATTTTATGGACCATTACATAAAACTGTAAGTAAATCGTTACTGAATTCCACGAAAGAAATAGACTAAGCAGCTTCCTCGTCTACAGTTTATTGAGCCTGCTTTAACATTATACTGTAGAAGTTTAACCTAAATACACAAGTCTTCACAATGATAAACATTGAGTAACCGAGTGGAGTTATAAAACTTGGGGTATAGCGACGAAAGAGAATGAAAGAAGAATGTGTGTAGCGAGAACGAGAGAGAAGTTGGGAGGGCAGATGGGGGCTCTTTTATGAAACTTTGTATACAAAGTCTAATGTTTCAGCCAGACTCGTAATCGCAACATTTACACAGCAAATAGAAGACCAACTTAACTGCGGATTGTGTGGTACTGTTTGGCTTTGTATTAATATTAAGATTACGGGCATCTGGCTGTTGTTTGAGCATTAATCTGATCCAAGCTCAGTCTCCCTGAAGATGGAGGCAGAATTTTTCTCCGAAACTTCCGAATAAATGCATTACCCTAAGCAATGCAAATAAAGAAAGCTATTGTTTATGTAACACCCGCCGTATAAACACGAAGACTAACGTCATTATTCTTTATTCGGCCTCAAGGTAACCAAATATTCTGCAGGGTGTTGTGCTGCCCGTCAACCCTTGTAAGCCTCTGTGTGTGTGTGTGTGTGTGTGTGTGTGTGTGTGTGTGTGTGTGTGTGTGTGTGTGTACCTGCATGGCAGCCAAATTATTATCAATACTACTTGCGTATTTGGCAAGTCCCGCCTTCATAGCTTGACCCATATACCGTCTCTCCTGTCTCAGATGTTCCGAAGCTGCCAACATTGGTCCCAATCACGTTACGAACACTTAGTTCAGATTACATTCCCATAATTTATTCAGTAACATTTCTACCATAAGGCGCTCTAGAATCTCCAAAATTGAAAAACTTTTAAATAAACTAAGAATAAATGATAAAGACACGAAAAATCAAATTAGGTTTATAAGACTTCCTCTTGTGGCAATTTAACTTTGTGCCCAAGTTCTCCATAAAAACAACAATCTACCCGTCTCTGGTTCCTATTCACGCTCGTATAAGGTGTTCACAATATTGCGACTCGTATTTAAATAACTAACACCTTAAATAACTAAATTATGAACAATAATTATTCAAATATTAAAATCATGAAAGTAACCTAGTACAGTGATGTCTTTAGCAGGTATTGCTGCGGCATCTTTTATTACCTTAAACTTAAGTGCTTAGACGGCAGTGTAAAATTAAAGGTCATTCTGCTCTCATTCCTTTTCTCATACGTAGCATTAAAGGACAAAATTTTTTCATGCACGGAAGACTTTCTTGCTTAAATTACTAGAATTGGAATACTTTCCCTTGTATAAGATATTCCCCTGTAGCATGTTTAAAATTATCGAGAAACAGAGGGAATTTATATCCTGTTTACTGGAAACTTACAGGCCTGTCTCAATAAATGTGAGCTGAAATTTATAGGCGATGGCTAAGAAAGGTTTATGGAGATATACAATACCGTGTATTTTCAAGGTGTGATGCTATCTCTTAGAAGCACCGGATTTGCTGCGCGTCGGTTAGAGGGATATGCCAGCTTGTACTAGTTTCAAAACCAACCAAATCTCAGATTCCGAATTAAACTTATCCAGTACACATAACGGCAAATTCTGATAATGTAGGAAGATCAGGGTAGGTCGATCAGTCTGTGTGGTGACTGGCTACGGAATGGATGCATGTTTTTCAGTTACCAAAATTTTCGTTTGCCACAGAATCCAGTCTGATTCATTAGGACACCGGGGTCTCTTTCGTGTTGAACAGAAAGGCCGAGACGTAAAGCTGACTACATGCGTGGAGTTACACATCCGCTGCGTTAGGTACTTCTTGATGGCGTGGTGTTTAATGAAGCACAAGGGCACTATTAACTTTATATTATGAATTTTGTGGAACACTTTTGACAAAATTATATACGTTCGCTTGTTATGAGACGGAATTTTATTTCCACACTCTTCTTCTTCTGACTCATATTACGTCTATTTGCGTAAATTACAACAGCTTACTTATATAGCAAATCAAATTGCAGCTTCTTAAGTGTATGCCATTGGTAACAAAAGAGAGAAAGCCCCATTTCTACATACATTATACTATATTTAATTCGTAATTCCTAACTCTAAGAATGAATCCACAAAAATAAATATCTGAAAAGAATTCAAGTCGTATTCTTCAAAGCCAAGTAGCACACTGTTTTCCATTCCCCAAGTCCTGGAGTTCCAAATCTACTATTTACCGCCCCAGATCTATGCAGTTGGATAAACTACAGCCTACAGCGAAATTAACAGTCCCTCGCAAACTGTATGTTATTCGTAAACCTAAAAGTGATTCGACTACGATGAATCTAAATCGCAACAAATATAAGTTATATTAGACCTATCAAGTCTAAGGTCTGGTGGTTGCTTCTTTTAAATACCGAACGACGCTTAATCATGCACCCTTGTACGACGGAAATATAAGTAAATACAAGTAGAAAGTGCTAAAAAAGAGTGAATCGAGGCCTTGTTGCAACATACTATGCAAGCTACTGTCTTATTACAAAGTAAATAGGTCCAAAGACGAGATTTATTAGACAAATTAGACTTACTAGTAGATCAATGTAGCACAGCATATACTGGGAGTCTCAAATTTCCCAACATTTTACGAACGGCAGTGTTCAAGTCCATTCCACAGATAATATTCGGAGCCATTTATAACCAGCCCATGACTATATCTTTAAGGCCCCATTTAATATGATCTTCTCATCTATATCTAGATCTCCTAAGAAATTTTTCCTAACATTTTTCGATTAAAGTTTTGCATTTTGCTACTTGGTGTGTTTTCCAACGAATCTACGCGGATATACGCAAAAAACAATACATACCTGTCCACATGAATTGGAGATTGGTGTTTAAAATTGTAATTATAAATAAAAATTAAGGTATCTTACCCTACATCGTTGGCATCCCTGATGAAAAGAAAATAATAAGCAACAAAGGAAAGACAACGACAGATAAAAGCGAAAGGGGAGAGACGGTGTGGTGAACCTGTGTCACTACACTACAAATCCACTCTTTATTTGTGGGTGTAATAATGAGGAATGTTTATTTGACAGGGTGAGTCTTAAAATTCTACATTTAATGACAAGCAGCACCGGCAGCAACACCTTGCCATAGCTTGATGTAAATCTATTATCCTCTCTTTCCTTCTCTTATTATAGTTACGTATTATTTATTGTAATATTTAATAGCGTATGCGCACGATATAGCCTATGTTTTACTGTTTGAATAACCAGCGGCTTTGTTAAAACAATCTCATAGGAATGCGCAACAGCTTGCCTGTAGTTTTCAACCATTCAAAAATCATACAATTTTATATTTATTTCAATTTTCACCATGCCCAGGGATCTAATTAACTTGTGTTCGGCTGTTTATTAAAAGTAACTTTTTTAATTGTAGTGATGATGTTTAAGCTTTCGATTTATTCAGTAAACAAAATCGCCGAAAACCCAGTGATTGGTACAGCCCACCAAATAATTCTACCGCAAAGTAAATCAGGAAAATTGCTATGTGCTTAGCAACGTAAATGCCTGAAATTCCCTTCTTCTTCTAAACCGAAGTGGCAGCACTGTGCTGAAAAAAAGTACTCTATTGTTTAAAGCCGTAAGTGCCCGTTGCCAACTGAAGACAAAATCAAAGCAATCTGTGTTCTGCTCGTGCACATAATAACTAGAAGTAGGCTTACTGTGGCTAAGATTATGTTAACAATATGATGTACGTGACTAGCTGTTTTTGAGACTCTTTATAAACGGCAAGCTTCCTGCACGAATACACACTGAATACAAAAATTTCGTCATAGATTTCAGCTGTATTTTCTCGTGTGAATATTGCGCTATTTTTAAAGATGTTATTAAATTTTTTCTTCCCTGCTACTGCAACTCACTTCAAATTTCACACACTTAAAGCGCTGTGTGTTTGAGCGGTATTCTATTAATATTTCGGGTATATCTGCTGCCCCCATTTTCAGTTTATGTTAATAACCTAATGTTTATATTCGCAGTCATAAGAACCTCAAGCCTAACAAATATTTGGCTAATTGTAAATAATAGGTGCCTTAGACAACACTAGACATATTTCTACTGACTTCACAAACATACGGCACTCCGGAAAATTAAGCAATTGTGCCCAGAAACTTAGTGTTATTTAAAGAGGAGTTATATTATTCAATACTTTAGATATTCTTAACTATGTTCAAGTAGTACCCTAAGCAGACGACACCCACATGTTTATCAACGTATTAGAACGCATAAGGGATTCACTTGTCCCACATATCTTTTCACACCAAACATATTTCCTTTTAGCTTAGTGGTCTCCGATATCATCCTTATCACACATCAAGAAAGCTCGTAACAAAGCAAGATGGCCTCCAGCGCTTCTAGGCCTGCCTGTGCGAAGGGGAGTTGCTGCAGAGAGAAGTCCAGTTCTATTTTGTTGTGTTTTCTTCTTTTTCTTTCTCCCTGTCTCTGGTTGACTATAAAACTTGGCGGTTCATGTGCTCCCCAGTCCAGTGGGCCGGCAATAAAACAGAACTCTACCCCTAACCAGCTCTCTGACACCAGTCCCATGGATGGACCAGTTCTCTCTCAAGACGTGAAGCCATAATCTAAAACTTATCTATGGTGATTTCGATATCACAGTGTAATAACAATATGAAACATAGTAAATTAAACTGGTCCATAACAGTAAGCTAATAAGCCAATATATTTAGACAAAAGGTAAAATACACACAGCTACAGGCCTATATTTTTGTGACACCATGTAATATGCTTTAAATTCAATGATATTTCGAAGGAACCCCCTGTCTGCATTTTCAGAGTGGAAGAAATTCTTATATATTGAAGCTGGTAGGAAGTTCTTCCGAAAGGTAAAAAAATTTGTACCAGATTACCAGATTTGTCCAGTCACAGCCCGGAAGACTGCAGCCTGCATAATCACTAATGTGAGAACATCAACTTACACTTATATTTCTGTTTTTTTACGGGTGTGAACGTGGTCTGTCAACATGAGCAAATATTACCGTCAGTAAGTATGCAGATGGCCAGGACAATAAGAACAACAAGAAAGAAGAAAGGCTCAAGGAAATTATATAGTGCGGACTTCGGTAACTCCTGCTATTCAGAAATGCATATTGAGCGTGATGGCTGCATAAGGAATACCAGAAGTGAGTTCAGGCTGTTTCCGGTTTCTGGCGGCTCAGACAATAACTCCTAACACGTTTTGCATCTTTCATTAGATTTATCCTCGGTATGCGCCAAAAAAATTGCAACTTTCTAAAATGGGCAAGTAATACACACACACACACACACACACACACACATTACTTGCCCATTTTAGAAAGCTTTAAAATGGAAAACTATATATATATATATATAGTTTCCCACCACTGAAACATATTTCTGAGGTCACTATTTAGTCATTTTCATTATATTTCAGAAGCCGTTGAACCTGCGCTCCTGTAATTCAGTTACCATAAGGCTGCACTTGATGTCTCCCGTGATAAAGGCGTTTCATAAGGTAAGAAAAATTTCCGATCAACTAAAGAATATCCGCAGAATCATTCCGTTCAATTGTTTTTTATTTGCAAAAGTGTCAAAGTTCTCACTACAATATGCCATGAAGGCAGAGGGGGGAAGTTGTAACCCCGGCGCTAGATAGGGGTGGGAGATTTACGCCACCCCCGGCCGCCTTACCCCCAGGAATTTCTTGGTACCCATTTGTATAGGAGGCTGGGAGGGCCTTCAGGCCCGGCCTAGACGGGTGAGGAAAACGTCGCCCACAAGCGGGTTCGATTCGCGGCCTCTCCAAGTTGTAGCGAGTCGCTATACCGACTACGCTATCCCGGGGCAACATTGTATTTGCAGGCACACAAATAAGACAATATTCGTCCGTAGTCATTAAGACAGGCAGCAAGGTAACTGTCGCTACTTGCACAAAAATCAGAACAACTGAAAGGGTATTGCCCGCAGGTCGTGAACTGAAGAACATTTATTCTGTCAATGTTGGCAACAAAGGTAATAAATTGTTACCTTAATTATCTGAACCCCAACTGTAACTGTGTATTCGTTCTGCTGTAACATTTAAACCTCCGCGTTGCCCACAAAGGATATTTATTTATTTATTTCCCAAATTCTTGCAATAAACAATTACGTTTACCCCACACAGCTAAATTGATTTAACTTTCAGTAAAGAAATTATACTTTTCTGAGCTTGTTGCAGTAGTGAGTGTTAAGTGTATAATCCTCTGAAATGTGACATCCTATAGATAGTTGGTAGGTAGGCCTTTCCTTCTTCGCTACAAAATTAGAAGGCTTTGGATCTCAGAAGCAAAGCAACTTTAATACTTGAGAAGTCAAAAGAAAGACGATTCTATGGGTAGCCTATTCTTCAGTTTTTTTATGTGCACTACCCACACACGAAACTAGGTCACTAGTTTCTTCCGTTTATGTCGAATTTGTGTTTACACACTTAAAATTAAATGCTTCGCTTAGATATGCATTTATAGCCTCCCGTTTACCTTGACTTGCAGAACTTAAATAGCTACAATAAAACTGCATTTATTCTGAGGGCATAAGAAATAAAGAGCCTTTAATTTCAAGAGACATCAGAGTACTTCAAATAACAACAGAGTACTGACATCAGTGTTTACTGCATGAATATGAATAGGCGGTCCGTGAGTCGCATGCGGAAAAACGGGTTTTATTTTACGGCCCGCAACCACATTTGTAAATGCTGATCATACTATAAAAATTACACAGTAATTAAGGCGGTTAGGTATACCACTTACTGTTATTTTTCCAGGTGCGGCCCGCGAACCAGCCCACAATAACGGGTGTGGTTCTTAGTCTTAAAACTGTTGGAGACCCATGGTTTAACACAGTAAGTTACATAACTGAAAAAATCTCACGTTCTTTTCTGATTGCTCTTCGCCCCACAAGAAAATAAGACAAGCCGAAAAAAAAACATTTTGTCAATCGCCTTGAAGATGTAAACGAATGCTAGAACGTCATTTAGACCTATCGACACACATATCTTAGATGATGAAAAATATTCATTTTAATATTTGCGGAATAAAATATTTAGCAAAATGTTTTGATGTATCTCGAGACAAGTTTGCGACACTTGCATGAGTGTCAGTCTGTTACACTGTAACGCGGCGGTTATGGAGGCCCTACGTTTTAACGTCAGTTACTTCTTAGAAATAAAAAGCATTACCTACAGACCAAACAACTCTTTTCAATAATATTTACCACTTAATTGAACGACTGATCACAAAATCGTATCCAGGGACAGTATTAAAAAAAAGTAACATCACCTCCACTCCCACACACGCCTCTTAAGGAAGTGTAGCTTAGGCACTGAGATATGATTATAATTTGTATTTACTTTATCTCTACACTTCGGGCTGAAACATAAGACGGACACGCCGCTATATTTGAAACAGAGGGGTCTATCGGAATCGAAGCAAGAATATTATACTAAGAGATCTGTCTAAATTATATATTAGTGTTTTATTTGTTGTATATAGTCTTGTAGCTTTCAACTTTAAAACTGTTCTGAACTAAGAATTGCCTACTGAATTTAGAAAGTCACAAAACCCAGTGCGAAAACACCACAAGGAAACCTAAAATACCGCCAACAAATTAACGTAGCAGGGAACTTCATGATGTTGCGAAAAGAGGGGGAGCACTTTGATAGTTTCCAATTCTCACAGCAATCCTGGCTACTTTAAAACTGTGTTAAAAATTTAAAATTTAAAATTTTAGTGGTTACTTTATATACCACCAAATCTAACATTAAGAAACACTGCATTTTGCATTCTGAGTGTAGTTAGGTGCTTCGTAAAATGTCCACAATAAACAGCGATATTTCTACAATAACATTAACATATTTAGGCGATGGTGCAGTTTTTTGAAGTACTGCGCTACAAGCCGCAAGATGGCGGATTCGGTTCCCGATTGCGTCATGGCGATTTTTTTATTGACTTAATGCTTTCGACCGCACTATGGAACTGGATCGAATCAGCATCTAACAGAAATGAGTATGGGAGGGGCGGTGGCTTAAAGGCTGAGAAACTTACCCCCTTCACATGCCGATTGTCTAGAAATTCTGGGAGCCTCAACCTCCTGGTATCATAAGGGCCTGTCCACGCTTGTAATGGAATTGCTTTATTTGTTTTAACATCAAAATATTTACCTTTAGAATAAAGATAAAAAATGTATTCAGTAAAGTAGAAACAAATGCTTAAATATAATTTAGACAAATTTTATTCCTCAAAGTTTTAGAGTTGCAGGAATGATAATGTTTGATACAGAGCAACGCTAAAGCCAAAGAAGGCGGAAATTCTTTATTGGTCATTTACCTCGGCTACTTTAAAAAGCATGTCTACTGTCTGGTTCATTACATTACCGCTTTCCTTTCTGTTGCGGTTTTGCCAAGATATTTTAAAAACTTTGAAGAAAATTCCAGTGTTATGCTTCAAGGCATCTGAAACTTACTGTATATTACTCCGTGTTATTTATATCAGTGAGAGTTGCAGGAACACAGCCTCCTCCTGCCACATATATCAGAGTGAGCGAGATCTCTTGGGGCCTGACAGCAGTTTTGTATGGCACATGATGCTAAGGAATATTTATCACGACAAGGAATGGTGGAAGCAATGTTTTAGAGCAGTGTTTCCCAAACTTTTTTGCTCGTGGAACCCTTTCTGGCTTCGAAAAGTAACCGCGGATTCTCACGTCCTTGCTCACGTAAATACAGAGTGCCCGGATGATTGGTACCCAAAATTAAAAAATGTATATCTCAGAACTGACTTTAGATAGCGACGAATACTTACCGGTAGCATACGTAACAAGGTATTGCATGATTTTCACTCAATGTTTAGTCTGTCTTACGACAGGTCCGTAGCCTCTTTCAAAGCGAGTTCTCCACACAGTGCGATCTAGGGCTTCCTCTTGTAATTTTTAGTATCTTCTGTGTTCCTTAACGTCACCTGGTAGCTGCTTAGTCTTGTTCTTCGTCTTCCCGTCACTTCTATCCTTCTGTCTAGCTTCCTTCAACAACTTGTTTTAGAAGGCATTTCTACGCAAGATGTGACCACCCCAGTCCGCTTTTCTTCTTTTTATTGTATGTAGGATATTCCTCTCATCCTTGACTCTTTGTAATACTACTTCATTTCTCATAGATCGGTCCAACTGATCTTCTCGATTCTTGTCCAGCACCACATTTCAAAACTTTCCAGGTATTTCTGATCTACTTTCCGAAGTGCCCAAGTTTCGGCACCATACAAACCTATAATCCAAATGTAACGCTTCACTAATTTATTCCTTAAATTTCAGTCCGACTTGCTGGTGAAAAGATTTTTCTTTTTGTTTAACGCTGTTGTTGCCATGGAAATAATGGATTTAATTTCACGTGTACATCTTGCATCCTTTGTTATCATGCTATTCAAATACTTGTCATATTTCACATTCTGCTGCTGTTTTTGATCTGCCATAATCTGTATTTGGAATGATTGCCTTGCGTTTCTCTTCATCTTATCCTCTGACTTAACCTCAATTAAAATATTTATCACTCGCTTCGTGGGTAAACGAAGTTCTTAATTAGGTATCCCCTCATATGAAATAAACATACCGCCAATTAAAGAATTTCGGCGATTATATTTAATAAACATTATTCCTTTAATTCAAAAGTGAGTAAGCTTCAAAGTAGCCACTATGGAAACGTATCAACTCATCTCATAGGAACTTGTCGAGGATCCCTCGGGATCCGCGGAGCACACTTTGGGTATCAATGCTTTAGAGGGAAGTGCAGAGAAAACGACAGTAGAGGAGAGGGAAGTTGGAAAGATGTGGGGAGAACGAAAGGATTAGGAAAGCACTTTAATAGTCAAATACAGAGCACCCCCTATCGCTGACATGCGCATCGGAATTTTGTCGTATATGAAGCCTGCATCCGCCGCGACATCCCCTGACATCTCCGATGCTCACGTCAGTGGCAAAAGTTACCCTCTCTAGAAGCGAACTTATAGCAAGTTTCGAAAAAATGAATAGGACAAAATTTATCATAACGTACAGTGTAAACGTCTGTTGTAACACAGCTGTTGTAATGTTCACCACATAATATCAGGGCGACTAAAAAATGGTGAGAAGATGGGCGGGATTTGTAGCAAGCATAGACGAGATGGGACTTACAACGAAAATTTTAATCTGGAGAACTCAATAGAAGAGAACACTTGGGGAATTTAGGTGTAGATGGGAATACGTTATTAAAGTGGACATTTAATAAGTAAGATATACCAGAGGGATTGGATTTGTCTAGCTCAGGACAGGGTCCAGAGGGAATTCTTTCAATTTTCTATTTCTTGTATGGTAGAAATACATTCAAGCCCATGTTTAGTAGTACATGCTTGAGTTAATTACATTATGATAGAAGAAAAGAAACGCAATGTTTTGTCATTTATGTATGTCACACGACTAGGCTGGAATATTGAGGCCGTGTGGTTTCTTACGGCTTGAAAATGGACGGTATATCGAATCAGAGCGTAACTATATTACACTTCCATGTGTCCAAACAAGAAATAAATAAGTTATGAGTAAAGAAAGTGAGATAAGCCCCACCACTTCTTTCACTATTTCTCCAGCGCTTCAAGGATGATGAGTCACAAAAGCTCACGTAAGAGTTCGTAATGAAGCATTCTGCTTACGTCAGCGTTGCTTAAACATCGCCTACTGATTAGAAAACTCCTTTTCGCTGACCTTAACAAGAGAAAAAAAACTTTTCAATTCAATTCGCTTATAGTTAGTTTTGTAAGCTGCAAATCAAACTCACTGCCACCCACATACACCAACAAATGCACACATTTATGTAAATCACAAATCATCCTTCTTACGTGAATTCACCTACACGTTTCAAAGATAAATCGCCATCCACGGGGAGACTGTAGTACAAAGGAATATAAAATTATATTAATTATATTAATTTTATATTCCTTTGTATTAATGTCTCCCCGAGGATGGCGATTTATCGTTGACACATAGAACGGTTCATGTATTTGGATGATTCGTGATTTTATACAAATTGTATGCATTTGTTGGTGTATGTGGGTGATATAATCACAATGCGCGATACGAATAATATAAGACCCAGTGTGTCTAGGAACACGGAATTGGCGCACACGTGTCTAGCATTCATAACGGTTCCTTTTACTTAAATATTACACGGACTATACAGCATTTCAAACCACTTCAAAGTACGCGACGCGTACGTTTTCACTCATCAACCGATACATTCAGCGTTTTGGCACATTTTAAGGCTCTGGTGGACCAAAAATTTCGTTTAATTGCCTAAATACACTGTTTCGTAATACACGTCAGTTTTCCTGCGACAAATACCGCAATCCAGGTAACGTGGGATTTGTGGCGGACGAAGTGACGGCGGGACAGATTTTTCAGCAAATACAACTGTTCCATACCGATATTTCATTTATCTAGCACAGACGCTATTTAATCTAAGCAACTGGCAGCGTCGTCAAATAAAAGACTCCTGTTTCTCTCTTTCATCTACGGCAAGGCTTATTCCATTCTTTCCATCATTCGCCTCACTACACCATTTTAAGGAGTACGCACTTTTAAATATTATGCAATTACGCAAAGGGCCCCACCCTGCAGTCATCGAATTTAACACTTATTTTTATTGTAACAATATTATTGTAATCACTTCAGTAAAACACTTTGTAATTCTTGCATTAGATTTCAAGTAATTTTGAACTTATTCCTATCTAAGCATGTGGCCCCGTGACTCTGTCAGATCGTGGAAGGTCTTCCGCTGCAAACAGAGCAGTCGGGCCAAACAACATGCATATGTAATTGCTACAACTACTTTATAACAGTAGCCCCACAGAACGTAGCCTGAAGCCAGTGTTCAATTATTTAAAGTGCTGGGGACCACCGCATACACTTCAAACAACACAAGACGGCAATATAAATGCGGCCAACGTCTATGCTGCATTATGTAAAGCAGCGGCGTTGGTGTAGCTGCATGCTTGCCCACCACTGGACCACGTACAAAGGAGTGCAGGTGTGTCAAATTAAGCTTCATAATTCCATTTATGTATTAGAAGGGAGAGCAAGAGATAACACGTCAGTCTCTCAGTCACTGGATACGTGCTCTTTCACATCCAGTATATATTGATAGGCCAATACTCGGCTTCAAGAGCAGCGTGCAGCTAGGGATGAGGGTTATAAATCGAAACTGCTAAAAAACATCTTCAAAACACATCATATCAGCCCTTGTTGATAGAACTAATATTTATAAAGCAATTTTATTTATTAAAAATATACTTGCAAATACTGATTTTAAATTAGTAACAAATATTTGCTCTGTCTATTGTAAACCCAATAGAACACCCGCTGCTTGTGATCATTTGAAACACTATTTCTTGTAGTTTGTGCGTAGTACAGGTTATGTAATAATACTTCAAATGAATGGTAAGAAATACACAGGTTAAAATTTGTGGTATTTTTTTCACAAATTAATGCCAAAGATTGTACGTTCTTGTAGTAAAAGTTGTTAGAATTTGGCAGTTTTTTCAGCAATGCAATATCAGCTAAGAGGCATACATATATTTACGCACCTCTCATAATTAGACGAACAAGAATTCCTTCATTCTGAATACATTACTATATATATATATATATATGAAGGTACACCACACCGTAAGCTGTTATACAGCCTATATCCTCGAAGGATGTAACATATATCAGGTAGAGAGCGAGAAGGAGCAGGCTGACTACTGATCAGCAATCAAGTTTAAGCTGCGGCGATTTAACCCTGGGGAAAAGCACTAGGTATCCATTAAACGGGATGCTGAGTGGAGCCCAGGCCCGGTCTAGACACTGTTGTTCTTGCCAGAAATGGAAATACGGTCTACTTTCCTTCCCGTAGCCCAGTCACTATACCGACTACAGGATCTGCTTGCAGATACACGACGTCCGCAAAATTCCGTATCATAGGCAACAGTCAGGGTTAATTCTTGACGCTAAAGAAATTCTTGACGCTATTTTCCTTATCGTATCTTTAAAGTCATGTCATTACTGAGGCAGACTTTGTGTAGAGACGGAACTTTAGCACAGTGGACAGCAAATTGGACAGATCTATTTGTTCCTTGTGATGAAGCACTCCCGACAGAATCTATAGATTAAAACAGTCTACGGACACTGTCACTTTGTTCAGCACAGTTCTTAAAAACCTGATCAGTAATTTCATTCAGCAGTTTTATTATAACCAGCGCTAAACGAAAACTTGTGCCGTTAAGTTTCAAGCAGACGCGCTCTACTCTTACTTGGCCCCGGCATATAACACGTGTAATATTGGACACATTAATTCGAAATAACAAACCCCATAAAAATTGCACTAAACACGCAGCTTCAGATAAACTGTTCTTCTGATAAATTATCTTATGCTATTTCTGAACAGAATATAAAAGACGGCTTACAATCTATGGGTTAAAATATGTTTAATACGATAAAAAGTTGCACCGAAATATATTTGCGAAGTAGCTGGCGTTACTCTTTCAACCTTTCGAGAGACACCTTCAGGCCGAGAGCAGGGAGGTAGTTTATTGATCGTTTGTTCGGTCGGGCGAGTCCAGGGATGCCTCGTAAATTACTGTACCTGACAGAGTTAATCTTGCCTTGTAAATGTCCATATGTGCATGCTGTACGTAGATAGGACGGATAGACTTATGCTATTCACAGCCGTGTGCATTTACTCCAAATGTTTCATTCAACTACGAATACAACGACACAAAATGCGATGGGTTTTTATAAACAAAGGTTTTAATAAAACATTGGCCAAAATGAAGATAGTGACGATGAGAAAACGCAGTGGCACTTAGAACAGTTACGTAACTGGCTAATAAACCACTGAAAATTTTCACGGTGTAATCCAGCGGGTCGCAAACTGGTTTAACTGCGGGCCACTCAGACACGAATAATTTGCCGAAGTGACACTAACGGCGTGTAGGCGCGTTCGCACATTCGCGAAAAAAGCCTATTACATTTTCCTCGTCCGTCCGTCTGCCTCTTGTCTGTCCATTCGTCCGTGCAAATGTGTCAGCGCTGCTCCCACTGGACGATTTTACGTGAAATTTGATATTGGGCACTTCCATAAAAATCTGTCGAGAAACCCCAAATTTGGTTAAAATCGGGTAAAAATTTCGTGCAGCTTACATGAAGACCTATGCACTTTTTAATTTTCTCTGCGACATTAAAGCGCCATAAAACCGCTCTTTTCGACTAAAAAGTTTCCAGGATTCTAAAAGAGCCGAGAAGCCATAAATCCTACGCTAAGGCGCGACAGTGGTAATATATTTATATATATATATATATACAAAATTTAAAAACCGTCAACAGCCAACGTCATATTATTATGTTCCTTATCAAAGATAAGAGCGACTAGTTTCGGTCACACTTGACCATCTACAGGCTCCATTCAAAACTTGTCTTACAAAATCCTTTTGCCTTGTTAAGAAGTAAAACGAATATATTGAAATATCAAATATCATTCATTTCAGTCTTTGTGTCAATTATATAGTCTAAGTTTTATGGCTTCTTTAAGAAGTAACTCTGATCCATTTATATCTACTCCTGGTTGAATTTATACAGGCCTAATCCTCGTTAGAATCTCAAGAAGATAAAGGCACCACGGGTCATTTAGGAAAAGGTCGATGGCCACAGGTTTCTCACCACCTGTCTAATGCGTTTGTTGTTCGGACCATTTAAATGCCAGGAACAGCATAATAGGGAGATAAACTCGACTCAGTTCTCGGCAATGATACGTATAATATCTTACATACACGGCAAAAGACCAGATAAGCGCTTTTTACTTCCCACTTTCGCACATTTTTGGAAAAAATAAAATATGGGAAATCACGGGGGACGCTGTAAATATTTCACGAGTTTTTGTATTACAAGTATTTAATAATTAAAGTAAATCTTGTAAAGCATTTTATTCTCATAGTCCTTATAGACATAGACCAGGAACAGAAAGCATTACAATATTATAAACTTACACTAGGCTGAAAACTTTTCATTTCCACGCCATTCCAACGGTATAAAACTTTACTAATAAATGTAATTACTGTTCTTAACACTTACAAGTTTTCAGAGTTGTCCACTGGATTAATAAGTTACACAATAACTCGGAACTCACAGTTCATTATTACTGGCAGACCTGCTTTTTACAAGAACAGGGAGTTGGTGTTGAAATATTATTACTGGAAGGTGAAAAAATGTAATAGCTTTACTATGGAAAAAATCACAGGAATATGCAGGAACATTGGTGGTAAGTACAACAATGATAACACGAGTTCTACTTTGCAGAGGCCAAGGAAAATAATTTCAGATTTCAGCCACGATTTTCGTCCAATTATTTTAGTTAAAACCACACCTCAACTTTATGTTTTTGGCTTACAGGAATAAATTAAACACCACACGACATGCATTAAAATTTCTATCGTAATGTCGAAATCAGTTTTCATTTTAAGAGGGTAATTACAGAAAAAAATTGCTACTGATAGGGAGAATTCTTTTAAAGTTCTTGGAATAGCAATCTTAGAAGTGTTTGCTGAAGAGGTCTACACCGACAACGTTGAAGAACAAGATGAAGATTTCATCGTTTCTTCTGCTATGTAGTTTACAACTTGCAGCAATCGTTTATTTATTCCTATGCCTAGGGCCTTCTTGTGTTTCACTCTCAGAATAGGAGATATATTTCACAATTTTGTATAGTCCTTTCTGTGTACTGTCGTAAACAATTTGCAACATTCAACCAAAAAATGCACAATGTTTTTGCTCGTATATTCATATTATATCACACTGAATATTTCTTCGTGTTTCACTCCATAGGGAATCAGCATCAGGGAATCAAAGCAATGCAATACCGCATAAAACCAAATGAGACCTGAGACATGGTGTAAAAGAGTCGAGTATTTAAAATGTAGAGAATTCTTTGCAGAATAGTTGTATCAGTGTACTGGTTCTTGACATAACTGTCTCGGAGGCAGCCTACGTGCTTAGTGAAAGTTAATGCAGTACTGTTCTGTGTTAACCACACACAGCGTAGGATTTGCTAATACGTTACATTTCACAGCATGCATTCTTAAAGCGGTGTATTAAAAGAAAAATAAAGAAAGAAGTTAAATTGCCAGCTGAATGACTTCTGGCAGTAAATAATTTCCTTACGCTTGCTGGAACAGAAAGCTTAATGCACATATAATGTCGGTAAGTTACTGAATATCTATTGCTTAGATAAAACAAGCAACAACTGTAGGAACCAGGACTTAAATGTATACACATTTCTGAGACGGAATTAACGCCTTGAAGCCGAAGTTATTGTATATTATATACTAAGATTAGTTCATAATGCGAAGAGAACAGTGTGCTTCCGTTATGAAAAGAGTTGTGAGCCTTTTATACAGAAAAATTTCCGTTACTGAAAGTTCTACACGGAAAATATAAATACCCCGTGTGGATAAGATGCAAAGCTTTTCTTGTTAAATCCGGTGGAACATATATTTACCACTAGACGTTAAAACGTTAACAGTTTCTGAAGCCAGACGAGCATATCACTGTCATGTAATTGCCTTGACAGAAATATTTTTACAATTCAGTAAGTTTTGAACTGTACACAGCCCACTACGGAGGGAAGGGATATGTCCTCCTCTTAAAAAATAGTGTAACTAACTAACTAAATAACTAACTACTTAGCTAAATAACTAACTAACTAACTAACTAACTAACCAACCAACTAACTAACTAACTAACTCCATGGAGCAGAGGCCTTCTTGAGAAGCTAACAATTTCTCAGCTAGTCGAGAAATTCCCCGCATTTTATGGAACCCGAAGGTTCATTACCGCATTCACAAGGGCCCGCCACCTGTCCCTATCCTGAGCCAGCTCAATTCAGCCTCCAAAACAGTGTAAACGTTTTTAAAATCACCTTAGTAATTTTAAAAAAACCCTCAGTCAACGCGGTTTTTTCCAGCGCGGTTTTCACTACCTGAGTTTGAAAATAATTAAACTTACGTGGAGAAATTTGCCGAAAGATGAAAAGTTGAAATACACGCTGTTAAACACTGGCAGTTACTCACTGAAAAGCCGCTGCAGCTAGCAGCATCCACTATCCAAGTACTACGTAAATGGCTGATACCCATAAGCACGCTCACTTCAAGCAACAGTGGGAGAGGGTGTCCATAATGGTCCGCGTTTAGGTGAATATATATATTTTTCTCAGCAAGAAGTTTGTGCAACGCTGTTTTGCCCGAAAAAAACGTAACCAGTCTCTCTAAAACCTGCTTTGGAAAATGAATTGCCGTATTGTGTTGTGCAGCAGAGTAACAGAGGGGCCAGGAAGGGAGTGGCTGCATGTACCTCCTAGTCAACATTCCGCAGAGCGTTTCAAGTACGCTCACATACCAATGCTTTCGGGCTTTAAGTACTCTAATTACGGAGACATTTCAGACAAACCTGCTGATATATCGTAAGTCTGGATTCCAAATTTTACGCACTGAGGAATAATTCTGTCTCGCCAATGAGAAGAAGTAATCCTGAATCTCAGCTTAGGAAGGATGAAAGAAGAGTAAGTGTTACTGCAGCGTATATCACTGTACGTAAAATTTACTACTATAACAACCGAAGTCTGCTACGTAATATATTTTATTTTATAGCAATACAAGTATAATAAAAATAGCTTGTCTTTTGAACTGTCGTAAAGGGAAGGATATTGTACATAGGGAAATGTTAGTGTGGTTTTGAAAGACTGCTGTGGTTAAAAGTTTATTTATTACCGATGTGTAGTACACGATATAAACTCTAAAATAGAGAGATGCTGCGGACTGAATTTTTAACCTTCACCGTCCCTACACACGCACAAGCCACAGACGCTTTTTTTTAATAAAACAGAAAAAGGTACGCTATTGAAATAAATAATTATTTATACCATTAAGAGCCAAATTATATCATGTGGCTCCATTATTTCTTGTGATTGCAGAAAATATCTGATAATATGGAATTTAAAAATATTTAATATATATTTAACCCGGAAAGAACAATAGAAAGGGAACGCCAGAAGGTGGGAATAAGCCGGAAAGAGGCAAAAGGATCAGACTTATATAGAACCAAATGGAAGCACTTGACGAAGGCCTATGTTCCACACACGAACAAGAGGAGAAAAGAAGGAAGAAGAATATATATATTAAATTTTAAATATACATTCTATAAGTCTAACTACAGCGTGTAAGACAGTAATATTTATCCTCGAAATGTCATCACTGACGCTGTTTTAGAAGTGAAGACACCACTTTAAAGTTGCTTCTTATTAATCGAAATTTTGAAACAAACCCACGTATTGATCACGTGTACAAAAATCTGAAAAAAGGAAGGCACACTGGTGTTTCAACAAGACCATCAGAACTGTAGGCCTACTATGCTTAATGTTTATTATTGCGAAATTTACGATTTAAAACCACAGGCTTCATTTTATTCCATAGTGCATTCCTTTCCGAATACGTTATTGCGCTGTTAGTCTTTAGCCCTGCTCCAGTTCCACAAGATTACTGAGTAGCATGAGACGTCGGCTAAATGTATTTCTTTATAGCAGTGCGCTTTGAGAGAAAATGACACATAGACCGTCCTTCACACCTTAATCTGTATTAACTGTCACAATGCGTTTCGGCCTTAATAACGGCCATCATCATGTACTACCTCTTAAAAACCCATAGAGGAAAAAATACTCTTTTATAATCATCAGATCGGCCTTAGAATGAAACTCACTTTTTACACAAAACATTCAAATTAAAATGCCGCATTTTCAAAACGATTCATGCCGTAAAGTAGCCAGTATTCGCTACAATGTTTGGCAAACAATATTTTGAAAAATATATGGCCGGTCCTCCTGCCTAAATGCTGTGTACTTTGAAATGTTATTGAACTTATAAACTTAGACCCCCTGTGTCTTAACGTAGAAATTATATATTTTATCTGAAGCTGCCCCTTAAGTGGCTTTCTCTGCTTGCCTTGAAATTTAATTTCAGACATCTGAGTCTCCACTTAAAGCCCTTATGTATTTTCTCTGAAGCGGTTTTCGTAAATGGCTATCTGTGCCTTCTTTAAATTTAATTTTGGACACTAGGTTTTTTGTGTCTATTAGCCTTAACATTCTTCATTTATTACAGTTATCAGGATATGTGTTTGGAGGATGTAAACTTAACAAGACCCCTGTTCACTGTGCACAGACCAAAGAAGTGTGCTTAATTGGAAATTAATTTCTTTTGTACTTCCTATCTGAAAGCCCCGTTACACTTGTTCTAAACAAGATCACGGGCTTCTAGACCACAAAACTGTGTGTGTACTCTCCATGGCAATAGCTGACAGATGACCAGCAGTTCCTCGGCCTTTTTCAATAACAAACTGCAAGTTCTTGCGCTGCTTTCAGCAACCTGATACAGGTTAAGCCTTTTTTTATTTCTGCATGCTATACGAGACTTTTCATACGTAATTTTGAGGGTGTTTACACCTCTCTTCATGCGCACACAGGACCTTCAGCTACGTCTTGCTTTACGCGTAGTCCTACAGAATTCATTCAAATACATCCGTCCCAAAATTATTTCATATAATCAGGGTATAATTGCAGTCAGAGTAGGCATTATTTCGCTATGCTCCATGAACTGGTAGCACGACAATTATTCGGGGTAATTTGTCTTGAAATAATTAAAATTATATTACGTACAAATGTAATATAAAAAGGCTTTTGAATTTTCTGCTTACAATATGTCAGTATTAAAGACCCATATGTAAAAGCCATCGATACAAGCAACTAACAATTAAAACACTTTTGTTAAAATAACAATCTACAGGTTTCATTTCTGCTGATATTTGCGTGTCATGTGGCCACCATTCTTTCTTCGACTGCACTTCGTGTTCACCGTGAATGAATTACATGTACATAGCTATCCAATTTGTTAAAGCAGTAAAGCTTGAAATGTGTGTTCGAAATTCATTGATCGAAATTCCAGCCAGAACAACGGCTGTCCTCACTGAGGTTTTTCGAAGTTTTCTCAGCACCTACAAGCTAGAGCTGGGGTAGCACCTCAGCTGACCCAGGATCGCTGTTATCGAAGGGATCAACTGAACGACGGAGGACGCATGTGGTAAAAAGAAGTAACATAATTCGGCTTACAAAGGTAAAAGATAAAAGCCTAAGCAGACAAAAATTAAATCAATACCTGTCCAAAAAAACTAAATTATATTTATTAGACAGAACTACATGTTATGACCTATTTCAGGTCATCCTTAGGTGCAAAATTGTGAACCTGAGAACGACCTGAACTTAATTTCATTTTTCTACTATTAACAACATAACGGAATGACGTTCGCTAAAATTGTCGAAGCAGACATTTTCCTTTTAAATATGGTGTGATTTTCTGGGAGACAAATAATAAGACAACATTTATATGCATATCTAAATCCCCTTCCGTTGACTTTTACAGCACATCATATAGCAGCACAATTTTTTATGATCTGCACTTGTGTCATTATAAACCGTCACTACATGAGTGAATTTCAGGGTTGATACAAGTAGACATATTTAAATGGCCATAAGAACCCCAGGCCTTATCCTACCAGATACCGTAAACATTTCTGAGAATATTGTAACTAGATCGCCAAAAAATGTAGCCTAAGACTTAAATTTAACTAACTTTCTGTAATGTCGACCTATGCACAGATCCTAAACAGCTTAAGTCATGGATATATCAGAACTAAGCAAAATATGCAAAGTACGTGTAAAAAATTAAGTATCCTTTTATCCTGAAAGTGTTGAGTGTATATTCTATACCAACCCACCAACTGTAACGTACTGGATACGTCACGTGGCTGAGTGAGTTAAGATTCTATCCATGTTCTGACATTTTTTCACATGACAAGCTAAACACAGCGGAACTTTGCGTAAAGAAACAAGAAGGTTTTATGAACTAGGAAATTATTGTTAACAGGAATTAAAAATATTTTTTAAATGGCGGAAAAGTCACATTATTGTCCATCACCCCCTTACGTAAATTTCGTGACTGGTGGAGGGGAGAATGGATTAAACTGATTGAAGGGTACTCCGGTACAAAACAAAACTCTAAAACGGGCATTTACGACCTGGGTGATATAGATATGCCAACCAACACAGTACTTCCAGCTGTGCATTAATTGCACTGAATTTAAAAGGAACTACGTCAGAATAAATTGAAACAAAGAAAGACACACGTGTTACCGCCGTTAAAATTTTTTACAAGACTTTACTGTCTTTATTCAAAGCAGAAATTACTTCTCCGCTCAGTCACAAAATAGGGACATTAGGAAGAGAAATAATTTCTGTCTCCATAGAAACCATACAGCTGAATGAAGTGAAGGCCAGTTCTATGTTAGCTTGAATAAATAACTCGTAGTCAAATTTAATGTGTTCCATGTCCGTGCACTATATTATACAAAAAACTTTAAACAACAACAAATGCACAAAGAGTTTATTCTCGTCAATTATAACACACTCCTACGTGTTTCGACCCTGCTGGGTCATCTTCAGGGAGAAACCTTCCGTTGTCTTTACACTATGTTGCACTATACAGTTTAGGCAGTGCACAGTCAACAGCACATTCTCGCTAAACTGTATAGTGCAACATAGTGTAACGACAAAGGAAGGTTTCTCCCTGAAGATGACCCAGCAGGGTCGAAACATGTAGGAGTGTGTTATAATTGACGAGAATAAACTCTTTGTGCATTTGTTGGTGTTTAAAGTTTTTTGAACTCGTAGTCAGTTAAATGAATGTGTTCCATGGTGCGTGGAAGACACTTTCAGATACGTCGTTGTATTGAATGTTGTCGTTGCGAATATTATGCATGTGTTGATACTGAGTGCGCATATTTTTCGCTCTACACAGCAATGGTACAGGTATTTGATTATAATTTAAAAATAAACTGTCATTTATTTGACACCACTTTGCCAAAATTAAGACTTGTTTTTTTAGTGTAAATACTGTAATATTTTATTTCAATTATAACTATATTTTCGTAAAATGAAACCCCTGGATGTTCGCAAAAATTAGGCTTATATTAGAACATTTAAAACGAAATATGTTTTTTAATACTTTATATATATGTGTATATGTATATAAAGCCGAAGCATGCACCTGAGCTTTAAAATAAACATACTAGTGTAATAGACTGTTATTGTTTTCCTCAAGTATTTTTAAGGCGTATAAATGAAGAAATATATATGGATTTTGTGCATCCAACAGTCTAAAAATATTTATGCTTTACATATTAATATTCCGAAGCTTTCTGAGCCTGTACATTCTCTTCTACATAATCCGCAGCAAACTGGCTCGTCACTATAAAATGTTATGCGACAGCAAATAATCGAAACGGTAATAGGCTACACATTTATGTAGTTTCGAAACATTTTACGTTTAACACAATTATTGTACATCTTCAATTAATTCGTTTAAAAAAGTGAATTCCAATTAACACATATCTTTTGAGGAACACAATTATCAGACAGTGATAATGAGACTGAATATTTTTTTGGTTCATTCGAAATTTTGTCACAACCTTTCACGTTATAGTAAGCGTAATGATAAAGTGATAAGCAATTTTGAACTGCTTAGGTAAGATAAACAAAACTTTATGAATCTCTGTTTCTTACACCATCCATCTCATGTACTCATCTGCATACCCCGCAGCTGTAATAAAGAAACATATCGGCTACAGTGGTAGAAAAAGAAGTTCCAAGAAAAAATTAGAAAATACGCTTGTTGCAAACTTGGGCTTGTGAATCCTCTATACAAACAATTATAGTTACTTTGTAAATTATGATATAATTTAAAACGCAAATATTATATACACGCTCTTCTATACAATTTATTTAGTTAATATAATGCAATAAATTACGATAAATGCTGGAAGACTAATAAATTGATCATAATAATCCATAAACACCTATTGACAGACTGCAAGGCAATTAGGTGCAAAGGAGAAATACTTGGATCTTGAAATTAGGACGATGAGATGCGAAAATGTTGGGGAAGTGTAGGCAAAACAATAATATTTTGTCAGAGAATTTAAAGAATTCTGTGCTGCAGTATTTAATAGGCGTTTCACATCTGTCAGAATAATATTTCTACTCTGGAGTTTTTCGTGCTATTTTGGGCAACCCTACTAGCATCAACAGATATCAGCAGGCACGAGTAAAAATTCTCCTACCATTAGTGGCGCTGCAGTTATCTGTCGCTCTCTAGGCCTGTCTGGAATGTTGGACAGCGTGTCGCAAGCAACTGCGGTAGTAAAACTGAAATCTCTGTGCTGGTGCTTGCCACCGAGACGATGGTGTTTGTTGGATAATGCAGGCAATAAATAATATATTTCTTTAGGAATCTGTTTCTTGAGGATTTTGTAGTCGGTTAGCTGAACAATATATTCCTTTCCTATATGAAATCCGAAGATTAATATTATTAGGCCTGCTGTTCTGAATATGTACCGTCATTAGGTCTTATCCTGGGCTGATATAATCCACATCATTCCCTCACGAAATATTTTTATGTTTCTAATAACACTTTAAAGCTAAGATTAAAAGAGTCATAGTTAAGGACATAGTTTGTACAGCGCAGTAAACACTCCCCATATCCGTTGTAGAAACCAAGCCCTTAAGGCTGTGTAGATAAATACATTTTTTCTGACAACCGTATGAAACACGGAGTCTCCCTCTGCGAGCAAAACTTAGAATTTTTCACATTAAACATGCTGATATATAAATAACCACTACACTTTAGGGTGTTTCTGCTTTTATCTGCGGCTAGTTTTCTGAAGTGGTCTTTTCCCTAGAGATTTTACCGAATAAATTATTTTAAGCGTTCCTCTTTGCCCTGCAAGCCCAGCAAGCACTTCTAGTGCACATTCCATCCATCTTTTATTCCATCAACTGACAACACATCAACAACAACACAACAGCCTCATGCCTCACTTCCATGTATCACAATTACTTCTAACAACTGGTAGCTTTAAGAGTGATGAGAAGCCCTTATTGGTAACATCACGTGCTTCTTCATCACCGTGTTCAAAAGAATTCAGATATTCTTCATTATTTCCAGCATATCTACTTTAAGCTTGTCTAGTGCTCCTAATTATCAAGCTCCTGGTCCCAAATTATTAAGCATTTCTCACTATTTTAAGCCACAGTTTTCGACCAATATCTTTCTTTTTACTATAATTATTCTAAAAGCAATAGACGAAGAGTAAAATGTAAAAGCTCCCTTTCTGTTTGAGTTGTAGCAGAGTTAAGCAGGCCAAGAAAAATATCCATGAAGCCACCTGACTTATCTAGCCATCGACAATGGATTATTCCGCAATTTTCTCTCCCTCAGTAGAACCGTCAAATTCGTATATAGTTATACAGCAAAACCAGGAAAAAATGCAAGAGTTTTATGACGCAAAGTCAAATTAATAACGTCGTGCTCTGGAGATATTTTTATATAAAGAGAACTGCTTTGTAAAATGTGATTTTTCCACTCGCGCCCTGAAGAAGAAAACAGATAAAAGGAAATGAAGAGATTATTCAACAATAGAGGAAAGAAAAGAGACCTGAAGAAAACTGAAGATTGAGAAGCTCCGTCATTTGTTCTCAGCACCAATTAATATAAAGGAAATCTCATCAACGATTAGAACATATTTGGGGACTGAATCATTTTTGTAAATCATTAGATATAAAATACAGTTAAAATCTGCCATACCTACACCATGAAGACGTATAGCTGGAGTAGAGACATAGCTCCTCTTATTCTTGACCTCTTCACTAATCGGAGTTGAGTGGTCAGCTTCCTGACCGGTCGCCCTTCCTCAAAGACATAGGTCCCGGTACACATTGAGCTGTAGGCTAGATTTGCTCTAGAGATCGTCTGGTCTTTCACGAGAGACAGTAAATCCCGTAACCGTGCCTGCAATCGAACCAAGATCCATCGATTTTCTAACCCATGCGTTAGATTTTTTACCGACAGGCGTATAAAATTTTAGTTTCATAAGCTAAAGGAATAAATCACATGTATATACTGTTAGGTTTGAGGTATTTTCGCCAGTTGATATGGTTTGAATTTCATCCAAATGAAGAAAAGGTACCCATTATTGCGCTGTAGAGCTACAAACGTCTCCAGTTCTCTGTTGTGACTTTTAAAATTCCTTGATTTCTGGGCGCAGCAGAGGAATATAGAAGGCCCTGAAGCAATTAGCAAATAAGTTTATTTGGTTTTTTGGGATATGTTTAGAATACTTATTGGCTGTTTTGTATAACATTAATAAACATAATTATCATTGGACGACGGGAGTCTTCAAGTTTTTTTTTTTTTCAAAGCTGCGATTTTAGTGCAACTAAGGTTAACTTTTAGCTTTCGCACGTGATGACGAGCCGCCACTGAACTGTGTACAGAGTCGGTGGACCTTGCCAAGAAGGAAAGTCAACGATCAGAACAGCACGGCTGCCACACTGAAGCGACATCATCTGCTGTTGAAGGAAAAGTGTTTTTTCTTCTCTCATTTTATGACAGGGTAATCTTTGGGTATCAGCAGGTTTCATTTTGAGGTTCTGTTTATTCGATGCCGCTATTTGAGCTTTCCTTCTACAAGAAGGGTGAGGGTGGCTATGAAGCATAAATGGTAGGTGGTAAGAATACAGTAATAAACGGTTTCTTCTTTTCATTCTCCCGTGCCCATCCTTTTATTCTCTGCGGCAAAAGAAAGTGCCTCTACAGTAGTACTGCCGCTTGTGTTTTAAAATAAGGTTGTTTCGGTACTGATACACCTTCAGCCTATTATATGTAAGATGTCATGTTGTGGTAATAGTCTAGACGGTAGTTTCATTAAATTACGCTGTTGTTACACGACATTCTTTTAATGCGCGTTTTCCTCTTTCGGGGTTTAGCAGCGACGGATGTTAAAAAAATGCCGACGTTTCGGCGTACACGGCAGTCGACATCCTCAGGGTGAATGAGGGAGAAGAAGGCTGCGATCCGATATATAGGCCTAGATCAGACAATGTACGGTGTTACCAGTGTGATTAAAAGATTTTAGAATCAGTAATTGAATCGCGTACAAAATCTCCGCCGCCATACTTTCTCATGGTCGTAGGTACGACATACTTGTATAAAACAAAGACTGCAAGTTTCCGTATTAGATTTTTGGAACGAAATAGCAGAAATAGAAGAATAAGCCAGGCTAATATGTGTAATTTGGTCCTGAATATCATTGATACATGCAATTTGTCTACCAGGTACACAAGTTGGGTGTACCTTCGCCCACAATTTTCTTTCTCTCAACAGAACTGTTACAGTTTACAGAATTGTATCACAAAACAAAAACTTTATTTAAGGAAAATATAGTTAATTAATTTATAGATGTAAGTAAATACAACGTTTTTGTTCAAGTGTAAAACTTGGTCCCCCCCATCTAAAGTAAGGGCTACCAGGAAAATATTTATACCTCCCAGGAATGGGGGCAAGGCTGGAAGTTTCTCATAATACAGAGAGCCATAATTTGTTCTTTATGCAAGAACTTTATTACAGAAATCATATCGAAAAGAATACGATGTAGGGAGGCTTGGCACAAGCATACGAGAGATTAAACATGAAGCAAAAGTTCAAGTTCCCTTTGTGCAAGGTATGCAGTCCTACAGGCGAAATTATGTAGCTTCACATACTTTTAAATTCTGCACTAGACTGCAAGCTTCCAGTACGGAAAAAGCCCATCCTTACCCATTGGATAGGAGGCTGGGTAGAAACTAGACCTGGTCTCGAGCGCTTTGAGAACAGGAAAACCTCTTAACCCTGCCGGATGTCGAAACATGTTGCCGCGTTCGTTTAACCTGTAGAGTAGTACGCCTACCTTCCTCGCTATTCCGAGCCCAAGATTAGGCATGCGCATAAAATTTTAGACGGAACACTCCCCCCTCCCCAAGGGAATAGAACAAACACATTTTCTGTATATATCTGAGGTAGTTTTGTTAGTTGAAACGTTTCGTGTTCCTTACAAATATAAAGATCTGATATTGCTCTGAACCAAATTAGTTTTTCTTGTATTTTTACGTCCATACGCACTTTCTCATCTTTCGCAACTTATTCTTCATTACTTACGCACTTGCATATGAAAATTTAGCTCATAAATACATTACATGCCAGTAGTGGCCGTAATTTTTTATTGAGCTAGGGACACTATTTACTTGCATTCACTTCGATAATTCAGGAAGAATGCTGGAACTAATGTAATACACTGGTCTGCGTTTCTTGCGCCTGACACGTATTAATATTATTACATCCTACTAAGCAGGCTGGAGGATTGTTAGGAAAACGATACAGTTTAAGAGAAGCCAAAGTTTAAGAAGAAACGAAAAAATTATTAAAATTAAAATTAAAATTAAATACTTTGCAAACAATCATCACTGCTGATACTGACGGAGGAGTCTGCATTTGGCCTTGGCAAGTTTAATGCGCTGGGGAAAGTCGACCCTTTTTTTTGTACCCAGTAACCGACGTATTCCAGTTAAAAACACATGGGGTTGAAGAGCAATCGTGCTTTAACGTGTGAGATACTCGTAATAGAGTTACTTTTCGTAGTCTTGTGCACGGTTACATTTCCGCATAAATTTGAATTCTATGTTATTATAAACGAAATATCTAACAAATGGAGACCACTGCAAAGAAGTTTATGTAGTGATTAGACCCATATTTTTGACAGAATTTGCCGTCGCCTCTGTTAAGGTACTCTACCCGCGATGTGCAAGTCAGCTGCATTCTCTTGAGTAAGACAGAGTATGTAAAATACGAAAGAAGCAGCAGAAAACCAGTCATACACATCGAAAAGTATATAAAATTTACAGTATGCCGAATAATACTTTACTTAATAAAATTACTTATTTCACTTATTAGAAAACGACATACCATATTATTAATAAGAACAAGACGTTAGACCATGTCGTTCAGTCTCCTTCACACAAATTAAAATTTAACTCCACCCTCTCGTTTCACCCACGACCATGAAATAAAATATTAATAAAATATTTCTCCATAAATATTTACGTGCCTTGCTCATGGCCTATAAATTATCTTCATCAATTTAAAATTCATGGATGGAACATAAAAATTTCATTTAAAAGGACTGTGTAGAATATGTCTCCTACAATTTATGTTCCCTGGTTTAATAAACTGCACTTTTTATTTTGCTTCAAATCTGTTTCGAATACTGTTTCAGCTTCCGTTCCTTTATTTCTTTCCACAGAGGATATATACGCTTATACTTAATGCTTGGTGTTGATGCATGTAAGACATAAAATAAAACGTAACCTTAAAAAAGGAAACTTGTCTTGGGCTTCTGTACAGTAGGCTCATAATTGTGTTATTGTTTGAGAAAAGCAAGAGGTCTTTCAAATTTTCTACTCATAATTTCCTTCAGAAATACATTTATTTTTACCTGCAAGTCATAATTTCAAAATTCGTTTAGAATTTGTCACAATCTAATTGAGTTGCAGATTCGCATCATTGGGCAGTGAAATATATTTCCTCTAGGTCTATCTATAATTCCTTGTAACTATAATTGCAATTTAGCCCAAAACTTCGTTGCTTCATAAGTCAATGTACGTAACACCACGACTCAAGCCATTCAATTCCACTTCCTTCCATTCGTCTAGCTTTCCTACTGACAGGTTCTTAGGTAAAGGCATCCTTCGTCCATCGGCTAACCGGATTATCTCTTCGTACTAATTTATTAGTGACTAATCGGCACTTTGTTCTTGTGATTTTACCAGCGTCTGTACATAGTAAAGGATTTACTACGCTAACAAGGTCAACCATATCAACCCTCCGAGGGCGGGCGCTGATCTACTTTAGCTATACAAATTTTCAGAATCCCCTCACACCGTATCCTTTAAAAAGATGAAGCGGCTAATGTTGTTTAGGGAAATAATTGTGGATTAATGTAAGCATCGCATATAAGCATATCCTGTGAGCAACTTGTAGGGTTTCGTAATACTATATGAGACCGTGTATACAGTTACGTCTTGAAAATTAAAGGTTAATGCACACATTAACCTTTTAAAGCCTAGCGGTAATTTTACGTACCACCAGGTTTAACATTAAAAAATTCTACGTGGTGCCCACATTGCTTTTATGTGTTTTGTACGGATCTCAGAACAAACAGCAACTTTTGCCTTATAAAACATTAATAGATTGGTTTTTATAACCGAAGTGGAGAGTGTTTACAGCGCGGTACGCACTGAGTCCATATATAAAATAGATACGCTTCGTCTTTAAAGGGTTAAAATGCAAACAAATATTCTTTAAAGTAAAATATTTGTGACGCAACCGATATAAGTACTGTCTTCCAAAACGGTTTGCTCATTCCGCGCGAAAGTAATCTGTGTTTTGATCCAGGCGTCAAGGACAGCTATAAGAACTCTCATTCAATAGCCATACACTGCATGTCTCAGAAGAATGAAGTAATCAGATTAAAAAGACACAAACTGGCCGCTCTACCTTTGGTATCCGAAAATATATAACCCAATATTTCAAAACTTCATTACTATAAAATGCAACAAAAGCGTCAAAAAGTGCTTTTAAGAGAGAATTTTAATTTACACCTTGTTTGAACGTAAGTTTGAAGATGTGTGAACACTACAGACTAGTGAACAAATGGAGTAGAATTTTTGAAGAACACCTACACGAAAATCCTCTGTGAGCAAATATTACCAGAATAAAGGACTGAACGCGCTCCAGAGTTTTATTTCCCTCAGATACAAAGGAACGAGTGGAATGTTGCCGGGACAAGTCGCGTGCAATTGTCGGGCAGGTCGAGCATCTTGCAGGGGCTCGGTCATGGCCCATCAGCGGCTGCAGTGAACGACAGAAACACACTGGAAGCAGTAAAACTAATGTAAATTACGGTGAATTTTGAAAACACGTCTCTAAAAGAAGGTTTTAATTGCGGACGAAAGCATAAAGAACAATAAATTCCTCAAAAAGTGACTGAATCAAGATGTTTCGAAAGAAAAAAAACAATTCAAAATTGCGCTTACTAAGAAGTTAAGAAGAGAGATACTTCGGTTGAGAAACTTCGATATTCTCTTACGATATGTCGTATCTACAAAATAAATGAATTGCGGTAATTAAATGAAGGAAAAACCCAAATTTGGGATAGAAGTATATCTAATGAGAAAGATGAAAAACGCATTCCCTAAAAATTTTAATAAGAAAGTGCGAAGAGAAGACAACATTTTCCATATATAGTAGTAGGTTTAAGATGATACTGGTATTGATTTTAAAGGATAAGACGCAGCTTCATAGACTCAAATTGCGGTTCAGGATATGACACAGGCATAGGCTTTTGTAAAGAACGTAAAACACCTTTGCCTTCTGTGAAAGGTAGACGATGTTAATTAATAGCTGTTTATTTTCACTTATGGTAAATACACGTGAAAGTAATAATCTCTTATGTTTATAAAACGCGGAACGTGAGCAACCAAAGCTAGGATAACCTGCAAAGTCGGTCAACTAAAGCTTCTGAAAATATACGGCCTAAAATTATTCTACAGTTGTTAGTAGCAATAAACTTCGCACAATCACTGAAAAAGGATTCCACATTAGTAAAAATAAAGCATGGAAAATAGAGAGTGTTGCGTCGCATGCTCGGGATGGCAGAGAACCTTCACATTAGGAAGAGAGGGCTGCTGGAGAGGAAAATTATCGGGTACGGAACCGGACTGTGACAGAAGAGGCAGCGGAATAAGGAAAGGGGTTGGGATATTGGCTACTAATAAGGCCTATAGTTAGCTGGGACAGTGCTCCAGATGTTGTAATTTTCTCAAGGAACGAGAAGACATAATTAGCCTAATTCAGTCATGAATTTTGACGGGTGAAGTCTTCTTGTAACTTTCTCAATATTAAGAATTACAAATAGTGCTCTAAAGAACAAAGTGTCTAGATATATAGACTTACACCTCTGGAAAAAAAAATCAGAATCAGCTGAAAAGCAGAAAAAATAACATTATCTCAGAGATATTTATCGAAATATAGATTGTGATTTCTCTAGTGGAGTATATAGTATCATGCAGAGGTTCACCTTTTCTAGGCGGTTTCTGAAAACTAAGAAAAGTAGCTATTAGCTTCGTCACGTCTGCATGTCTGCATGTCAGTCTGTCCGTCCGCAAAGAGCAACTTGACTCCCGCTGGACGGATTTTCATGAAATTTATATTTTTGAATTTTTCCAAAATCCGTGTAAGAAATTCTAGTTCCATTAAAATCTGATAAGAAAAACGGATACTTTACATGAAGACCTATAAACATGTATAATAATATCTCTCTGAATTCCTTTTAGAATGAGAAATATTTCAGACAAAATTTGTAGAGCAAGTCGAAACACACATTTTATGACCAAAGCATTTTCCCAACTCTCGTACTTCATGAGATAATGTTGAAAAATATGGTACAGCCGGACAGGCCACATATGACAATATGGCGCATGCTCATTGCGTGCTGCACAACTAACGCTACAAAGACACATTCAGAATATGTAATACTTATTGCTTTTCCACGGCAACAACGGTTACGCGAACGCGCCTCAATGTTACGTTATACACACATCGCCTGTCTTGTTTATCTAACGTTACAGACTCTCTAAATTTGTACAAAGTAATGCCACACTAAGGACTGCCACATCGAGGAATCTACATTAATAAAATATAAATTAACCTGTCTTATAATCATATTGCCGTAACCTGATGTCTAAGGAAAGGGGTTGGCCAAATCTAGACACTCAGAAGAATATTTATCAAATTGAAATCATGCGGGTTTTCAGCTTGTACCCATATGTCTGTGGAAATGACATGCAAATATTAGAAAGAAGCTTTATCTTCTTCACATAAGCTAAAAACATATATCTTATTTTTTATTCCTTTGAAATACTTCCTGCTTATACTGTTTTTTAATGGTTGATGTGAATTACCCACACAACGATTAAATACGACACGTTTAAGGGGTATCTTCTTTCTTCTTCCTCGTTTCTAGAAAAGGTTCTACTTTCTTACCTACTCTCATTCTCCGTTATCAGTACATAACAAATGGCTATGAGTATTCCACATTTAACGAATGCTTCGTTCACTTTGTCTCATTTCCGAAGGCTTTCACAGGCAATATTTTGACCTCTTAAATTTATATCTCACCGCAACGACAGTATTTGGACAGAGGGACTTGTACAAAGAAATTACTTTTGCCTCTATAAAATAATCAAATTACTGCTTCCTTACACACATGAGTAATCTATTCCACACAACTTCAGAAATCCACCCACAATCTGACAACTTAATCCCTTTCTGGCCCTTACACTGAAAATCTAACCCCCTAGAAACAATCCCGTCCCTCAAGAGCGTGCTATACGCATAAACCAGAACAGTCAGTCGGCAGTATCTAATAAGCCACGATGAAGACGCCCGTCTGCTTTTGGGGTAGGGAGAACCGTTAGGCTAACAATTCTTCAACCCTCACATCTCACGATCCTACATATTGAGGCAAGAGCGATCTATAGCTCCATTTGGCTTCTACTGAAGCTCTCTGTTGAAAGGCGAATGTGCTCTTACACCTACAGACAGGGCACAGAAAGAACACCCACGTACTTAGGGGAATAACAGCGCTCGAGCCTCCAAGATCTCTGTCCATTGTCAACTTCACCTCCAGTCCAGTTCGGCTTAAGTTAACAAGCCCAAACAGCCTGCTACTAGCAGAGATATTTACGTGACTAGTATTAAAACACAGGAATGAAGAGAATTTCTGGGCATCTGGAAGAGGCTGCATATGCTGGAAGGGGAAGTTTATCAGTTAGGGGGCTGAGCGGGGGGGGCGGGGGCTCGATAGAGCATTTGTCTTTCCGTGGTCACAGTATTATTATTACCCTAAGGAGCAAAGACGCTAAGTGTGGCTGTATGACGAAACAATTATTGACAGATTTCCATTGCTTTTTCACAAAAATCAGCCACTAAATTTTATTTTAAGTCACTTGACTCCACGCACATACAGTAATTACATTTACAGTAGATCAAATTTTAGTAAAGCTTTACATGTCCGTCTAGATCTTCCATGTAAATTCTTACCTTATGTCTGCCTACTGGTATTTTAAAGGCGCGTCTCTCCTTGTTTATTTGTGATACACTTCCACATCCTGCAGATCACATTTGTCCAGACTTTATCACCACAAAAATGAATGGTGAGCATTAAAAATTATGCAAGTCCTCGTCATTTTCTTCGTCCGCCAGTTTTATCTAAACTCTTTTTCTAAATATTTCCATCATGAAGTGTTTCTCAGCTTCGGGTGATAAACCAAGTTCCATACCCACATCAAGTAGCAGGTAAACTTACAAGTCTGTTATCTGTATGTTAATATTTGACTAAGTGTAATGAAAGAAAGATACCTCTGTTATGAAGATCTCACCATATAGCATTAAGTTACAGATCATTAATTATTTCAAAAATATTTGGAAGAAAGCAGAAGTGGCTAAACTCCAGGCAAAATTCTGGACTCTGCCTGGGTTTATTGAGTAAAGCCCCAATGTTCCTAAGCCAGGATACTTTCATTTAAGGTCAGGACAGTAATTCAAATTATGCATTTCCGAGCTTCAGTCACGCTGCTAGGTGAAGTCCGATATTGCCTGCACTGAGCTATTGCCACCATGAAATATGTGCACTGCAGTTACACCGGGGCTGTATCTACTGCGTTACTGCAACAAGCTTTGAGTGTTCTGATTACTTCACACTTCAGTCCAAGTTTACATTAAGGACACTCATCACAATAAGAATTACAGCATTTCCCGCCTCACAAGTAGCAGTGTCCTCAAGAATCACTCTGCGTCGTAACACCGCAATATCAAAACGTGGATAAATTGGCTATTAGATCCGAAAAAATACCTGCTTATTAAAGGGTGCGTTGTATTACTAGTAGCGTCTTATAAGGCAGCAAACACGGCAAATCGGAACTAAATACTCCATATCTTAATTTTATAGTAAGGGACAGAGCTATAGAGAAAGACAGGCTGTTGGTGATTTATAAAAAACCAATGCAAATTTACACGTGATGACGGATTTATTCTGGCATATAAGATAAAGACAGGGAGTCAAAGACTTGTTTTTTTAGATATATATTCAAAATAAGCACTGTAGTAGGAACTCGACCTCTACATGTGGAATTATAAAATACAATACTTCGTCAACTGCAAATTGTTGCGTCTTAATTGACGACTACGGAGAGTGAATTATCAAAGAAATGTGGCAAAGTTTAAGTATTTGGTAAGGACACGAGCAAGTAAACACTTCATGTAAGAAGAAAAATACAGCAGACTGAATTCGATGAATGCTCTCTACAATTTGGTTCAGAATATTTTGACTTCCCATATGCTACCAAAATGTAAGCCTAATCCTTTTTGTATATCTAGCTTGAAAACAGAACCTGTAAAATTTCAAGTTTTGTATACATACTGTACTCTGTAGGTTTCGAATTATTTCTGAAATGTAAAATATACATAAAGGCATTACTCATAAATTTTAAAGAAAATTCGATAAGAGGAACATATGTACGCATAAGTATGTCGCTAATTTGGTATGCTTTTATAAATCCACTGAAGAATAATTATCGTAGGGTTTTTGATTTGGAACTAACAATAGCGTCACATAATAAAATATACTGAAGAGGTTTACTAAATGTGTCTCTTGCGTATACAGAAATGTATCAAAGTAAAATTCTTTGTTAACCGAATACACTAGCAAATAAACTGGCTAGATGTAATCTATTTACTAAAGTGGCTGGATGTAATCTATTTACTGAAAATCTAATAAGCCACGCTTTTAACATTTTATGACAGGTGTATTTTGTCTCAATGTGATTGAGATTTATTTCAAATTTTCTCGCAGATTAATGTCAAATACTGCAGTTTAGATGTAACTAAATAGAAGCGGTGCTTCTTTTTGAAGACTCTTACAAAGATATTTGTTTCGACTCTTATCATCTCACTTACGTTAAGCCTCGCGTATTACCGCCAAAAATCTCTATTACAATCACAGCGAAACCCGGAGAAATAAAATGAATATTTTTATGAACCTGACTTAAAATACAAATACTCCTTTCTCCAAGCATAACACTGCAAAATTACATTTATTTAAATAAAATTTTGTTGATATTTCAAAATTATCCTATAAATTACTAAGATCTCAATTCATGAAAAAATCTTTGTTTTATAGCTGTATTTTGAACAATTGTTTAGTGACAATTCGAAGTAGAATACCTTAGTTTTCAATGAGTCACAAAGTTTTCAAATTAAATCCAGCTTCATAGCATGTAAGTTACGAAAGAAGAGAATTCTGTGTGTAGTAGAGGCTTTTTGAAATTTTATAAAATTTCTTGGAATTTATGGCACCGTTACGGAGTCCTCTTTAAGAGACTGATTCCTTTATATCACTTATACAATCGCAACCCCAACTTTTATATTACAGCTAAGCCAACACTTTTCTTTCAAAGACCGCCAAGCTGAGCTTGTACGCTCTTAAATATTGGGGGTTATTTCCATCCACTCCCCCTGCAAATGTACACACACATGCACATGGGCAGACCGAAACTAATGACGCAAGCAAGGAAAGGATCCAGCCCGGAAAGGTATTAAAGATAGTTGAAGGATAGCAGCAGAAGATTTCAGAGAAATGACGTCTCCATAAAAAAAACAGGAAGGAGGAAATAAGAACCAAGTGGTGAAAAGGGGAGATGCATAAAATGGAAGTTAGTAGTAGTATAGGCTTATGTGACAAAGAAGATGGAAGGCAGAAGCATCACTCTGGAAATGTTTCAACTAAAATCTCAAGTATTTTCTCGGAAACCCATATCTACAAGATTACTACCTGTTTGTCCGCCTGTCTGTCTGTCACAACACTGAAGCAAACAAAAGGCTGTTGGTAGATCCGGGATGAAATAGACTGAAAGTTAAGGAAACAAATTTTTTATTGAAATTCAAATGCTCTGGGATATACAGAAGGTAAATTGGTAAACAGTTTCAAAGTTTTCTAAAAAGCTTGCTGCCTGCATTTTCGTGTAGTCAGTTCAAGTCCGAATCTTTGGCTGTCAACTGTTTTAATATATTGGAAAAGTAATGTAGTTACTGTACACTGAAGTGCCTGTTGTGTTCAGGCATTTTCTACATAACCTACCGTCGTGCGATTTAACGAATCAATACACATACTCATGTTATAGATCAAAAGCTAATCAAAATACGTTATGGCTAATGGCTGTAAAATACTACGCAATGACAAGGAAGTAAGTGGCTATTTGAAATAACCCAAATAGTAGTTTTTGCATTGTTCGTGTTTTTACTGGAGTGGAACCCTCGATGTTCTCTTCGGTTAAATAAATAAATTTAGGCATATATTTTACAAGTTACAGAAATAAATTTCTTTAAATGTGCACTCCACATTCAAGAGAATGTATATGCTTGTGCCAGTTGAATTCGGTTGTTTTTATTTTGTTTACTGAATAGAACAAGATAAGATATGGGATTACACGTTCCCAGTATTGTTACCATAATTGGAGATATGAAATTCTTAAAAACAACGTTTGCTAGATTGTCTTCCAGAATTGTGGGTCATTAATGAGTAGAACACCTTTAAAAAACGACAGGCGGGTGAAGACTTTGGGCAACGAACTTAGCAGCCTTCACTTCCTTTACAAAGACAACTATAGATTTGTTCAGGGCAAACATTTTACACTGTGCTTCAGTGGCCGTCCAAGAGAAAGAAATATTGTAGGATACATAAAAAAGTATTATTTCACTTAATGCTCAAACCGCTAAACTGAGGACGTAGGATCTTGTAAAAACACAAATTAAAATATTTTAAATGTGTTATGAATAATTTTACAGTTTGAGAAATAAAATTTAAATGTGTGTTAAGAGCGTTGGAAGAACAAGGGGCAATGTACGGTCCTCACCGTCACATCGAACTGAGATGATTCATCTTACAGCAGGGTAAAAAAAGTAAGATTCAAAACCTTAAATGTAACTCATGCTGCTTGATTAGTCCACTTCACTCTTGTGTGGTTTATAACAAACATTTAACTGCGTGTGTTGGGTTTACTGTGTCCACGCAAAATTTATTTTGTAGTCATAAGGCAGGCAGACAACTGTACCCTTAAAAATATTTTCTATTCTATCACTCAGGGGTTCTCCTTCCATCGACACAATGCAGGCTGGGGTATTGCATGTGTCGTGACATAAATGACCAAATGTCACTAAGTAAGTGTAGGGTTATGTGGGAGACAATGTGAACCAAATTCTTGTGTTATATGAAGCTGTACAGGGTGCATTTATGTATTATCGGTTTGTGTTACGATATAATCTTCTGCCGTCAAGATGAAGGATACGAAGTGTAAGAAAAGCGATCGGAACTTCAACAAATTCCTCTAAAGATTTCGTTTTTAAAGACGTCAATGAACGACGCACAGGCACTGCAGTAAATGCAAACAAATTTCTTATATATCATCGCTTAAGCTGCAGCAGCCTGGCTTCGCTGTTACGGTTTCTTTTCTTGTTTGGCAGTCTTCTCTCTGCGAAGGCTGCAAGCTCGGGTCGCCCCTTTTTTAACGGTACCAGCAGGTTACCAAGAACACTTTCTGGTTGTTAAACTAAGCGATAATCAAACCAAATCTTCATGACAAATTCAGCGTTGCAGTCTCCCTCGCTAGACGAATTCTAAATTCTAATGAGCTTGTCTTTATTCTACGAATATATCTACATCCATATAACTATTAGCTACAGCCAAGCTAATAGCAAGGTTAGGTACAATATCGTAGACAAAAACACTAAGATGAGTAGTAGTACGACAAGACAACAAATACGACAACAACAATAACAACAGTAGCAGCAGCGGCAGCAGCAGCAGCAGCAACAATAATAACAACAACAACAACAACAACAACAACAACAACAGCAAAATCAATAGAGTTTTTCATGCTGTTTGGCTTTGGGGGTACCTAGCATTCAAACCCACTAACTCCTATAAGAAGACCACATTCAGCGCAGACAAAAGTGGATGCACCACAGACCGTATAATCTTCTACAATTCTACCCCAGGGATCGAAAGTTCCAATTACACTCCAAGCATGGATATATAGATCTGCATTTCTTTTGTTTTTATAGTGCTGCATAAAAAAAAGGTTTTGCGACAGACAGGTCACTTGTTTAAGAAGTCTTCAAAATACATACAAATAGATTTATAAACACGCTAAACGGGGTGTTTTGGGCCGATTTAACTTGTAGGGCCTCTGATACAAGAAGAAGAAGAAGATACTTAGTAGGTCTAGAGGCTGGTTTCTCTGAGCTTTCTTCTTACAGAACTTTCTTTTGTAGTTTGTTAAACGCTCTAGTTTGTAGTTTATTAAAACACTCCCCTTAAGCTCTCGAAAAATACAGCACGAGTGTTAGGATAATAAGTGATAAACGAATTGAAAATGTTGTGGTGGGAAGTCGTCGTGCCGTAAGAGTAGTAACCCGTCGGAATTTGCTGGAGAGAGACTGAGCATGACCACAGGATGCCTGGGTCTGAGGCCACTCGCTTGTTGGGATTGCGGGTTCGAATCCCGCCGCGGATGTCTATCTCTTTTGGGTGTTGTGTGTTGTCAGGTAGAGGTCTCTGGGTCGGGCTCATCGCTCGCCCAGAGGAGTCCTACCGAGTGTAGTGTGTCTAACTCAGTGTGATTGTGAAACTTGGATAATGAAGGGGCCCTGGCCCACTAGGGGAGGTTACGCCACGGGGAAAAAATAATTTTATATATTTCAATTAACGGATTACATTAAGTAGTTTTTAAAATAATTATTTAAATATTAATTAAGAACTTTATTATATTCTCAGCGTTTTGGAAAGACAATCTTACGAGGAAACCGTAAATATTGAAATATTATATGTAGGTCTCTATTTGCTTACGTATATACACGTAGCTATACTACTCGAAGACAAGTGTAGTGTTTGCTGGAGATAAAACTTTCGAACACATCTTCCTAGAATCTACACTTCCATCCCTTCTCTTCAGGTCGACCTATCAAATATTTTGATTGGCTCTTGTTACTTCATTCCTATTGATTCAATACAAATTCTGGCCATGGACTCTTAAATCCTACAATAATGCACTACTGTTTATTTAGTTAACAAATCCTACAGTTTTATTACAATTTGCTGGCAACGTGAATACACAAACAGAACTCTACTAAATCCTTCATATCTTGTAATCTCTACACAGTAGTTTGTAACACCTATAAGCAATGTCATTATTATGCTACTGGAATCTTCAATATTTACGTATATTGTTTTCACGATTGTCTCCTTCTTCATGCAACTTATGCTTGGCAAGTGTATAAATTTTGACAAATCAAACAAACACCATGAATTGTCGGAGATTTTGGGAAATATTTTTTCAACAAATTTACAAGATAGGTAAGCCAAATGTCATTCATCCCAAAATCCTACCAACTCGGGAAATTCTGTATGCACAACTGAGTTTTGTCAAGCAATACACAATGAGAATCACTGTGCAAATGAATAATAACCGGTCTCGTGTTTCATTGCTGTTTTCTCGGAATTCCTATTTCATTCCACTTTTTCTCTTTATAACGCTTCTCTCCGTCTTTGTGAGATCAGACCTATTGTAATCCTCTTTCTCACTTTCTTTCGAATAAATTACATTTTAAGGATTCGTACGATAAAATAAATTTCCTCTTTTATTTTTTGGATTTGAGATTCTCACCGCGGTGGCTATACACATTGAAAACTGCCAAATTTTTACACGACGATGTGGCGTCACGTCCTATAAGACAACAGTCTCCGGTACTCCCTTATTTTCTAACTTTTTTAACATTCGTCATCCATAAATAGCCATAAAGGAATAAGGCCCGTTAGTTATTACTTTGCCTGCGGCACAAAGTTGAATGTTACAAAACAGACTTAACTAAAATCGAATGTAACCACGCAGAATTCACTAAAGTAAGATATGGAATTTAGTTTAAATTTAGAACCTGACATCACTTAGCGTTTTGCTTAAGGTAAATACCGTTCATTGCTTAATTAACCCTTTATGATTTATTATCATTTTTTACATTCAAAGATCTGAATTTATCCCACAGAGGGCAATTGTCGGTATTTTTATTTCATACGACTCTCAGAATAGAACTGATGAGTTCTTTACATTAGTAATTGGCTATTCTTAATAATGGAGAAAATCTGTGCTTTCTGTGCGGTAGGAACTAAACTTTTATACGTACTCCAGATGAACAGTAGTCTTTAAAACGTTCTATATTAGGAGTTGAGTGATAAACACTTTTTGTCTGACATAATAAATTATCTTTATTCAACCGGTCAAATAACGCTCTACGTAATAATACACACGCCGATCACGTTACTTTGTAGCCATACCGTTTTACAATCAGAATTTTTCCCGTGAAGTACAAGGTTAGACCAATATGTGGCGTTACCATATTGCTGTATTGTACTGTCCTTGTCATCCCTAAGAAAACTGAACCTACGGAAGTGTCTGTGTTTTCGTGAAATGTGGTATGTGGTTTAAGATACTCCAACTTCGTAAAGTTTTTATTTTCTATTATCAATAATTTCAGTAATACTTGAAAGAAATTTGATTAATAACTTATTTGTATGATGCAGTGCGTAAACGTACTTGTTGCTCATTATGTGAATAAAGCCAGAAATGGCAAACATCTGAAGCCATCTCTGATGAAACGGTCACGTCCTTGAAACGTATGTTGGTGTAAGGTCAAGACAGAAATAGATTGTTAATTAGTACACAGACAGTCGACGAGATATTAATTTCTTAAAGAACTGCAAGATTTTTTTCAAATGCCCTTCTTGTTACATAAAAGGCAGCATTAAAACGCAGCTTTTTACCTAACTTTGTGGTCCTCCTTCATCTCCTGAAACTGGAAGAACAATAAATTCTGCATCTTGGCACAAGCATAAGACAGTGCTTTGCACTGCGGGACCTCACAAGGCAAAAAATACCACTCAGGAAATAAATAACATTAAACTCACTGTGAAGAGCATTTCTACGCTGTAGCACCGCATTTTTTGAATGTAATAAAAAGGCAAAATCATACGGAAAATTATTATAATAAACTTGGAATCCATATTATCTCTCGTCATTTAATAGCAGGATGATCCGTTTATTTTAAATAATTAGAGTGTTTATCTATTTCAGTATGCGGTATAAGACATTATCATGCAAGGTATAGGAAAGTCTTTTTTAGTAATCTTTGCTAACAAATAGCACAAATTTTAAAACCTGAAAATTTAGCCTTTACTGTAACAGGCCAGTGACATTTACTCCCTTTTAGCTTATCATTTCGAAAAGCTAAAGTTTGATTCAGTTTCTTTACAAGGTACGGTACAATAATTCCAGAGTTCAGTTCTTATTGCAAATTCGTGGAACTGCCCGCCGTTTAACACCTGGTTGTCACGTGCGTAGTCATGTATATATATATGTGTGTGTGTATATATATATATATATATATATATATATATATATGGCTTTATTCTTACCTTTCGCTCCCTTTATTCTCGCATTTACGCCTCACTTTTCCAAATATTTTTCTATAATTCCTATTTATGCTTCATGTGTGAATCTTATTATTTTCATACGTTAATTCCGCATTCATATCTAGCCACTTTCATACAGTATTCTATTGTCGACGTTCTTGTTTCTGGACAGCCCATAGCATCATCATGCCTAAATGTAGAGGCCGGCTTCTTTTACCTATTCGAAACCCTGCTCCTTGTAATTTCCTAAACATAACTTTCATCCAAATTACCTCTTTCCTTGCGTTGCCAGTGCCCCATCCACATACTTCCTTGCCACATCCACGTTTCATATTTTGGTAAAATAATTTTCAAGCATCTTGGACAATACGTGCTGCCATTTTATATCATTTCATTGTTATTTTGCCTCTTACGTAATTTGCAGGTGTTCATGCCCTGCTCTTTCTGCCAAACATACGAAAGGACATAACTTATAAATTTAAAAATCTCCTGCAACCAATTTCCTGAAGTGAAGCTACAACAGATGGGACTATCTTAAAAGTGGCCTTCCACTGTTGGCTTTACACCGCAACTAGCAAGAGATATACACGCCCGAACATGTTCGATTGTAGTACTGTTGTTAGAATATGTACATAACTTGTAGGGCGTGAACTAAAAGTGAAAACTGAATATTCAAAGTCGTACTTTAATAGCGCACTACATTAAAATAACCAACAGGCCTCTTTCAAATACAGTCTGAAGGTGCCATGTACTTCATCATTGACATGGGATGAAGTGCACACTAACGGACCCTGGAAGGCCGCGCAGAAAAGCTTGTAGTTCTTCGTGTACTTTATCCGTTATACGTTTATGAGTTAACGAGACTTGATATGGCTCGAACATTTCCCCTAAGAATTCTCAATATTAAATTTAAACACTTTAAGAAGTTTTCGAGTTATTATAGGAATACAGATGGATGGACTGAGAGATATGTTAATACAAGCTGCCCAAAAATGCGAACGTGGTTGTAGAATACTACTGGTAAAGTTACTTTTTCTTTTATTCTACATTCAGATGTTCTTTCGAAAAAATCAGCTGCGGTACCGGTTTTGTTTGCCTGTTGGCACTTACAGGCCTATCAACAAGAGGAACAGACTGTCTGTTAAGAAAGCAACAGTTTCTCAGCTAGTCAATAAATTTCCCACATTTTATTGGAGCCGAATTTCTTAAGGTACTCATAACTGTCAGCCAAATTCGATATTCTGCTAGAGATACACACAGGCGGCAACTTCCCAGTCGAGTACATTAGGAACTACTTTGTTATAAATTTCCTAATTACTGCTCGGTTTTCCAGCTTGTTTCTTTCTAACATATTTTGTATGCACTGTTTCCTATGCATTCTATACGCCCTGCTATCTTACTGTCAATATGATTAGCCTAATGATATTTGCCGAGCAGCAAATTTATAGAGCTCATTGTTTTAAAAATTTAATTCAGCTCTGTGTTATTACAGTCCTATCATGTGTTTAAAATGAAGATGGAAAGATAAAGAAATTATTTAACCAAGTTTGTGATGCTGAAAATTAAGGCCAAGAAAGACAATTTTATAAGGAAGTTACAAACACCTCACAACAAGATTATAAAAATTAACAAAGTGCATACTACCTTGACAGCGACCAAGCTAAAAGACAGATGACCCAGAAATCTGGATTCGACTCCCGGCAAAACAAGAATGTTTTTGTCTTTTTCAAAACATTCAGATCCGCCACGGAACTCATCAAACCTCCTACTAAAAGACTATCCGGATCTGACACCTCGGAGATAATTGACCTGGACTTGAATCTGACCACTCAGCTTCACCTACTGCCAGGACTATGAATGCACGTTACTACATCTCCACTTTGCTCTGTGTCTCCCTAGCACTGTGCTTAATCAATAACAAACAGAAACTTTATATTTTTTATTTTTTGCCTCAAGATTATTTATTTCTTTAGAGACGGAGCACAAACAGCAAATATATAGGCCTATTATTAAAACAAATGCTGCAAAAAATCAGAAAGAAGCTACTGGGTTTAGAAACCTTTCGAAAATTTCCAAAACTTACCAATCAGGTAAAAAAATCTGCCGTGAAACCGGTCTCAATCCATATGTAGCAGAAAAATCCAGGAAACTCGTTCACATATTTACATGTCACTATCGCAATATTGATAAAAATGACAACAGGAAAGTGTGTTCCAACATCTTACCTAAACCAACATCAAACCTGTACTACTGTTGTACCCCTATAGTTTGCTCATATTCACCCCTCAAAAGATTTCACTTCTGTATGGCGGGATAGGGAGAACAGTTATACCGTATAGACGTAACTCCCGTAAACACTTGGGGTTGTTTGGTGCAGTCTGCTACCATCCTGATAACACCCTTCGACCTTCCTCGTCGCCAAACATACCCTTATAAAAACGCCCTGCACTTAATGGTTTGCTACTTCCAATTCTCTTTTACTTCATTCAGGCTACTACGATGCAATATTGCTCCTGCCCGAAATAACAAAACGTGATATGAGACCAGGGTTCTAAATTTCGACAGCCTTCAGGGTGTTTGACAACGGTGGAAGTCTGAGTTTTATGAATGTGCTGAATCCTTAGGTTTTGATGCTTATCATAGCAATCTTTCTTCAGAAATAATAGCTACGTTTCAAATGTCTTGCTACACTCCGTACCAATTTGTCTATTACAATTAAATAAAATCCAATCAATTAGTCCCGTAATATTTCACAGTTCCATGGGAAATTATAATGAACACGGATGAACAGCTACAAGCGTAGACAAAATCAACAACCTGAAGTTCCATGGACTTCATGCTGCATTTAATTTTACTACGCGGAAATACAGAAGCGTAACATATAACTCCTCTTTTAACCATATTTTAATCATTTTAGTTATTATAATAAAAATTGGTCACAGTAACATATATTGGTTTGAATGTAAGATTGACATCTCAATTACTAATTCATTTTAATTTACTTGTATATACAGTGCTCTTTAAGTGTTTTGTGTTACTGGCCTGAAGACAAACATATTTGGTCGAAACATGTTGCCAGAATAAAGTCTGTAATATTTACTGCCTGTGTTTGACGGTATTTAAACCCTTCGTTATAAGCTCAGTGCATTTCAATTTACTTATAAGCCTACAATGTTTATTTGTTGTTATTTAATTAGTACATATTTACTTTCAACCTTAATACTTAACTTCCTTCTCCAGTACAAACTTTTAACTCTCCACACAGTTTTCAGCTTCCTGAGAACCTATTCCAGCTGCCTGGGTGTCTACTTTCACCTCTGTTGAGCCTGCAGCTCTCTTAAAATAGTGCACGTACCCCCGTTTGTGTGTGTGTGTGTGTGTGTGTGTGTTTGTGTTTGTGTGTGTGTGTGTGTGTGTGTAGAAAAGCTGCCTTTATGTTATAACACGGATGGTGGATATTAAAATACTCTGTCCCTTCTTACTTCTCATTCTAAAAGTGGGTCTACATTTCAGTTAGACTAAATCCCAAAATATGTGCAATAAATACCATAGACTATTATTAGCATACAAGAAGACCAGTAATCTGTGACTGTGTGATGGAGTTTCCGTGCTCACTGAGTTCCTCACAGCAATCGGTGGGATTAATCCTAAATCATAACGCAATAACAAGAAACGGGATAAATCCGCCGCACAGCAGCTGGACTATGGACTGGATCATCGATTGCTCATGGTTAGATCTGTGGCAGAAATAAGAGACACTCCCTTCTCCAAAACCTCCCGACCGAATGTGTGACGCCCTAGCCTCCTACTGAAAATTTACCAGTACCCCACTCCTCCTGGATAAGGCAGGTTGGGTGTTAACGTGATCAATTCTTCCTATCCGGCGACAAGGTTAAGAATAGGTCGTACCATACTTCCGCTCCTACGTGCCTTTATTACGTGCAACGGGATAACTTTCTTTTACGTTATGTAATGGCATAATGTAAATAATTATGTGACTGAAGTGTTTTACGAAAAAGGGCGATGAAAATTTTCCCTTCTTTGTGAAATTCTAAGGTTCATTACAGTGCTCAAAGTGCTGTCGTTGGTTCCTATTCTGAGCCAAATAGATCATGAAATCTTCCCCATTTCATGCTTTCTTAAGCTAAATATTCATTTTAATATTATACTCCAATATAAGGCCAGGTGGCCCAAGACCCTTCGAGTAATCGGACAAAAGCCACTTACGTCTGCTATACTTTCCACCCACCCGTACATTCTTAACCTTTTAAAGCCTAGCGGTAACTTTACATACGGCCGGGTTTACGATTGAAAAATTCTACATGGTGCCCACATTGCGTTTATGTGTTTTGTACGGATCTCAGAACAAACAGCAACTTTTGCCTTATAAAACATTAAGAGACTGGTTTTTATAACCGAAGTGGAGAGTGTTTACAGCGCGGTACGCACTGGGTCCTTATATAAAAGAGATATGTTTCGTCTTTAAAGGGTTAATCTGACCATACGATTACAGGTATTGTTTGGTGGAGGCACAAATTAAAAATATTCTTATCTTACACAGTCCTATTCTTTTTCCAAAGCAAACCGAAACTTTGTTGGTAATCAGGACGTCTTTCTGCCTTCCGTGAGATATCTCAGGGAGCAGGAAAATAGTATTCTGCCTCCTCATATCCTCGCATAAATCTGGAAATTTTATTTTTCTAAGTTGCGCAGGCTTTAGCTTTTCTTGCATGGAGAAGCACTTTTTAAATGACTGAGCCCTTATCAGCCTGCCAGCAGGGACGCGACTCCGCGAGAATAATTTTAAAGGACTGCGGTATTTAAAACAATACGATCTGTCAGCTATTCTGAATTTTGGTGAAAGATGAACACGTACTAAAAATCCATGCTTTTTGCATTTAATAAATAGTGGAAAAATAGGATGGCAAGTTTACAATACATATATTGAAACACAGAAGGGCATTTTGTTTTATGTGGATCTCTACATGATCTGAGGTTTCATATATGCACATAAAAATCCCAAATAAATTATCTTTCCATAGCGCAACAGCCCCTAGTGGCCCAGGGCCTCCTCATTATTGAGGCTTCACGATCACATTCAGTTAGACGCACCACACTCAGCAGGACTCCTCTGGATGAGTGAACAGCCGACGCAGAGAACTCTAGCTGACAACACACGACACCCACAAGAGACAGACACCCATGCCCCCGGCACGATTCGAACCCGCAATCTCAGCTAGCGAGCGGCCAAAACCCACGCCTTAGACCGCGCGGCCACTGGGTCCGGCAACATAATTTACTTAGTCAGAACATTTGTTATCAGGTAATTAGGCCAGCTATGTACTAAAACCTTCTGGGGCTATTTGCAGCGTCCTATCTGATACGATACCCAAAGTTTCGAGTCCTGTTCTGTCTCCTTCATCAGGGTCATTGATCTTTGCCCTAGAAACGATGCGGCTGATAGCTCAAGAACGTGATAGTGTCGGTTGTTAGACACATGCGCCCTGAAAGACTGAAGTTTTACGCAGTCCAAAAACGTGTAAAATTACATAAATTTGTAACTGCTGGTGACTCTACTGAAAAGTAAGCAGAAAAACATATCGATTAGCGACGATATTTCAGGGGTGTTCAAAGAATTATGCGAAAAGAGAAAAAGCTTCTGCGTCATGCTATGTGCATTTTTCAACTTATTCTCTGTTAAAGTATTAGTTGCAAACAGCAAAGTAATGGTGTCAAATTCCAGTAGCACTAAATACACGTATTAAAAAGGGTTATGGCACGTGAATATAATGACTTATAGGTCGACGGTTCCCGCCGGGGGCATTAAAGTCTGTCTCTTGTGAATCTCTTGTGTTGTCAGGTAGAAGCCCCTAGGAGGGTCGATCAGTCGTACAGAGGAGTCCTGTAGTGTGCCTAAATGTGTGTGATCCCGAAACCTCAAAAATGAGGTCTGGGGCAGAGTAGGCACAGGAAAGGAAACATAGAGGGCTAAATGTCAGGAGTATCCCTAATCTTATCTTCGGAATTGAGTACACTATTTTCCAGTCTCGTATCATCGATTCACAATAACCTTCTCTTATTATGTATCTCAAAGTGCCAAAAGTTTTGTTGAAGGAGCAGCAATCCTTGCAAGACACACCGACAACGTGGGAGGTTCCGACGGACTGGAATGGAATGGAGTGAATGAACGGTGTCCTACCCTAAGAACAAACCTGCTTTCTACCGACACCGGCACGCACGTGCACCAGTAGGCTTGAAAACTGATCCTGTTCAGGATTTTCCAAACACGATAAGGATTTTGAGTTTCAGAATGGAAGAAGCGAAATATCAATAACAGTCTGAACAAACTGGGTGTAAGTAAGCAGATATGTTTATTGAAAGAAAACAACTGGTAAAGAAGTACTTCACTTTTAAATACCTGTTATATTTAACTTGTACTTCGGAACACTAACAAAGCACGTCCAGAATTGCATTGTTTTATAGTTCTTCAGACAGTGTGTATTATACAAAAAGTTTCTGATTCAAATCCTATCGTTTTTGTAGTTATTGCTGAAAACTTTAAGGAAGGGCACTTGTAACCGGTACTGCTCATCCCGGACAGATGATACGACACACGTCGTAACCATTTTTAAGTACCTTAATATAATAGTGTTTTGAAGAAGCTAGGAGTTTTTCAGCTGTGTCGAAAAACTCAAACAATTTGCCAAACACAAATTTTCATCGCCGTGTTTACAAGAGCTTTCCATTTGTTCCTATCCTAATTAATTTGAGTCCAGTTCACGCAATCCCATCCTATTTCTTTAAGATCCGTTTCAGTACTGCCTTTCCACCTAAGCTTACGTCTTCCAAGTGTTCCCTTTCCTTCAGGTTTGTCCCCCATACATGTCTTATTTTCAACTCATATCATCCTCCTTGTTCCAGAAAAACTTAAATTCCACAAAATTGTATTAATATATTAATGTTTTAAATAAAAGTTCTGCTTCCTGAGGAAAGTCACAATGTTCTAAATACAGGATTTCTCCGTTCCTAGTGCTTCAAACATGTTTTTTCCTCCTGTTAGTGGCCGAAAAATTTAACTGTAACACACTGACACACTGAAGAATTATAACATCCATTACTCGCAACAACCAAGCCCTTTCTTGGACACTTCACAGTTATGTGAATGACGTTAGTATTTGTACGATATTCTCCATTTTATGAGTATGTGTAGTGAGTATGGCTATAAATTTAAAAAATGTTTATAAGTTACACAATTAACAACTTGTATGATTTCTGCAATACCTCATCAAAAATAACCTGAATGTAAAACGAATAAAAATGAGTGAGAAATGTGATATATCCTACACCAACTCTTTATCACTGAGTAAAAAATCTACCAACTCTAAAGCACATATAATCGAAACTTCTGAGAAGGTAATAATTTTAGTGCTTTTTTTGCAGCACGTAACACTACTGAATCATACGGCTTGGAAGACAGGAGCATTCAGTCAGACTTTCCTTTTAACACCGTCAGCGTGACACGTCTTGCAGTTTCGCAGTTTTTAAGGGTCCTATGAGGTTCTCTCCAGCAATAGCGCAGAAAGGTACGTAGTTACGGCCTGTACAGCTATATTATGGACATCTGTCATGTATTGAGCTTCACCACATTACGTAACTTCAAATTACATCACAAACCTTAAAACAGAGATGAATATTCCCACCCACGCATTTAACAATTTCCACTTAATTTATGACTTAGGGTAAGGAGTAAATTATTTCAATGCCATTTATAATATGTTATAATAAAAACAACTGATACATGTTTTATAAATTTCACAGAAACCTAGAACATGCTTCTGTCGAAGCAGTGACCGTAATCCTACCTAAATGTAGGGTGGTCTGAACGTATTAGTTAAGGTAATAAGGGTAAAAATTTACAAATAATATTAGTGTGCGTCCGGCAGGTGCATTACTTTCATAATCCCACCCGAATTTCCGTCCACAGTCACAGCCACATTGTCGACATTTTTATAACGTTTCTGAAGTAAGCAAAAGAATTTTTAGAGATAACACAGACACAAAAAGAATTACGTCAGCAAAACTTGACAGCAAAAATGTGTGACTCTTCTGCACAAATCCCTGTCGGAAAGAAAAATTCCATGTCCAAATAAGAAGCGTGCTATATCATAGATTTCTTCTCCTTGTGCTATAAGACATTCAATAACAAATCTTTAAACAGTCCGTCCAACATAACTCTATTTATTCGAAAAACCTGCTATATGTTTCAGAAAAAATAGACAATGATCGAGCTACCACAGAACATTTAAAAGAAGGTAAAATGTAATATACATCAATTATTTAAAAAATGTTTATATATGACGTTTCACATTATTTTGAATATTGTATGATAGCTTGTTGACTGCTAATTGTGGGTGCGATATATACCTAAGTTTTCTAATACACATTTTTGGATGGAATATTTAAAGACTTTTTATTGAACAGACCTGTTATTTGTATAGCTATTAAGTCAGCGATTCTCAAGTGTGGCATCCTGATATGCGTGAAAAATTTATGTACTGTTTTGTGATATGAAGTTTTAAATTCAAACCCGATATTTCAAAAAATATTTTTGAAATTTTTAGAGAGCACATGAAGGTGGCAAAGTTGTCAAGCCTAAGCACCGGCCGCCTGTGCCCCCCAGGAGACACCCCTATTAATCATTTCTGTCAGAGGCTGAGTCAAGCCCAGGGCCACAGTGCGGCCAGAATGATTAATTCAGCGACCCATTCGGCAATCGAATCCGCGACCTTCCGGCCTCTACCAAATTCACCACTGCGCGCCTCTCCCTTGTGGTGCTCTTATTAAATTTATCATATGTCTCTGCTGAAAACCCCGAAATTTCATTCCCCTATTTGATCACGCTCACAATACTTGGTGAAGGAAACAAATTGGGCAGCAGATCTTCTACACAGTCTTATCATATCCCACCTCACAAAAAGTAATCTCCCCAGCTGCTGTTCAAAAATACTTTAATATCCATATGTTCTCCCATTACTACAGCAAGAAGCAGTGTTTCACAAATAAAATAATAAGTAGGCGTATTACCATACTTCCGTATAATTTACGTTACTTGATACAAGACGAACTGTCTGAAGTATGCGAAAGCAATTAAGTAGGCATTTCCCGGATTCAGTTTGATCCCAATTTGGTAGCCACTCTAAACGCTGCTTCTGTGAATAAGGCTTCTGCGATTCCAGAATAAGCAGGCCACAACTCCTCCGAAAGAGCAGTAAAAATTTACCAATAGGCACGGCGTAATATTCCAGAATATTTGAATCGTCAAACAGTAGGCAGCTTTGTGAACGTAGGTTAGTTAAACGAAGAGCGCTTATGCCTATACTTATATCCACAAGATTCAGTTGCAATGGCATAAGATTACCAGTTGTGATACAGCAAATGAGAATCACATTTCTTTGATTCTTCTAGACACGTGTGTACACGCAAAACTTTCTGTAAAGTGTTAAATGTATCCTACGGTTACAATAAACAGTCTTTTACAACTTCGTAACACTTCAAACAGTCTGCGCTTAACAAATTCAGAGAATAGAAGCGGCTGACAGGAGTAACAGAAGTCTCCACTGAAGTAACACAAGACAGGAAGACTTGCCTGCAAATGAAACGCATTAACCATGCTAACTGAGTCTAATGTGGTATACTGAACACGCTAGTAAGGCTAGCTAAAGAGCTAATACAATTGCAGGGCAAGAAAGAAAGAAAGGAAAAAGAAAGCGCACTTGAACACCGCATACCTCAAAAGGTTCTAGTCATTTACATTCTGCACGAGAGAGTAAGGATGATGATACCTATTTAGTGTAATAAAAAGGGAAAGAAATTCAGGACAAAAGTAAAGAAAAAACAAGAGACAGCCAAAGGGCTAAAGAACATAAATAACGGGGTAAATAAATAAATAAATAAACAAATAGAGGAAAAGCAAAAGTGTAGTGTATAGAGGATATTACATAATTTTAAAAAGAAAGCAGAAAATGTATATTTACGTAAGTTTTACTATTGTAACTGCTGAAAATAAAAGAACATAGGGAAAAATTATTTAGTTTTTACACGTTTACACATACCGTCTTCTAAGACCTGACGTTCTAAATTGACTCTTCGTTCCTCGTCATAGGCATCTCACCTTTCACACAGCCAACACCCCCCCTCCCATTCTAAATTATTATCAGTAACACAATTATTATTATTATTATTATTATTATTGGGAATTATACAGGTACCCAACAGAGTATTTATTTATTTATTTATTTATTTAAAAGACTCTTTAATGCAAGGCGAGTTAAAATTTCTGCACGATATCAAGAACACGAAGAAAAAACCTGGGTATAAAATTTCTGCTTATTGACTATTTTCTAACTACATTCAATATCATCTGCTTATGACTCCGAATTTTCTTTAAGGATGAGAAAGTAGTTTGACTTATCACTTGTCACCCTACTTTGCAATATCCTGCAGTAAACTATTGGTATTGCCTGCATAGTATTTGACAAAGTAATTCTTTGATGTATATTTCCAGTTGAGACTGTAGTATGCTTTCACGTGGACGAGAAATTCAACGACTTTTATGGGAACTGAAGTTTTTTTAGTGTTTTTACAAGAGAAACCACTGGTTTCTTTGCTGAATCACCTTAGTACAGCCCACATCCTCATATCCTATTCATAACTTTAACTCTATATTCTCACTGTGTTGTCTTCCAACTAACCCCTTCCTTTCAGGTCTCCAGATCAAATTAGTGTCTCAAAATCTCAGCCACTACATGCGGGTTACTATTTAGCCCCAAATCACTCCCTGTGGCCTGTCAGCCAAATCATGCGTACTTAGAAATGAAAACAGTCACCAAGCTCAGTAAAAAATTATTTTGAACAAAACTGTGAAAATGTATGTAAGTAATAAGTTAAACTCTTCGTATTCATGCGTCTTCAAAGGCAGGTTCTAAGACACAAATATGCACTTCAGCTTGTTCTAACACAAACCACTTCAGGACTATCTCCGCTCACAGGCATGGAAACTGATCCGCACTCACAAGTGTGTGAAAGCTCATTCCTTCATTCCAGATAAAGTAACTTCAGTGACTACAGACCTAAGAAGCTTCTTGGTTACCACGGCATCTGGGAGGTGTAAATTACTTGAGGATACCAATATACCATTATCATTATTGTACCTGGTGTTCAGTACATCTCCGCCACAGACAGTCCGCAAAGGACTGTAGGAATTTACACTACGTATAGTCTGTTCACATATGAAACCAGGTAATCACAAAGTAAATACTCCACTACTAACCATTTCTAAGAGGTTGCATATTCAAGCGACTTTCAGACAACTTGTTTTCATTCAAAATAAAAAAACCGCACTTCAAAATTGTCTAGATTCCAAACATGGTAGGTGAAATACAGGTGAAATGATGTTTGCTCACGGCTTCCATTACTGAAGATAATAAATGTTATACAATTTTATTAAACTAAACACATATGGGACATTGTTATATCAATGTCACATTCACTTAGTATGAAAGATTAATTATTATTGATCGCATAATTCTTTGTTGTTAATAGGAAACTAAGGTTTCTCGTAAGCCGTTAAGAATTCAAAAATATAGAAGAATTATACCTTGATTGGTCTACGAACTTGTTGATAATGGAAGATGTTACTCGTGACTGTGAGCAAGGCTTCACAAATATAATGAAATTCATAAACGTCTTAAGGAATGAGTAGACGATTGCAACTAACGTCGGTCTCCGAGGTTCATGCTTAAGTATATAATGATCAGGAAAGAATGTTGAAAGAGAAGAATGTTGGCCTATATTAAGATAGACTCCAGGCATTTTCTTGGACAGCTGAAAATACCACGAAGAATTTCATAAAGTAATAGGGTTCAGTCCAAGATTCAAGCTCGATACCAGGTTGATCAAAATGCTCAGCTTTAGAATTTTTTGAAAATTGAGTAACTACATAAATTTATTGGATAATTAGCGTTTTACTTAAGAGAATGTGAAAAGCTTGACCTTAAAAACGAATTTTTTAATGAGATACACCTATACCAATACAAAGAAGGTGACAAGAAGCAACGTAATGTAAAAGATTAGGAACAAAGGTTTTTTATTTGATTTAATACAGCCGAAATATGAGAATTTTCTCTTTAGCTTCTTTGAAATTTCAGTTCCAGTAGAAGAAGCATAAGGTATTTTCGAGTGCAAAATTACTATTGCAACGAACGGGACGAGAAAATGTTCGTTAAATGTGAGAATATATGGACTGGTGTTTTATAGCCTCACAGTTACAAATACACTGGCTATCTCAAAATATCTATCACCCTTAATATAATATGCCCAACGGCAAAATCTAAAATCTCGGTTAAAATGAAAAGTTCAAAGCAAAACACTAATAAGCCACAGTGATAGAGGGCCAGATCTTAGTTCTACGTAAGTCAGTAAGTGTTGCGTCTCAGATAATGTACTTATAGCTTAAGAATATTCAAATTGTAATAATATTATGCCAAAATCTTTTCGAAATTTGGCTTTTGAAGAATCGAATTCATTTATTTTCAAAATTCTGGAAACCACTGTAGTGTTAATCAATATGTAGTTAAATAATCTCTTACCCTTACAGGATGCTGCACGAACGTTCTGACCCAAGATGACGTCACGCGGCCGCGTAAGAATGCAACACTTCTGAAAACAAGAAGGAACAACCTGCAGAAGGTAATAAAATTGCAAACTACTAACTGGGTTTAGAACGTGACAAGCATCTAGAGACAATAACTCGATCTCTGTGCTTTCCACTTATGCGTATAAAATAAATCGACTTGTATCTTTTGCGCTGTTGATTCCAGTATGACATCATAACTTCTCAAGCCTATGACGTCAGTTGATTTAAGAAGCACCCTTAATTTATTAGCAGGCTCTTACGGGAAACTTCGATTACTTAAATTACAAGAACAATTGTCATTATTCAAAAATGGCTAAACTTCTTTGCACATACAGAAAAAAAAAACAAAAAAATAAACATTTAAATTAAACAAATTACTTATTCTCTCTCTCCTACATTTGTCTATTCAGTCTCACGCCCTGTGTGTATAGATTCTTGTAACCCGCTTTTTCACTCATACCAGGTCCGTGCTCTGCAGGTTGTATAAAGACCTTTAATTCAAATTCCCCGCCGTAATGGCACCTCTTTGAAGGCACTGAATAGTGACAATTTCTTACGATGTTGGTGTTTTGAGACTTCGTGTGAAAATTAAACGCCTTGACAGGTAGCATCAAGCGTGTCCAAGAGCTACGTGAGCGACAAGAGAACATGCAACAATGCTAACGATACACAACATAAAGTACCCGTCTCGAATGCTCACTGTTAGAAATTTTTTGAGCCGACCAGTGAACATAGGTGTCACAAAGCAAGCTGGCCGATCTCGAGCCAGCTCTTTTGCATTACTGTTAAAGCTACTCATATTTTTTCAGCCTCAAATCCTCCATAATGTGCTATATACACTGTCATACATAACAATATTTTTAACAAAGGACATGCATAGAAATTATTTCGCAAATTTGTTTGTCTCTCAGTATGGGTTACTGCCTCATGATAAATGTTATGGACCTGAAGGCTTCCCTTGCTCTTAGCAATCGTTCGGTACAAATTTTTAGACGGCATCAAATATAGAACCCACCGCGGTTTGAAAAATAGAATGTAATGTGAAGTACTATGTATCTTAGAAAGGGTAGGTCTATATTGTATCCTACCTCCGTGCTGAGTATAGCTGTATATCTACTCCACCTCCTTGCCTACTACGACATGGTATGGAATGACCGTTACATTTAGGTAAAGAAAAACTTTGCTTAAAACGTGCAGAAAAAGTATTAACATTTTGAAAATTAAGCTTTCAAATATGCTCCAAGGTTTCACTAAGTTTCAAATATTTACCTAAGTATCGGAAATTCTGTTCAAATATTACATTGTACTTCACCACGTAAATGTGCTCTGTAATGAGGTAAATAACTTCTAGCTAAGAACGAAATAACGTACTGATCTAATAATCACTTTTACCTTAGGAGTTAACGAAAAAACAATAGCGTGATCTAAGTTACTTTAACTGGTTTAACAGACACTCTTGCAGACTGTCTATGAAAATACTGTGAGAGTGACCGCAGCTTTGGATGGCATCATCCGTGAGATTCTATCATTTAAATGATAATTATATGAGCATTCCCTGCAATTAACACATCAACTTCTATTAATTGCCAACAAATTGCACATTGCTATCACAAAATATATGGTTGCTATCTCAAAAAAGTTTCTTGAAGATAAATAAAAATGAACAGTTTATGAGTATCCCACATCTCCTAATTCTCGGACGGATTGTGGAATATTAAATACATAGTAATAAGAGTACATAAGTGACCTACAATTTTAAAATTATGGGACGTTGGGAAGGAGAATTTGCCTGATAATATAACATAACTTAATTCCTCGAGGGCGGGCAGTCGACAGAACAAAGTACAAGACTACAGTATTTTACCTTGAAACAGACAACCTCGATTCTTTCAATTTCTTCTGCTATAGTATTCTCCCCCAGGGATGGAAAAAACAAATCACTCGATAATAAGAAATAAAACCTGTGAAGTTATTACGACCAGGAGGCAGACAGTAACTAATGTTACTGTTACAATGTAAACAAACAGTTCTCTAACCTTCTTTTCCCATAACAAGTTTGCTGTTGCCTTACATATAAAATAACTAACTCCAGGCATGTTGTAAATGGTAGCTAGCTTATATAACACTGAAAGGTGTAAAATTAGTTTGATATAATTTGAAAGTGAAATAAACATTATTTTCAAATTATATCACTCACTCTGCACAACACAGTCAACAAACTTAGGGTTATAATAAATTGAACACACACGTTTTCTGCCGTTGTAATAGCTGATTTAGCTTAAAGACTATACACGAAATAAAGGCGTACTCGTCATACTGGTATAACAGCCGTAAAAGTGTGCTCAGCATTGTGCAAAAAACTGGCTTGTCCCCAAACGTCTCTTACATTTCAGCTGCGCACAGCAGTAACACTTGTCATCTCGACAATGGGTAAATATATACGTTGTTATCATTTAGCTTTTTGTAACAAATAATAAAAATGACGGCTTTGCAATTGTCTACTTGCTAGCAAGCTAGTTCCTTTCTGCATGTAACTGACTTTTATGGATTAATAGATGTTTGTTAAAGCTCAAACTTTTGTTAAACTTGTAATGCCCGTTGGTGTTTATACGTACTGCCTGACTTCAAAATAAAATTCCTGAATATCTTCCTCATAGTGTATTTACGCGCTACGTACGACTCTATCAACAAGAAAATATTGTCTCCCGGTCCTTGCAAATTTTCAAGTGACCTATACCATTTGTCCGCATTCAGCAGCCCGGGGTCCACCCAGCTTCTAAAAGAAAGGAGCACCAAGGAATTCCCTTGCGGGTAGAGTGCGGTCGGCGCGTAGATCTAACAGCTCTGCCCACCTGGTTGTGCCGAATGTCAAAGTGAGGATGGAATCCCAACATTCCATCTCCCCTCAGAGTCTTCAGGACTTGTTACGGGAAAGATTTACCTTTACACAACGATTACCTACTGACGCTTTTAACTGAAAATACGGTGTTTTGTGAGATACGGATTTAATCTCTACATAAAATACAGTTTAATTCTAGTCTCCAAAGATTTAAGGCCCCTTTGAAGCATACTTAAATCAAAGGCTTTCTACCAGAAAAAAAAATATTTTAATAGCTGAAGTATAGATCCTGCCTGCTACGGTTCAACTTTTGCGGTATTTACTAGTTCCTTGCTTGCACACGCACGTTGTTACATCACCGTCTATGTACAGGCTGCCTTAAATCCAGTTCTCTTCTTTATTAGGAAGCAAAGATCGATAATCGAAATTAATGCATTAATGTTAAGATTAATACGAATTAGAGTGCCTGTTTCCTGTCTTTATGCTTCAGTCACTTCAATAAAATTAACAGAGGGTAAAAGATTACATCGATGTGGTGGAAGCGCTGTCTCCTAACATGCGGCTACATATCAACGCGTTTTTCATTAGCGTGAAATCTTACCTCATTAGGCAGTCGCTAGAAAAGGGGCACTGTGCCAGAATACGATATGTTTCAGTAACGTAAGTTTCTATGAAAATTGCTTTGAAACTTCGTTAATATTTTGCCAGTCGGCATGGCGTAACGTCCCAGGAGTCTTGAATTTTCAGCACTGCAGCAGCTAGAACCGAAAACCTCTTGTATTCTGGAGTCTGGCGTATGGCGAATGGCCACGGGTGTCGCATAGACCTACCGCAAACGAGATACACCTCTCTTTACTTCCATAAGCAGAAGAGTGTACAAGGGCACTAAGATAATCGTTAGCTGGTGCTCAGTTTTACAGCCACAATTTCGCCGATTAAACCGAGTGGCAAGTGTTCAAAGGGAGGAACTGTCAGTGAGTGGCGAGTGTCAGTAGGTACTGAATATTTTAAAGGAACCCTCATGTTTTCTGTCGCCACTAACACCCGTTCCTTCAGACTGCATTTCCTACCATCATCAGGGAATACTATCCTCAAAGACAGCTCAGTTATGCGAGTTGTTTTCTTCCGATACAGAGCGGCAGGTAGTGCGGCACATGGTACCTCGCTGCCCGGTAACAGCTAAGCTACTGTCCCCTCGCTATTCGTCATTTCCAAACGCCTACAAGAACCACAGTTAGCCTTGTTTAAATAAACGGGTTTCATTCTCTCAGATACAGGCGTGATAAAGGCAAAGCTACGTGGCATTATTTGACACAGATTTAGCAACAAACAGTGCGCGAAGAAATGTTTTCATAGCCTTTGAGGGAACAATAGTATAATAACCTAAATTCCTCTTCAGTCATTTGTCTTACGCAACTGATACAGTGCTTAAACAACTCAAACAACCTCCACTTTAACATGGTAGAAAAGCCATAAGAATATCCGACTTAAGTCCACAGTTTGGTCAATGGGTGTAAATAGTAGAGATCCAGCCAAAAATATTAAAAAATAAATTAGTAATAATAATTAAATTCATTTATTTGTTATTAATGTGCTGGCACAACTGACATAAGGCCAATTACAGAGACAGTTGCGACTGTCCCTAAAGACGATCTTGTGGGATCGAGACACGTCGGCTAAAAAAATTAAATATTTCAAGACAGCTTGTTTGCAGGATATTTGAATTTTCTTATAGAGTAATAGTATTTAGAAACTGTGCAATCTATAAGATCAGGTGCTGCAGTAAATGGAAGAGACAGAATGGTAACATTTTACTACTCGTATTTTAACACTTTGAGGACCGAAAATCATCTGATTTATATACAGAGCTTTAGTTCGTGCATTACAGTTTAAAGAGTCCATGTTCATTAAAAGAGCAATTATTTAATTATTTTAAGAAAATAATGGGTATTTGTTATTCGAATCGCATGAAACACATACATATATCGTGTGAGAAAAATTCGTATGCAATTTTAGACGTTACAAGAAGTGGCACGTGTAACTAAATCGAAATTTAAACATTTCAATTACGAAGAGTGTTTTGAGGAATGTTAGCGGTGTTTCGTTGTAAGAAATTTTATTAATGTTTAATAAAAATTAAACAAGTACTTGTTTTCTAGTTCCTTGTCTAAAACACTGCCTTGTTTCTGGCTGTTTAGATTGCCCGCCCATACTGGCGTCTAATGATGCTTGGCCGGAAATTGTGTCGAACAAACCTTCTTCAGTCCGTACGGTAAGTATTTATATTGCTTCCCTCATTTAGACATTCCTTTCTTTAATTTTTCTTTGTAATGAGTAGTTAAATAAGGATTAATTTATGTTGGCGATACTAAAAATTCGATTACTCGAAAGGATGTTCAGTCAACGACTTACAAATATATGGCCATGCCTTTTCGATTACATAGTTTCGATATTCGCCCCTTTCCTAGTAAAATCGAAGATAGTTGGTCAACATCTCCTTACAGAGGTTTAAAATGCTGTCCGCTTTATATATTTTCATTCTTATAGCTTTCAGGCTCAACTTTATGTAGATGAAAATGTCAACTACAGAAATTTTAATACATCGCTGAGCTTCGTAACGATACCATATCTGAGCATTGTTGCTTCCATAAACTTTATAGTACTCCTAAAGATCGGGTAAATTGACGAGTTACGTACCATTGATAGCTTTCAGGTAAATACTGTTAGGCAAAATACTATTAACATAAATAAAAATGTATAGGCTACACTCCTTTTAAAGTACTTTGACTTCAAAAACTTGTAAAGCTCTTCCTTCCTAGAATATGTGTCGGTAATTTAAGCAACGAAAATTAGTTTCTGTGGAGCATGCAGTAAAAATATGCAAAGCGAATTTATTCAAGAAACAAGGCACATGGTGTGGAGTTGGTAGCCGTTCTATTTACAAGCGTCACAAACATTTGAAATGCAGACAAGAGAGTAGAAAGAAGAGTTCAGGTTTCTCGTGTGTTGTAAAAATCTCACCTAAAATTTGAAGAGTTGAAATAAAATGTATCACACCTGTAAGGCTAGGCTCTAATAATAACAAAGTTATTGCTCTTTAGCCTGAACTAGACAACACTATTTTATGTAAGTTTTCATTTACGTAATTTGTGACATAACGCATTAGCTTCTGCTCCTTGCTCGATTCCCTCTAATGTAGAAACTGTTAAAGTTTTCTTTACCAAGTTATAAATACGGCATGAATATTTTTCAGGTGACCGAAACAAGTTAAAATGAGCACTTATTTTTCGCCGACATCTCGTAATCTAAGGTATACCAATTAATGAAGAGGCAGCAGTGTTTTATATTGACCCTGCCTGACCATGCACTTCTCGAACACCATTTATATATCCAATATATAAAACCTTGTGTACATTAACAGCCGACTCTGTGAACTACATCAGATTTTCCAGCTTCTCCCTACATTAAACTCTAAAATTATCTACACATTTTGGTGCACAGCAAGAGACAGCCAGCGAATATTTCTTACTCTTTATTAAATCAAATCCTGGAATAACTTTTTCGTCATTTACCACTATGGTTCGCCATAACAATTGCCATAGTGACTGCCAAGTAACAGCAACAAAGTAGACGAAGATTTCTGTGTATGATAATGACGAGCAGACCAAGATAATAAGACAGCAGGATTGAAGGAGGAAGGAAGACGCTGCATAGACGGAAAATTTTATATGACAGATTAACAAATGTCGAAATAATACAGGCAGGAAGACATTTCTACCTGTACAAGACTGTCCTGTTCCCGCAGCTATCAAGCAGCGAGAATATTAAAATCTCGGTTTCTTTTATTCTTAGCAAAATACGAAGAATTTTTGAAATTATAATTTTCAGATGATCATGCGTTATCAGGTAAGACACAATGCCCTTATAAGACTAACTCTAAAATTCTTTGAATTTGTACATCACATGTTATGCCTTTATTCATATCACTGGGCATTTTTATTCCAAGCTGTCTTTCATACATGATAAGGAATTTTACTACTGACAGCAAATGCGACGCGCAGTTTAACATAGGTCAGAATCCCAGCTAACATTAGAACGAAGGTAGATACTGACGTCTGTTCAGACTGACGATTTAACATGTTGTTTCGCAAACTAATTATTGAAGTGTACTGCCATGTGGCAAGTACTGGCAATGCGGTATTCAAGCTCAAGTTGACAGATGTAAAATTTTCGAACATTCATTTGATTGCTTGAATAAGCTGGACATAATTGTCGCCAAATCTGTGATATATTTTCCACCAAAAACATAGACTCTTTTCAGTACACCCGGCATAAGTAAGGACATTTTGTATAGAATGTTAAAATTTTAACTTCGAAATTGACACTAGGTACAGTGACGGGGACATAACATGTGACAAGAGTACAAGTCCTGTTAAGCTGTAGTGAAAGAGCTGTCTGAGTAAACATACGATCAAAAAATTCTCATTTATTATGGACGCTGAAGTTCCATTGCTGTTTTCAAAGAGCCTGAAAACTGATACTGAGAACGCCGAAACAAATCCGTATCCCTACACCCCATTTCTTTACGAATATTAATACCAATATTAACACGTCCCATATCTAAAATCTACAGAGACATAAAGATGGCCACGTGGCGTATTCCCTAGGAGAATTTTTGCAAATTTCCTGGGACATGCACAAGAACGTAAGGTTATTTAGATTCTTATCAGAAAAGTAAGTTCCGGTATTTCTGTCCTACTATTTCATATGACTCATTTCATTAACTATTTATTTCGGTGCGTTATAAGATGCAGTTTTCTCCTAAGACACTTAAAAAAAAACAACACCTGAAGCCCACATGCCAAAACGCTATGACAACATTAATTCTGAAATACGTTTACATTTACGAATCTAGAAGAGTAGCCAATCTGCTCTTTTCTTTTGCTAAATATAAGTCTGCGTTTCCATTATAAAACCAGTACGCCATTGATATTTTAAAACAGATTTTAAATTTCTACCTTATTAGCAAATTTATTAATAAATATATTGGACGCTCATCCCATAGACCTATTTTACTTCTTACGAAGTGTTAAAAGTAAAGCATACCCTCACGAAAACTGCTTTATTTATTAACATTGCAATTAAAAGTGGTTTTGAATATTAGAGGAAAAGAATGCTTACATTTTTTTTGTAAGTGTACTCGTTTAACACTTTCATAGCAAGTACGAGTAATTATGGAAAATTGTTTTTTAACAAAAATGTGTTTATTTAGAAGCTTGCAGCCTTAGACAATACCTGAAATTCACACACTTTCCAACACCGCCATGTATGTATTTCCTTTGCACACCTCTACGTTGTTGTGTTTAATGGCACGTTAACACCATAACTAAGCTGTGTTGGTCACGAAATTGCAGTTTAACTATTTTCCATACTACTGCACTCTCATGTTATTCTTTCGTCCTTTGTTGTTCGTTATTAGTGAGCGGTATCAAATGCAAGGCTGAGTTATTGAAGGTGCTGGAATAGCTAGGACACAAGGTAACAGAGTGGGACCAAAACTACTGTAGGATGGTGGAAGGTAGTAGTAAATGGACGAGAAATGTACTTAACGTAAGACCAGAGACAGGACGGGTGAAAGACTGGCTACTGCTTAATTTATTTTAAAATAAAAAAAGGCACAGGAATTCAAGCACGGCAAATGTAAGTAAGGAATGTGGGGGTCCATGGCCTTAATGATGCATCGCAAAGAGAAGTCCCGTGATTAAAATCTTGGCCTGACTATTATCTATCCTGACACAGATTCTCCGTGGTTTTCTTCAAGTCTCCAGACAATTAATAGGAAGGTACCAAAAATTAGGCTACGATAGCTGCCTTTTATGCTTTTTCACTTCTGTGACTGATCTTCAGTACCATTCGACGCTATTTTAGGTTAATCTGACTTACCCACAGAGTCTTAAAAAAAGCACAATTAAATGAAGAGAAATGAAACTTCGTTTTTCATTTTCACGGATGTGTGCTACAGTACTAGTACTGCTTCCGAAGCTTCTTGATTTAAATATCATGAAAATAAATGTTACTGTAATTTAAAAAAGAACTTATAATAAATATAAACATTTGTCTTAAACTTAAATATGATTAACCGGATTATAAAAACCTGTTTTCTTTTTCTTCTTAATTTTACTCTTGCCTGCTTACATAGTATTCCTTTACAACAACCCATATCTGCGCAGTTCTCTTTCTTGTGTTTCGTGACAGTACCCCGAAATACGAGATCATTTAAGTCACCTAGGCGTAGACGGGAATATAGCATTTACATGTCAACGCCACACACCTGTCGCTTTGCCTCCGGGAAAGAGATACGATAGCATTGTACAGGAGCTAGGTGGGACTCGGGACCCGTCTGGACGTTCACAGAAAATAGAGTCATAGAAAAGCTGTAACAGTAGTTGCGATACGAATTGTAATAAACATGGTAAGAATGGAATCGTTGTAATGATAGTAACCGTAGCAGGCTAGTAGTAGAAACTAAAGTAATGGTAACAACGAATTTTCGTAGATATACGTAATGTAGTTATGTACAAGAGCGTAGGAATTCCGAAAAAAAAAAAGAGAAAGACACGCATATGAAAAATCTTTGTACTCTTTGCGTAGTGCACCTTCGTAACGTTCTTGTAGCCTGTTAGGTCTTTGTCTCGCATCCCCTTAACGAGACAGGAATATAGCAGAAAACACCCTTTTTACGTAATTACTTACGTAAAGCAACTTCAAGCCAAGCGATAAATTGCATTTATTGTGCACCAGCATCACAACATAATTATCAAAGTTTCGTTCGCATTCTTTGAAATGTTTTAATCTACTAGAGGACCATTCCTCACGAACGTAACTAAAATCATGAATAAAACAGGAAGATAAATGCGTCCATAATCTTACTTTAACGACAGCGACCTTGGTTAGTACAGAAATGAACCAACAGCTTTCGAGGCGGGTGAGACAAGCTGGAGAATGAGAGATTACGTTTGAACTTTCTAACGATAAACGGGTTGGTCCACTATAATAATCTGAGATTTAGCAATAATGTTCTGCGCTTGAATGACACAACGCCTGGCGACAGTTCTGCACACAACGAGTCGTGTTTAAAGCGCAATGAGGAGATTTAGACATAAAATTAAAACTCACTTTTAAACGGCTTCGAATTAAATGAGCACTTAATTTGCTTAGGGTCGTCACTCTGATCAAAACCGAGATAAACCCGACATATTACTCAAATGTAACTTGTTTAGCAAGAAAACAGGACGGGAAAACAAACGTGTTGTTTGCAGACCCATCTATCTCTCCTTCATAAAACTCAAAATTACAGCGTCAAAATAAACTATTGTGGCACTGTACTGCTGAACTTTATTGTATCCACATTATGTATTTAAAAGTTCATTCTCGACAAGACAAACCATTTCTTGGTTAGGTGTAAAATGACGGACAATTGCCATTTCAGCTAGTAAAACACATTTCAAGAAGACCTTGACTTAGTACTGTAAATGTTTATAACACCAGCACCGCATTATACCCTTCGTTCTGACGTCTCGTCTACGAGAACATATCTGTATAAAACTTCGGTCTTCTATACCAGTGCCAATCGCAGATAACATGAAAAATAAATGATGCTGTACTGCCTCACACTTCCAGTTTCATATTACCACATTAGAATTTGGAGGGACTGTGAGATGCGCGGAAAATTTTTTTCTTCCTCTTTCTACTTTTCGTAGGGGCCATGGTTTGAATCCGAGAACAGATTCTCCAGTTTCTCCACGGAACCCTACATTCATCTGTGCTTGTAGCAGAGACAGTCTGCTCCAGTTCTCTTTATATTAAATAAAAACGTTTGCACATTTCTCAGGACCAATCAACTGAAGTAAGCACATCATTATCACATAAAGCCTTGCCATTTCTGCACATCCGTCAAATACCACAAGAAATTAAAACAAAATATAATGTAACGTATAAACGTATTCCTCAATCCGAATTCCGAAATCCAAATTTCCTTTTATTTTAACCCTCCGTATTCTATAATTGCAAGGTTTTGAATGAAAAATGCAAGAGTCTGCATTTCCATTCACGATTATTTGTAAGCATAAATTTTAAGGCAAAATTCTATGGAATAATTGCTTCGTCATATTTGTAACTGTTCAACTCTCACAGAAGGTTTCAGAATTTGACTACAAAACTTAAAGTACGAAAGTTTTGTGTTAATACTCGTATTACGTGAGACTATTTCAAGTACACTGCAGCATCGATAAAACTGAGAATTAATTCTATCAATAAGAAAACAATTAATATCCTTTAGTAGGGTTCCAGAACAGAGCAGCGGTGTCAGTGTCACACTTCATATATCATTTTGCAACTAAAATTTTATACAATGGTGTAAACTGAATTGCACCCATGAACACTACAAGCAATCATTGTGTTGTACACCTGCAGAACCATTATCAGTATGAAGTTCATAGTCTAAAAATACGGGTATTTTAATTGTTACTTTAAAGCTAAAAACTAAGAATACTGCAGACTACCGTAACAACTAGAAGACACGAAATATTATATCCTTAAAGATAAAAAGTAAACTACATTTTATATAATGACTCATTTCGTAACTCACAAAGAACACGGGTAGCTTCAGCTAGGAAAACCACCTAGGTAATTATGTGTAGGCCACACGGAGTCGCAATTCTAAAGATCGCATTCTAAAAGCCACCTGCTTTAAAACATCAAAACGCTGACAGACCTTAGGACACTAATCTATACTGTATATTTTGTCAATCGTTTAGAGCATAATAGTCACACTACTCACTCCAGTTTTAACGCAAAAAAAAACTAAATTAGCCCACACAGTGTACTTATGTATTCCACACCTTTCTACCAAGAAACAGACATTATTTCCCCATATAGCGTACGCAGGTTGGTCTTCAAGTATAAACTCTCTAATCTGTGAGGTACGAACTGGATCCTGTCATTTAATACAGATTAATTTTAGTATTCACAGAGCGTGCCACTTATCAAGTGGTTAGTCGTCGATTTCCCACTGCGGAGGCTCGGTTTCAACACCGAACCAAACCATCTGAGATTTGTGTTGGATAAAGTGACATTGAGGCTTTCTTTTCTCTGCGTACTTGGGACTCACCGTGTCACAGTCATTTCCGGTATCATGCTCCATGCTCATCTTCATCTTACAACAACCCTGATTAGACCGAAAAGCGGGCAAACTCTGGAAACATTTAGAACGTCCCTACAAATATCCCAATGAGTCAGAAAAAGTGTTCTGTCTGATATCGCGTGGAGCATTGGACAGTGAAGTACTCCCAGATTCATTCTTCATATTGCTAATTTTATTGCAAATAATTTCCCGCATGAGAGTATCCAGCACAAAAAGGCCCTATTGCTGAAGATTTGGCGACGCTGTTAGTCACTTAGCGCGAACCACAATGATTTCCGGAACACTGTAAATACAGCCTAACTTTACAAACACATCACAACAATAAAATGTGCATATGAGCAACAAACAGGTGTGAAAATTTCTACTCTTCCTGATGATATAACTAAATATATATATATTAATATTCTCTCCTTTTAAGTTGCATATGAAATAACTAGTCCTAATTATCACCATCAAGCAGAAGAATCTACAGTATTTGAATAGGTTTCCATATACTCATTTTTTCTCTTTACAAAATGCTTTACAGGATGTGCAAACGTAGTTTGGTTATGCTCCTAACTATATATGGGTCCTGAAGTAAAGGCTTTAAAATAATTAACGTAAATTACATTTATTTAAATGCGTCCAATTCGTACAGACTAATAACCATTCTGATTATAAAGATCCTGCTAAAACTTTGATAGGGATCAAATAAAATGGATCCGGTTCTGCTTACAAGGGGTAAAGCAGCCGGGGCATGGCGCTGACCACCCACGCCTTCTAGGGCCTGGAGTGAGTACGGGTACATCTATATCTCTGCCTCCCTTCTGTGTCTGTTTGTCATTTAAAGGCACAATCTTCACCTTATGTCTCAAACTATAGGCCCATTCATTTAGAAACAAAGATGCAGTGGTCCTTAAAAAAAATTTAATAATCTAAGCATGATATAGATCCTGGAAAAAAGTTCAGTAGTTTGGGCCGTGTTATTAAAAGATGAACAGAGACTCGGAAAGCATTGTTTGCTTTAAAACTCGCCTAAACAACTGACAGTATGTAAGAAGAAAAGGCTTCATCGTGCGGAAAAAATCAGACTACACTTATTCGGAGCTTGCTCCACATAAATAAGTCGCAGGTAATTTATTTTGTTTTATATATTTGCATAAAGTGCTCTAAATCAAAATCCTCACATTAAAATTATGTTCACATGTGAATGAAATTAAATAATGTCCTCTTATAACCTAGATTGTTGCAAGTCTTATTAAGAGCCTATCTAGATCGTTACGGTATCACCCAGGCAGCTCATAATGATACATGATGGAAAAATAGTCTATAGGATAAGCGAAGTTATTAAAGTGACAAAGGAATCATCTCGGAGGGCAGTAATAATATGAAGAATATACACACAGACGCTTCAATCTGGTAAATGTATCCCTTACTACGTAGTCACTTAAGTGCTGAACACGGACTCTCGAAGGAAGTCAAGCGTAGGCTGTAAATTTATCTTTCAGCTGTAGTAGGATTTGCTCTTACCGAAAGCGCTTACGTACGCGACGTCACATTTTTCGCGCTATTGACTTGGTGCAGTGTCATACGCACAACGCTGTTTACGAATAGCGTAAGGGTGTTTCTCACGTTCAGTAGAGTAAGTGTGTTTCTTACAGGTGGATGGGCCCGCAGGAATTTCTGCTTTATTTTGAGATTGCATTATACGTAAATGAGAAAAATGAGTTCTGCTGATGCGCCTTTCATGTCACTTAAGTCTTTCTGTTGAAGCCAAGGAAAGATGCACTTTGGCCGAGGGCAAGGATGGACCTCGAGACTTTCTCTGGTCTGCCTGCCTACAGTTCATTTCCCCCTAATCCTCTCTGGTGCGTGTCAAACAGCTGAACACTTTTGTCTAAGGCTCTTCACATTAACAACATTCCTGTGAATAGAATGGTTTGGCTAATAGAGGGAAATGTAGGAAAGTGGATGTGGCAACCCGAAAGATTTCTTTCCTTTGTCTCAGCACAGATTACAGTCAAGTTTAGCAACACGCATGTCTATGAGACCACTTGTTTCAAACTTCGTTTTGAAACAGTAGAGCTTTTATAAATACATATCATCCGGTCAACCGCTCTTATCATTGACAGATGGACAACAAGTGGAGCGAATGTAGAAGAAATCAAACTAGAACGCTACTTGGTGTACGTGAAAGAGTTTAAAAACAAGAAAACATCACGAATGTACAGACTAAATGATTGCCTTGTTAAAGGATAAATGAAAATGGTTTCTGCAAGTCCGGTAGTACCCAGGAAATATACGCGAGGAGTAATAATTTTTATATTTATTTAAGAAATGAGTACCTTTCCAACTACTCTCTAGCAGCTAGTTTGCTTAGTTTCTGTCACAGGAACAGGCTGCCCCTGCGGAATGTAGGTTGCAATCTTCAGATTGCAAAGTGTAAAGTGCAGACTGCTGACTTGAGACTGTAAACTCTAGACTGCAGGCTAGAAACTGTAGACTGCATACTGCTGACTGCAGAATGTAGGCTGCAGACTAGAAACTGTAGACTGCATACTGCTGACTGCAGAATGTAGGCTGCAGACTAGAAACTGTAGACTGCATACTGCTGACTGCAGAATGTAGGCTGCAGTCTACAGGCTGAGGCTCAGATGAATGAAAAGCTGGAGTAGCTTTTAATTCCACAATTGATTGTATGTATGCCGGTAAATTTGAAATCCAGAGGTTTGTCCTCTTATTGTGATTCAGACACTTTGTCTTCACTAATTGACGTCCACGAGATTTCTCCTTTTTTGGCCAAAAAAATCCTGCTTAAAATAGTCTCCTGTCTCTCACCGCGAAGGCAAGTATTCGTTCCTCCGTCAGACCGTGAAGGAGTTTTATCAGACTGAGTGTCAGTGGGAAAGGATTTTCTCCAAGTACTTCCTTTCCTCACTGTCTCATTGCACCAATAGCCCACATTTATTCGTATTTTACTGACGCTCTGTAATCTTAACAATCGACAGCGCTGTAAACGCGCTTAAAAGTACTCACTGAATCTGGAAAAATTAAAGACTGGATTTTCATTAAAACCCATATTTTCTCTTATTTCTTTAACCCGTTTTCTCTTCCCTGGCCTTGCATTGTGGTGTCAAAACCCAAGAAAAATGATATTTTATTTAATTTACCAAAGTATGTGACCTGTTCCTAAGAAATAAAGCAATTTCCACAGGTACAAAGTTATCGTCTTCGTCACTCGCAATGGCCTTCCTTTTCCAGATGTCAGACGAAACACGAGTAAGTGACCATCTAGCAGTAGAAAATAACCCAATACGTGAAAGTAAATCTGACATATGCTTTATTATGCATTCAACATTTATTCTAGCGTGTGTACTGGTAACTTACAATAACCGAATGTGTCCCAGATATTCATTCTTCATCAAATAATTATAAAATATAAAGTACTTAGGAATATCTATTTTGGAAAATTCGTTTCATACTTCTACTCCATTTCAGAACACCAAGTTTCTACAAAAGAGCTAATTTTTCCATCAACCTTAAAATTTTAATATTAATACCACCACTTAAATCAAATTGCAATGCTGGAATTCTGATGCAAATATGGGTATCTGAAAATTCACGAAGTCGGAATTAAACAGAAAACTTTAAAACGGATTAAGGATCATCTAAAGGCATTCAATGTTAGACTTAAAAGTATGTTAGGTCAGTCTCAGGCACAGAGAAGATTCAAAGCTTAAAAGTGTCTAACTGCGCTGTTTGAATATCAGAATACTGGGCGTGCGGCAACGCAGTTAAGTGCTTATTAGCTGGCTGTTAGCAGGCCGGACGCATAGTTGTGTGCTACCACTTAGCGCCGTGATCATAAAGAAAGAAAATAAGCACCATTAAAGTAGCCTTTAAATTCTTCAATTTCTCTTTCATTTGAATTCCCCTCGCAACTTCGATCAATCTGTGCTTCCTGTCTATTAACCCCTTATCACCAAATATTTCTACTTCCCCCTGTACGCAGTTATCAGAAAGGAATTAAGGCACACTTTCATGTGTAAGTATATCGCTAAACAGGAGGCTATACGGATACTTTAGCTTACGATTTCTCCTTAGTTCAACGCGAAATATTTTACTTTTTGTAATACTAACGAACTCAATATTTCGATTGCGAAGTATAATTTTTGTTTACAAAATCTCCTCGCGCAAGCGCGTGAGATTACGCGTCAAGAATAAAGGAAGCCAATGTTAGCACCAGTGCTACCACCTACTGTACAGCGCCCAAACTTGTTTCTTGCAAGTAAGTACGCAGCTACGTTAGACAAAAAGAGAAATAAATTCACATTATTTAATTTCCTTTATACTTCCCACTTGAGAATAAAAAATTTTGTGGTTCTAATTGCCAGTGTGATGCTCTCGGGTGTGATTTTTGTAACTGTGGTAATTTTACAAAGTAGCGTGTGAATCCTGAAACTAAAAAAACACGCTGTATTCTTGGGTTACTCTTTACAGAACCAAGACAACTCAAAAGACACCATAATCTAGACTCAAATCCAGTAAAGTGAGATAAGACACAAAGTGCGTCTTGCAATGTTACGAATTAAAAGGTGGCTGTATGAGCACAATAAGCTACAAGAGTTAAATTTAGGAATCAAATCTACAACTAGCCAATATAACACGATGACCTCTTTATCTTAGTGCCACATATTACGTACAGATGTATATACGTGCTATCTGTATTCTACGTACAGTTCCTTTCGTTCTTTACCTGACGATTAGATAAGTTCTTTGATCTGTCCAAAATAACGACTAGTGAATTGATCTTAATTTGACACTTGGAGTGTGGTGTTTCATATTACTGTGCAGTTCGAGAAGCAAAATAAGTCCATGTTAAATTCGCGTGGTAATTATAAATTAAGGCCATTCAGCCACCTTATTCTCTCTTCAGCGTATACAGAACGAGTTACCTATTCGAATTGTATGTGCTGGATGAAACAAAATAGAGTACCGGTATTAATTTCATTACGAGCATCCTAACCTAATTCACGGGCTTATATTGAAAAACGTTGCCCAAGTGTCAGTTAATGAAATCAGATACTGACTCATCAACACTAAATCGTGAGATCTTTTGTCACGCTATGAAACTACGACTAAAGACAATGATATTCAAAACTACGCAGAGAAATAAGCCGCCTTTGCAATATTTTTGCTACTTTTGTTCAGACAATTAAGTGCAATGGGCCGAGTTCTTCGTTTCTTTCACCTTGTACTACAGTATGTTAACAAATTGTGTGCAGGTTTTATAGATTTACTGTCCGTCGAGTCTTATAGACCTGTGCCTAAATCACCTGTTCTCACCCTTTCTGTTCCTGTTTCTTCAGGTTCTTTGTAACCCATTTACATAATAAGCATTCCCCTCCAATAAGCACTTCAGCGTATACCTGAATATACTTCCTTGAACCCTGAAAATGGGGGCAGCAAATTCCTCCGAAATATCAGCGTCAGTCTCTACAACAACCAGGCGTAAGAAGGCAGAAGTCTGTTGTATGAAATTAGACGTTCATTTTGACAATAATTTGTAATCGTTGTACAAAATACAGGCTCAACCCGTGAGTATAAACTCTGTATGTAACAATATTTCGCTCTGCTAAATTCTCACACTTGAATATTTAGACTGGTTTTCCAATAAGCTGGTGAAATTTAAAAGGAAACATGTGTTTCGAACTAGCAGTGAGTTACAAATTATAGCCTACTGATAAATTTATTATCCTAAATATCTTCCAATTTTTGGGCCTACAGCAGGGAAGACAGGCTGATCATACCTTAAGCACGTGTTGTGTAAGATGTCATTTTTTTTAATGACAGGGTGATATGAAACACGAAACGAGATAGTCCCCGATGAAGTAAATGTTAATAAGGAGTTGATATATTGGTTCTAATTTATAGAGACAGACTTCCATAGACGCAACTAGAAGGCAAAATTTGCACACGTAATGTCGCGAGGTTCATTTACCATGTGAAATGAAAGGAATAGTCTAAAAGACACATCATAGCGTAATGCAGTTATCTACCCTGTGAGCGTATTGACTGTACAGAGTGCACCAGCGTAGTATGTACCCGACAGAAATTCTTACTGCTATGCACATTTGAGGAGCTATGTGACTATTCATGAAACAGTACCGACGTTTCTTACATGCTACTTTGAAATTCGCACGGGACAGAAAATGTTGATTTGCGAGCAACTTCTTAAAACATAATCCACTACAGGAACCTTCTAATCAGGCATTGCAACATGTAATAAGTGAATGTAATGTAATTCCGTGCATATATTAAGCTTACTAATAAATTCGTAGTTTGATATTTTCTAGCGCAAGTTACTTTATACGAATTAAAGGTCTCTGCTGATGTGTTGCATATCTCCTTTGACTTTCTAAAGAATGAATACGGCTAGGTATATGTATAAGGTAATGTTATGGAATATCGGTTAAGGAGGGCCGTAGCCATCGCAAGTTTAATTTATTAAGTCGCCACGAATGCTGTCCAGTTTTTTAAAAATACTTTAATTTTCTTTAAAGATTTGAGAGCTTTCTAGTTCACTATTACTAGAAGTTTCAAGAAATTTTACATAAGGCATATAGCAATATTTACATAATATTACAGGCACTAATATTTACGAAATTATTTGCTGTAGTACAAAAAATATTCCAATTTAAAACTTCGAAGTAAATAATAAACAAAAGCAAACATTTACTCCATGTTAAATATTTTTTATTAAAAACTTCCAGTTGTTAGGGCTTTATTCTAGGCACGTGTCTTCACAAGGGTCAGCAATACGGGATCCCGATATACGTGTATTTTGTACTAAGTAAAATCTATGAGAAAGTTTCTTTCTATCGGACCCAAATTGAGGCCGTTTAAGTTGATAATTTTAATGCCCTGTATAAAGCACTGGGTTAGTTCATGTTCATGTCATCTGATTACTGATTATCAGGATAAAAGTTAAGTAATCGTGTTCGCTTTTAAGGTGGTTTTATACCAAATGTCTTCTTAAAAGTAAACCTCTTAATATAAAAATAAAAATTATTTAATATTTACCAAATACTCACTCGGATGAAACACATGGTAATTAAGTGTGCTGCAATAAAAATTATTTTGGAGTATTGTAAATAATTATCACAATATAGCTCAATAATAACAGTTTCAAAAAAGTGAATGAGCTTTATACCTGTTTATGTAAATCAATTATCCAACACGGACACAACGTCTATTCACCCATTGCAAGCACTGCACAACCAGATGTGATTTCTACCACTCACAGAGTTCAAATGAAGTGTTCAACTGTTCAGCTTACTCAGGTTTTTCATTTTTTAAATGTTTTACCCTCTTTCTCTTCTTAGCATCTCTCTCTCCCGTTCTTTGCTGTTAATTGAGGCCATCCAACCCAAGGCGTTTGTGTGTGTACGCTCGTCATCTTGCACATTCGTTCGCGTGTGTGTTTAAACACGGATATAGACTCTATTCATTTGCACACCTCTCATATTCTCCTCTCCAGTTTACCATTCGAGGTTTTTATATTTACAATGACCAGAATGAATGAAGATGGTAGGGGAAATATTCCTATACATGCTGTACAAGGAGGGACAAATGAATGTGGTAAAAAGTGAAGAGTGGCTATTAATAAAATTACCTTAAAAATATAACCGCCATATTTTATTCTAACATTAGAAGAGTGACATAACTTAGCAGCTGAAAAACAGTAACAGAGAGAGATAGAAAATATCACTTCAGTTTCCATTCAATATATTGGACCTTGCAGTTGCGGACGTTACCGATATTTATTTCCTCAGTTGTATCTCGGTGTACCATTTACAGAATATATTTAGCTTTGCTTCTGCGAGTTGTTCCCTTCTAAAGTGATTTTTCGCACTCAATCCCGCCAACTCTAGGCTATGTAAAAAGTCCGGGCGTTGAAACATAGATAGATAAAATGTGTATGTTTATTCTCTTCTCTAGGTTCCACATCGTTTGTTACTCTCGCTGTGGTTGGTAAATTTTGACTTCCTGATGTTTAACACATATTACAAATATTTTGATGCGTATAGTTTACATTGAAAATCTGGGGAGAAATAAACCGCGTTACAGTGCCAGAAAATTCTAAGTAAGTATGACCGGTTACGTTTCAGTTTAGCTTGCTTAAGACGATAAGCGAATGTGATCAGATTAGGAGTTAGATGAAAATAGGCTATATTATAGGCTACAACCACGTCATGTCTTTCAGCATTGACGCAGAAGGTCATGTATAAATAACACGTCACACCAACTTCGTACCATGGAGTTCCTGGATTTGAGTCTCGGCTCGGAGACCGGTTATGCTGCAAAAAGGTTTAGAGTGGTTTCCTTCATCTGCGCCAAACACTATGACAGACTGCTTTCCTCCTCATTATTCCTACACATTCCCCTACACTGAAATATATAGGCACTAATATAAAATGTTCTTGGGACTTGTAACAGAGGACGATGGGTTTACTTTGTACCTTGAGTTGAAACCTGGTTAGAATAAAGGCAGCCAAAATTAGACAATACTCGGAATTCTTAAAATTCGCTTGTAATGTGCAATGTAATTCTGCTGATAGAAATAAAACGTTTTAGACGCTCGACTTGTATTGGCTTCTAATAACCACAGGGGCCAAGAAACAATTTTAGAGCCCTATTATCCAAAAGAGCATAGAACGGGCATCCTATGACTTAAAAATACGTATACTGTGTCGCCGTGACCATGACATCTCGATTTATAGAAGGTTCTTGTAGACTTGACGTGTTCTTTTTAAATGGAGATATAAAAACCTTGCCGCCAGATTTTGCAAATACAAATCCCATGCTTACTTTGAAGGTGTTTAATTATTTAAGTTGAGAGACGGAGAATAATGGGCCTACACACGACGTTCCCATGTTGCAGGCCCACAACGCTGAACATCTGTTGATATTTTTACAACTGTCAAATTCGAAGCCGAAATAATCATGACGCCGAAATCTGTTTAAATTTTGTGTCTCTCACCATACCAAAGCTTTAGTCACTCGATGTTACATTCGATAAATAGCACAAGTAAGGTTTAGGTTTAGCTTATTACTTGAGCCAATAAAACATATAGAGTGCTGCGCTTGCTAACACCGTTTTTTTTTTTTTTTTTTTTTTTGCAGAATAGCACAAATAAACTCACATGTCAAATTTACCTTTAAATTCCGGAAGTATTCAGCAGTAAACAGAACTCTCTACTTTAAAAAAAAATCATTAAGCAAGCCAAGGAAGTAAGAACTAACCTAATTAAAACCATCTCACTAAATACCGCTCCGAATCACTTTCTGCAAATATCGTTTTACGGAGGGCTGCCCTTCACCCCTCTCATCTTGTTCATTTACGTAAATATACTTCAACAGGCTGAAAACATTATTTGAAAGCACATACAGCAAATCTTTAGAGCAATGTATGTTGTAACAAGTTATAAAAGAAGTCCTTACTTTACAAGACCAAACGAGAGGACTTTTCAAGTAACTAATGCAAATCAGAGCATAGCCAAGCCCTTATCATTAATAGACCCATTATCAAACCAAGCGTGAAGTGTTAAAGAAGATAGGTCTAGAAATAATTTCGCCCAGGAGAACATATTCAGTCTGTTCACTGAAGTGAATACTGAAATGGGTTTATTTGCCCTAGAAGACATTTTCTTTTGTAAAGCTGGCATTTACGAATGCGTGCAAATCTGAAGTGAGAAACCTTTATTCACAACACAGCAGAGTTGAAGAGAATTGTTCAGGAGGTGCATTTAAGTGGGAAAGTTGAGAACGTTTATTGATGCATCGAATGAAAAGGTTAGAAATGTGCCTATGGAAAACAGACAAATGTTTCAAGTGTCATGTCAGGTAGACCCGTTGCACTGAAAGGGGGACGTCCACTCCTCCGTCAACAGACGCAGCCTAAAATTACAAACACCGTTGTAAACGCCATCTTTGAGGAGACGAAAGAACTTCTAGCATCAATGTCGCCATCCACTGTATTTCTACGATGTCCTCGAGCTAAAAATCAATGTACCGGACTTAGAGAATGTTGTACATGCACAGCAACAATAATTGGAACGTCAGCTGCAAATAGAGGCCAGAAATACCTGTCATTTTAATTAGCTTTACATACACAAATATTCACCCTACAAATTTTTAGATCGATGACCTAGAATGTTACAATTTACAGTCAACACTTTCCTGCAATAAACGATTTTTTTCTCTGTGTGGATTTCTCCTTCTTTATCTTAAATATTACCAACCGGTTGCAACATTAAATGGAACATTCTAAAATACAAATTTATATATTTATTTGTAATACTCGTATTACCTGCTTGTATGAGTACTTAAATTAAACCAATGAAGTAATAAGCACTCAAGACATAACATTTTAATATCTAGACCTACTTTTATTTAAACACACAGAATAAAAACATTAAAATTACTACATAAGTAGCATAAATGAAATAACAGTTTGATTAACACGTTCTTTACTTGCAATCTAATCGACAGGTTATACTGTCCACTAAAAGAGAACGATCTGTCTAGACAAATTACGTGCCACTATCAGTTACTATGCTTCAAAGATTATTGTTAGAAAATGGTACATGCGTCATAAATAGGCATACTTAAACATAAATAGTCTAGGCATTCGAAACACATCAAAATAAGAGATGCCCCAAAAGTAAGGGATTCTCTTTTTCAGTCACAGATATGTTAGGCCTACGTCTCCTAAAAGTGCACTTTAATAAAAAAGACGTCAAATTTCTTTCATCTAAAACGGAATTGTATATTTTGCTTCCCGTTTATCAAGTATAAATATTAATATTTATTCAGGTCTTACGTAACGTATATTCCTGCTTTACTAAAGTGTGTGTGTACATGATTAGATTACTACACACGCTGTATGTAGACAAATAACAGGTCTGTGCTCCAAAAAACAGAATGGTTTCCCTACTGCACTTAATGTTATCTTTGACTTCCACGATGGAATTTATTATTCGCCGTATAAGTGTGCATATAATTACATTTTATACGGTAAAAGATACAACTCATAGCTTAAAGATGCGTGGAACTTAACACGTACGTTTCACTGAGTTCTCTAATTCTGTCCATTAAACAAGCAAGTAGTAATGAGCAAGACAGAATAAATAAGATTACTGAACATTTCTAGTGTATAGTCAAAGTGGTTGAAGTTTGTCGAATGTGTCTTTCTTAGTGATGGCTTTTCTATTCTCCAAAACGTCAAGGACAGTCCTGGGACACAAGCAGCCTCGTATTTAACGAGAACCTAGGGCTTTATGCCCGGAGATAAGGCGGCCGAAGATAGAAGCCAATAATTCATCCCATTTAGGCCCTAGATTGAGAAAGGCTGGAGTTAATCCTCCATTCCCTCATATGCCTTCCTGGTACAACTTGACATTTGCTATACCTATACTACACACGGTTTCTTTCCTTAGAGCTCCAGCGAAACTGTATCATAAAACGACAGACTGTCACAAATTACACATAAGGCTTTACACATGTATGCTTTGTCTAAAGACGTCTGTGAAAGTATGACTTTTCCAAAAGGGGCATTTGCATAACTTCTATAACACTGATTTTTTAATTATACTCTCAAGGCTGTTATTATTACAAATATCTATTTACGTACTAAGTGGCTTGATACTGTCCATATATTTATTTTATGTATCGCTGTTTTGTCGCATGAAACTCGAATTCGAATAAAGTGTGACGAATTTTATAGCTCACTTTGAGACATCTATCGAAAATTTATGTAATTTAGGCGCTAAAAGTAGCTAAAGTTTCTTGCTTCTTTTTGTTGATTGTCATGTCATTTATGAACTCCAAAGTTTTTTGAAATGCAGACGTAACGAGCTGGTCCTTCCTGTCGCAACGCTTGAGCTTTTATTACAAAAGTGACGACTACTTGTAGAAGGCAATTTAGGCCCTACTTTGAGGAAAATGACTCACTTCCCCTTTGTATAGGAGGAATTTTACCTTGGATGCCGCCGAATTCAATCTATGTCTGAGCTTCAACAAACCAGCTCCTACGTAGGCCTGACCCAAATTTTTGCCAGCCTTCAATGGTAAAGTAACTATTCGGCGGGTATACGATTTTTCCTTATGTGATCCGCTGCAGGGATACTGATTATTTTGGTATATTCTATGTCGGAAATTGAAAGCCTGCATGTTGACTTACATTTACAATTAGTTGACATGTAAATTTATGTCTACTCACCACATAAAACATAGTCTATAAAGACACATATATTTGATTGATTAGAGAAGAAATTAAATTTTAATTTGGACTGAATTGGTAACTTGTGTTGACTAAACTGAAATGTGACAGCATTAACCGTATATTTCACAGATTTCCTGCCTGTACTTGGAAGAAATTCTTGGGCTTCAAAAATTCTTGCATTCCCTCTCTTTTTAGTTTACTCGTGTCAAATAAAGTTTCACCAATACTGAGTCCTCGGCTGTATCAGATAACACATCGACCTTCTGCTTACCATCAACATAGATTACACTTACATCAAAGACAATAGCCTGTCCTTCCCAACTCGAAGCAGCTTCCTTTCCTCCGGCATGTAACCTATCGCTATAAGGAACTGCCATTCAATTAATTTCATTAGCAACGATAAGTGGAAGTCAGATCACAAATTTTTCTGTGGTATATTCTACCAATGTAAGAGTCATAGTAACCCTTTAAAGACGAAGCGTATTTAAGGACACAGTGCGTAACGCGCTGTGTACACTCTCCCCTGCAGTTATAAAAACCAACTCTTAATATTTTATAAGGCAAAAGTTGCTGTTTGTTCTGAGATCCGTACAAAATACATAAACGCAATGTGGGCACCACGTAGAATTTTTTAGTGTTAAACCTGGTCGTATGTAAAGTTACCGCTAGGCTTTAAAAGTTAAATACGAGTTACAGTTTTATAAGGCTATTAGACCTACTCAAAATGCAGTGAAAGTAATCTAGCTGTCAATTATAGAAGATGTTAATTGCCATGTATTTAGTTTACGTTAATGTCTCTTTTGACGTAAATTAAAATTGCTAGAAATGTTTAATCCTCTCTTACAGACAAGGCACCTCTACCACTAGCAATAGTGAAGAACAGTCAACCTCGGTTATAACGGAATTCTGTCATAACGGATCGTTTTTTCAAGCCCCGGCCTTTTCCCTATGCTTTGTCATTGTAAATACCTCGGTTACACTGGTCTCTCATATATCGGATCTTCGGGTACATCGGATTTCTCCGACATTCCTAAACAGTTGATTTTCCGCGGCTATATCCTTTCTGGCAACATAATAGACAGTTGAAAACGGTCACATTGCGTTCGAGCGCAGAGGTCGCACTCGTCAGAGTGACATGCAGACTGCATATGTAATTTGATAGCATTTTGTAACCTGACACGCCGTGGAGACTTGTAAAGTTTGCATTTTGTTTGGCTTTCCTGGACAAGGTCCAACCATTAGTGGTTAAAATGGATAAGCCGGGGCAGTCGCTACCTGATAGATTCTGCTCATGCACCGGCGAGAAGGTACCGTAATTGCCACACTCGAGCATTTTTATGGCACTTGGGGTAGAATGTCCTGTCATAAATCAGTTATGGCTTGACTTCGGTGCATTTACTTGCAAAATTTTAGGTAGCGATTTTGTAAGAATTTTATTTACAGTACGTAAACGGAATGGATTTTTCGGCCAAGAAGTAATACGTGTCAGTGCTGGCCGACCAATCAGGTGCGAATACGTACAGTAGCTAAAAATTCTGGAAGATCCCAGTGACCGCGCGGTGTAAGGCGTGGGTCTGCGGCCGTTCGCTTGCTGGGATTGTGAGTTCGAATCCCGCCAGAGACATGGATGTTCGTCTCTTTTGAGTGCTGCGTGTTTTCAGGTACAGGTCTTTGCGTCGGATGGATCACTCGCCGACAGGAGTCCTACAAGAGTGTAGAGCATTCAGGCATCTTGGTGCTTTGTGCTTCTATCAGCTACATCAAGTGTTCAGGAATGTAGTACGCCTAATATATGTTTTTGGATGTGCAAAATATATCTGTTCATGCCCATATGCAATAAAACTGAAAACAAGCGTAACTTAAGCGGTATTAATTTAAAGTATGTTTTAAAACGTAATTTAACGGAACCTCGGATATAACAGATTTCGGTTATAACGGATAGTTTTTGGACGTCCATTGGGATCTGTTATAACCGCGGTTGACTGCACATCTGTAAAGAATTCTGAAGCAGAATAAGAAATACAATGAAAAGAAACATATGGGTTAAATGAGAAGTGAAATTTTCTGCAGGCATGCCGTGAAGGATAATGGGGAAGTACAGGTAGCGCTCCACTCATTCTTCATATTAGCTTTACAGACGAGCTGTCAGCTTCACGTCTCAGTCTTTCTATCCTCGTGGAAATCGGCGCGGTATCGTAGGCTACGGATATGACGCTGTGTGGCCGGCGACAAGAACATTCCAATCTCTGTGGTACGGAAAGATTTTTGGTACTGCTCAAGTCGAATCACCAGCCCGTAGTGTAGTAACTGTATCGACTGGGCTATCCGGTCTACAAACATAGATACTGTATCAGCTAAAGTTATTCAGTCCCTATGCAATTTATGAAGACTTAAGGAAAAGTGGTAGTATAACTCCACTATATCTTAACCTCCGCTGTAGATAGAGCGATTAGTTAGCTTCACGTTCCGGCCGCTTTGCTCCGACAAAAGTGCGAAGTAAAAATTAAACAGAAGGCTAGTGTGACCCAGAGAGTGTGTGGACCCTTCGGAGAAAAGATAAGCCTCTTAAGCTTGTCGGAATTCTAACCAGGAATCCTCATTTTCCTGTTCATAACCTAGTCACAAGAACCCCTGCGCTAGGTGTTTAATAAATTATACGACCACCAATCCGAACTGGTGCACACAATACACTTGCAGTTTCTTCTTTAATCTTTTCACGACTATGATTCAAAATCTCACTTGAACTACAAGACATAAAATCCCACACTGTCAGAGAAGCAGAGCTGAGATTATGAACTGAATGGAAAAAAACTCTAACTATATCTTTCTTACTACTGCACTTAGGAAGCCTTACACATTTGCAGCACCACCAACAATGATCTTAGCCAAAAAGTTGAACTTCACGAGAGTCAAGTGTCCTCTTGGGATTAAATTTTAATTAAATGATAAATGATGTACTGAGATCCTGTTGCCTTACAAATCCCTTCCTCCCTCAGAAAACCACTGTGGTGTGCGTATTATTATTGACCTATAAAGGAAAACAACAAAAGCTTTAAGCATCTTACTAAAACCTTAGGAAATGGATGGCAAGTTGGTGGTGGAAGACGAAAAGAGTAACTGGGAAAAATTAATCCCTTCTATAAAAGAGTATAATTTTGTTGAAAGAAAGGGCTCACGCAGAGAGATGTTTATTGTAGAACTGATGGAGATGGATAAAGTCCACTCACAGGCGTTTCTTAAAATTTAATATAGACCCTAATTTCAAAGTAATATATCTCAGGGGCCTTATTATGAATTTTGAAAAGCTAATTACATAGCAGTTCAGCGTGTGTTACAAAACTTCCCAATTTTCAGTGCATATGTTCAAAAAGTCCATACTTCCTTGTTTCAATCAACCAAAACAAAATATTTTTGTTTTGGTCTCAAGACTTGTACACCCTCACCATTTAAGTGAGAAGTACTTCATATATCGGCAATATTATACTAACCAGTAAAAAGGGCGCGATGAATCTACCGAGAAATTTGTTAGAAATACAATTACGGAGACGTAAAATTGTTTGAACATTAACTACTCTCAGACATCGCATGTTACTTATAGATGAGGGTATGCACATATCGAAAGCCTGGATGGAGTCCACAACAGGTCTGTAAATTTGGATAGGAAATAAATCTCTTAACCATCGCGTTAAGGAAACAGAAATTTGTCTGTTTCCAGCCCGCAAGCTGGCCATTATCTTTAATTATCTATTCCGAATACACATAGAACTAGTCTGCACTAGAAACCTTAAAAAAAGAACAAAGACACATCAGACTAAACATAAAGCCCAAGCAAATAAAAAGCTATTTTGCTCCAGTTAATATCAGCGTATTATTTCTCTTCCATCATCTTTAAACCGGGCATGTATTTTTCTTTGAAAATATTTCTACTTTTATTATTCTGTATAGGCTTCGAGAAATGAAGTTCAGATTTTTTTCATTTCATTTGACTAATATACATTAAGTTTAATTTTCATGCTTATGTAATTAAATACTCAATCCCAGTGCTTGTCCGTAAACCGACAATTTAGTGTTTCCGGGAAAGTACATCTCATGGCCAATCTCTGAAGATATTTGGTATACCCCTACCAGTACAGGCCTAATGATATTCATGTTCTAGAATAGATACATGTCTATTTGTTTTGCATATTTTACGGACTTTTTCTGCGGTGTGAGATAAGTCAGGGGGAGCTGCCAGCTGAGGGATGAACCCACAATATTTGTAGTTCTTGCTGCAATCAACGCTTCCATGCTAAGAAACATACACCTTATTCGCTTCCATTTTCTTTTATTTGCACAGATCTCTCAGTTAATATATGTACTATAAAATCATTCAGGACACATCTGAGGTCCTTACCCAGAAACTTCACCGTAAGCCAGAGATCTCTACATTAGAGTGTGCAAGCTTTGACTGTAAACATTATCAAAAAAGGCAATTCGTTGTGCGCAAAGATTCCCGGCATCTTCGCCATGGGTTTGGTGGAAGTTATTCTGTTAGAAATAATAGCTACTGTTTTAAATACTCCACCGAAATCATATACATTTATAAAGAAAAAGAGAGGCAATGTACATATAAACTTAACACTGAGACGCGTTCGGGTAACCAATGTTGCCGTGGAAAAGCCGTTAGTATTATATATTCTGAGTGTGTGTCTGTAGCCTTAGTTATTCAGCAGGCAAACAAAATGCGCCATATTACATTTTCATCTCCGGCCTGGCTGGCTCTCTCATATTTTTCCACGTTATCTCATAAACGGCGCAATTTTCGAAGAAAACGCTATTGAATACAAGATGTGTTTTAATTTTCTCCGAAACTTTTTCCGAAATAGTTTTCGTTCTGTGTAGAATTCCTCGAGACTATATCACAAATTTACATACGTCTTCATGTAAAACAACCACCATACTGTTCAGATTTGAATAAGACTTGAATTTTCTCGACAGACTTTTCAAAAAGGCCTAAAATATTAAATTCAATAAAAATCCGTACAGTGAGATCAGAGTTGTTCCATGCGGACGGACGGACAAACAGGCAGACATGACGACTCTTATAGCAGCTTTTCGCAATTTGGCTAACGCTCCTAAAAAGGTAAGCATTTTACATTGGTTACTGAAATAAATAATCCAGTAGCGTCGCTAAACTTGAGTGTCTGAACCATATGACTTATCTGAAAGGGATGAAATTGTGGTAAGCGATATATTAATACCAAGTATTAACGACTTACAATTAGAGGCAGACAATAAATTTCCTGCACAGCAGTTTCTGTTATGCCTGGATATTGCTCTGCAGTGGGAGTGGTCCTGCTGGCTTACATTTAATGCTGTTTAATGAGACTCTCATAAAGAGCGCCGTTTCATCCCAAAGTTCTGATCACGGGACATTAAGCTGCACAACCCTAACTTCTGCGCTGTTTGGCTGCACTTCACTTCTTCTTAATGTAAGTGCGTGAACATGTGTGCAGCAATTGGAAGAGCGAGTTAACAGAAAACATGTCACAATGCTGCAACCTAAATCCCGAAGTGACTAAATAGGTGGGTAACTAGCTAAACAACTAACTAACTAACCGCTCAACCAAACGATTAATCAACTAGCGAAAAAAGGAACAGTCAAACCAAAATACCCAAAGAACCAATCAAAGTTCAAGCAACCAAATATTATCTACCCACCTGGATACCTCACCTTCTACAAGCGTATTTAAGAAAGCAGATACCGAAACATTCGATTCCGGTGGTCGTGTGGTCTAAGGCGTAGGTATGCACCTACTCGATTGCTGTGTCGCGGGTTCGAATTCCGCTGAGGTCATGACTGTTCTTCTTTTATGTTCTTTGTGTGTTGTGTAGGTAGTGGCCGCTGTGACGAGCTGATCACTCATTCAGAGGAGTCTTACCGTCCGTGTGTGTCTAGTTGTGCGCGATCTGTGAACCTCAACAATCAAGCGGCCACCGTCAGATTTGGGCAGCAGCGTCAGAGAAAAAAAAATTAAAGAAGAAACGACCAAATAACTACTGGCTACATAGTGATCTAACTTGCTGTCTTCCTGGTTAATTAACTAACGGAATTTTCCCACTTAAGCAATTAATTGTCGGGCTAGCTACCTAAGTGCATAACTTTCTCCTTAACTTATTAAGTAACTAACGAAGTAAGCGTCTAACCATCATTATAACTATTAGTTAGATTACAAAAGACTTACCTAGACACCTATTTTACTTAATCAACGGAGTTACTGTCTAATGAACTATCTATTAACTAGCTATCAAGGTACCTAAATTTTTGTCTGCGTAATTAAAGATCTAAGCGGAGAAGCATCTAACCACTCTCCTTGTACTACTGGAGGACAAAAATGTAGCGAGATTTCACCCTCGCGACTTGCTTCTTGAAGATTCTTTTTGATATCGGAAGGGAATTACGTTTTCACATTTTCAGTTAACTGGTATAAGTCTATAGGCTATCTGACGTAAGTCAAGTGTGATATGTTGGCTTGGTCCTTCCCAAAAATGCAGGACATTTCAGAACCATCCTGACCTCATTTTCCTTACGGACTTTACCAATGGCTTCAAAAAACCTTCTCTTTTGTAAACCTCGATTCTATATCATATCATCGATTTTCTTGGTTGGATCCTTTCCATGTTACTAACTGCTCTTAAAGAATGTCAAAATAAGCTGTCTTTTCAAAACCTTATTCAGTTTTCAACTAAATTCACAGTAATATTCAGCTAGGAAAAAATTATTCTTTACATCATGGGACATAGCGAAATCGCAGAAAAACTTGAATTGGGACGCACTCTACCGTAAGTCACCTGCCCTGTCAACTACGGTAATTCGTGCAGGTAAGTTCACTGCGTACAAAACTGCATAATCTCGATGTGTTGGAACGTATGGGCTATTATTCATGAAAGAAGTATGAAATAGGAACAAAGATAAATCGCATAAAGCGGAGGAAGAGAGAGAATAAGGAGGAAGGACGTCTACATCCAAGTAACAAACATCTCAGTTATTGCCCATAAAGTTTTATGAACCGAAAATATCAAACATCAAACAATGCATGCGTAATGCAAAAATCCCCTGGTAGGAGATTTTATATTTTACAGCAGTGTGGATGGCATACACACAAGTATAACATACGCCTATATGAGCAGGGTTCGGTCATGTGATGTGTAAAGTTATCGCTTATATTTCATCCCCTGTTAGAATTCGTGGGTTCTGCTACATGGTTGCTACCAGAGTTTACTTTTATGGTAGGCATTTGTACTTTTATAAGACGTCATTTCCGGTGGATTTGGACGTAGCCAGATAGACCTACTTCTTACGAGAGACGCAATTACCTTCCACACGATTTTAGTTAGTAGGAGATGTGCAAAAACAGAACTAGCAAAAACCGATGCGCTGGTTGCTCTGTTGTTGTGTAACTTCGCCCAGTCACAACCATCCATTCGTACGTCCCTAAGAAATCTTTCGTAGGTTTCTTTCAATACTACAGTGTTATTAAAAATCTTTTCATTGTTGAGTTCTTTTAATTCCTTCCGTTACGCTCAGCATCTTATTTTATTGCTTGTGACGGATTGCTACGCATATGTGTGTACACACACACACATACGTATGTTTCCTTGCTGTGCAGGGACCCGTATAAACACATGCCTTTCAGAAATATCGGTCATTTTCCATGTACTGTATACATATCCTGTGTATATTTGACACAAATAACGACTCAAATTTTATTGGTAATTGTATTCTTTCTCATAACCCAGTTTCAAAGGTATCCAGCACAGTGACTGATGCATTGATTTAATATTTTATTAGATTAAATGTAGGTAACAAGGGAGATAGTCAAAAATAGATAATTCATAATTTTTGTCTCCTTAAATTCATGTTTATGGGAATAAACACCACATTACTGAAGTCCTTGAATATTCTCGATTATTTTATAGTAGTAGCAGCTGTTGCAGTCTACTAATGACAGCACCCTCTTTGAAAAGGTCGTCGTCCAGAAAATATTTTTAAGTAAAAAGAAGAAAATAAAAGAGTTTTCGGTAATAAATAAATAGAGATTTCGAGACTTAGGGGTTTAGAGGTCATTTAATACAATGCAAACATTGCGGTTTAGGAGTACGGTGACTTGAATATGTTGTTGGAGAAAATTATGTGATCAGAATAAACACAACCCAGAACCATGTTCCTCAAAAGGTGCTGCCAATTTGTTGTTTAAACTGAAAATCTTACAAAAAGTTCGCGTGCTTGAATTAAAAGCGTGTTTTCTCCTTCAAATATATGAATTACTTCTTAATTCAGAATAACGATTTAGTGAGTGTCTTTCTGTTTGTAAAGCAGCAGGGCTAGATATCTATTGTTATGAAGTGAGAAAGTAACATACAACTCCTTACGAAAATAAGTTTCAGGCATATTTAAAAAATAACCATTTTTCTTGCCTTTGCTTACTTTCTTCGAACAGTTTAAAGACGGTTAAGAAGCACTGTTTATGAACTCATTGGATGTAAGTCATTTACTTTGTATGTGCCTTGTAACTGAGCCTAGATACGAGATTTATAAAACAGTCTATGCCCTTTTCAGTTAATTGCATCCATCAATTGGAAACAAAAGGCCATTCACGAAGAAGCATCCATTTAGCCGTGCTGTAACTTTTGATGTAGAATCGTCGATTGCACAGCCAATAAAAGGAGCCAACAAAGTGCTGACGAATCACAAAATAAAACACATAGACTTTTTTTTTCATTTTCAGTGTTATTTTCTTTTCTTACGAACACCCATACTGAAGTACAAACGCGCATTTTTTTTTTTGCAGGAAATTACATTTTATTGTCCAAGTAACACGCTGTGGCGTAAGGCCAAGGTCTGCTAACCTTGAATTCTTAGTAACCACGGGAATGTAAATTTGCTCATCGTGGTGGATTACACAACTATGAGTGTGTTATTTGATTCTCTAAATCATATTCCTCAGAATTTATAACACCTAAAATCAAAAACTAATGAAAAAGTAATTATCAGTTTCTGCAATTTTGCGTATAATGCTTAGATGTTTTTGATGTTTACAAATCCATTTCTACAGTGTTTTTTCTACATATTTCAACTGGTGCCAGACAGCGGCTTTTATTTAAGCCGCAACGTGTTGCGCGCTCACGATCGACAATGAAATATTTTCTAAACCAATATCGTCCTTTCGATCTGCTTTGCTTTACGCGCCACAACAGAATGTCCAACTTTAAAACCTAGTCTACTAATTTCCATTTTTAAGACTTTCGTCCCCACTGACCATATAATGATTTCAGCAGACCCACAAAAATACTTACAGGTAAGGGGTTTTAAATGCTATTTATATTATATGTTGCAAAGTGACATGGCAATGATTTCAATGACGTTCGATTATAATAGCCTTAACATGCAAAAATATGTGTAATATCAAGGCAGTACAAATTTACAGGAACTATTTCGGACATGAATTCTGGTCCTATTACATAGTGTCTTTATTTTGATAGGGAACTGTAACTCCAAGCTTTTAAAAACAAATAACTCTTTAAAAGAGAATAAGGTCTACAAAACAGTGAAATTCTTTTGCTGAGATAAAAAACACTATCTAAAAAATTTCGCTGGTTGCCACTATACATGTGTTTGTGGTCCCTGTGGTAATAGAGGTGTACAAAATGGCGAATATTACGAAAGTCACAAAATGCAACCAAAGTATCTCGTATTCTTTTACTGTGAATATAACTTCTTTTATGAATGAAAAAGACCTTTCCTTTTCCTTCCCCATATTTATTTTTCCCCTCAATTCTGTATTACGCAATTCTTTTATTCAAGTTCATCCTTTTAAATTTTTATATTCTTTTGTCCCCATAACACTCAAATTCCCATCACTTCATGATTTATAATGAGATACAGTTTGCTCACCAAGCCACTAAATGAAGAACGCACTAAAACAACTGTGAAATTTATAGGCCTTACACAATGCAATACACCATGTGTCTTAATTTATATAACGAAACAGCATTTAAAACAAAGGAAAATAATTCACCCTGCAAAAAGTGTAAAAAATTCGTGTAGGTACCCATGTGCTACATTACCAAATACGTTTAACGTGCAGCCCGTCTGATGGCGATCGCCATTCGAGAGGTGAAATATTTAATGCTGAACGTTATTTCAAATATTAGTCTGATTATTTTACACTGTATGACTTTGTGCAGTATATGTAACATGCTCGATATTTACGTCTCAACCTCAATACTATCTACTGGCTAATATGAGTGAAGTTTTATGTGCTTTTCCTTAGTCATTTCTGGTAATTAATGCGATATTACATCGACTTCAGTTATGAAAACCTCCTCCTAATTTATTTTTCACTGATTATCTTGTCTTTTGTTACTATACGTATTTCTTCGAACTATGAAAGCGCAAAAACAAATATATAAATTAAAGGTTACGTTGTCCATGTGCAAGCAACGAAAGAGTAGGGGGGACTGGGGTTATAGCTCCATTCATTCCTTACCTCCATACCAGATAGAGATGACCTCCTGCTTTACAACTGGAGAAAAAACCTCTGTACCCATTGTACCCATTTATGACGAGGCTAGTTGGGACCCAGAGCTAGTTGGGACGTTTTGGTGCAAAGGAAAAACCCCTGCCCCACCGGCAATCGAACCACGATTTCTCGGCTGTCCAAACCGTAACCTAGTCACTATGCTGCTGCTGTCCTGTAACTCCCACATGGAGCACAGAGCCTCAAACTAATCACTATACCACTATGATATTCCGGCTTCAAGATGTAAATACTATCCTACACAGAATGTTACTGTTCTGCAGAAATAGAACTTACGTGACATATAACATTACACAAAATATATTAAAAATGTAAATAAATAAACATGTGTACCTTGAACGAAATATGAAGTTTTACAACAATTTTTAATTTACTCCAAACTAAGACGCTGAAGTCCACTTTTCTGATCCCTAGCACGTAAAAATACTGTACGTTAAAAGCAACATGTATCATACTTTAAATTTGTAAAGCTACACACCTACAGATATGTTCAAAATTATCATTCCAGTTTTATATTTTTGATACTTTATTGTCGTTACCCACCCATATTTATGTCTTATATATTTGTACTGTACGTTCTGGCACCTTCATTAGCCTCCAGAACACTTGGGCCTACTTATAACACAAAAACCTGCACGTAGACCTAAATGTGGAACAAGAAAGGTGAGCCCGTGTTTTAAATGAAACTCACATATTACTTCTGGGCAAAGCCTTGTTTGCATCAAAGCTATTCACAACGCGAAACATTTTCCTTACATGAAGAATACAGCAACATTTTCTAAGTTTATTCCATGAAGAATGAAATAATTGGAGAGAATGTTTTATGGCACAAGTATAAACACCGACTTACAGAAAAATGCCTAGGCCTACGCCTTCTCGTCATGTTAACCATGGCATTGCTGCCAGGTCACAGATACCTTCCCATTATTATTGCCTCGAAGACACTTAAATCTGGCATCAGTGTGAAGCGTTTCTTCTTCTTTCCTAAGAACTTTCTTGTCACCTGTCGCTCCGAGATACGAATAATAAAGCAAATCTGTTCCGCTTACAGATTTTTATTATTTTTCAGGTTTCTTCTCCCACTCGCCTGTTGGACCACATTTGACAAGGAAGGTGCTTCCTTGGTTTTTATCAACCAGTCTCTTAGGGTAACGACAGGCCTCCAAGGAATGCAGCCACCTTGCCATGAACCTGCAGCCACTGTAGGCTTTGTCCCAGGAAAGAATTATTTATTGCCCATGGAGAAGAAGCAGGTGCAAGAAAACGCGAGGAAAAGAGAGGCTGTCTATCCTTCCATCATGTTTAAAGAAACCATATTTAGTTTATAAGACACATTTAATACAGCGATTTTAATATCCTTTCAACTTAAATTTATACAATTTACGTTTTTAAAATATTTAGGCAATTTATGTAATTGGAGCAGCGAATTAAGCAGAGTCTCTCTGTCTGTCTGTTTTGGTGTGAGTAAGTTACAACTTTAGCGGAATTTTTATTTTTTCCAACATTGTCAGATGAATATAAAAGAACTGCCACAAATTAGAATAGGTTTCCTCATCTTTTGAAAAAGGAGCCTTGAAAACAGACACAATTAATTTATAAATAACTGTAATTTAAACAGAGCAACAAATGTAATAATATTTTTATATTGCCAGCAAATAATATCGAGGTAAAATTCCTTTTCCAAGTTTTTAAAAGACCTAGAATATACACAAGATTAAGTCCAATATTTGGATCTCAAATAATTATGTTCTTGTGGAGAAGGAAGAAAAATAAGCAGACAGACAATGAACATGTGTGTTAAGCGACGACTTGAATTTGAGTAGGTCATATTGAAGTGAATTATTTCAGTTCTGCATGTGCTAATATTTATATTAATGAAGGAATAAATAAGGCATGCAACGCTTTTAGAGCTTTATGTTATTGAGGATTAGGCATGTGTTTTATCGAGAATACAAAATATACGCTGTATGGGCAATTAAAGAAATTATAATACCATATTTTGGTGTTGACATAAAATGTCACACTTTTGATAAAATGCTTAGATATACTATTTCCTGTCCGGGAGACTTCGGATCCAAACCTCGGCCTAGACATCAGCTGTTCTGATTGAGATTCTTCTTGATATTTCTCAGTTTCCCCAAACAAATGTTCTGACAGTGCTTGAAGTTAGAAAACAAATTGCTTTATTTAACTTTCCTGCAAAGAATCCAGGCAAGGTTTGCGGCCCTCGAGCTTCCTACCCAACCGCAGCCTGAGGAACTTATCCCCGGGATAAAGCAAACGAAGCGTGAAGCTGACCACTCAACCCAACTAATGTGTGTTCAAAGGAGTGTTAAAATAAATTCACTCCCCTACAATATGCACAAAGGCAGGTTCACCTCTTCCTTCCACATGCCTCTCTAATCATAATTCATTAATTGCCCTAACTTTTGACACTGCACATTCTGATTTACTGAGGGTGTCGGTAAATAAGCCGCACACAAAAAAACAAATACATAATTTCGATATACAGACAACTTACTTTGCTCGTATATTATACCCTTCGTTTGGTGGTAAGTTCTCAACTTCCCCTCCAATAACAAGTTACTAGGGTGTCATATGACAGAAAATTGAAAAAATAAGTCTTTAAGTCGGCATTTGTGCAACGTCTAAGCTGACAGTTCAAAAAATTCCCATCAGACAAAATGACCCTTTTATAGCTTTCTGGGAATAGTTACCATCTCTTGCGTCTTAAATTATCCCAGTGCAAAGATGCAGTCCTGTAGTCCTGCAAATGAGAGGGAGAAAACAAAAAATGGAGGGATGACTGCCTATAACCGTCATGCATTTAGAAGAACGTGAATATTGTCCAACCACATGGGATTCTTTCTGTCTGTCCATTTAAATGTTTAAGTTTTAAAAGCAAGAACTCACCCCACTGTTGTGAATTTTAACACACACACATATACACACACACACACACACTCTCTTCCTTTCTAGGGCCATATATATTTCAAGTGGTGGCTGTGTTAAAGCCATTAAACGTTTCTTACATCGAATGGAGTTAAGAGGGTTTCGTCTGCGGCTTCACGAATTCTATAAGGGAGGAGACTGCAGAAGAGCAAGAAAAACCTGTAACTTAATTAAATCTTACGGTCTCCCAGCAGCGGTTGGAAGTGAAAGACGGGTTTTGAAAAAAAAAATTTAAACCCCACCCTCTGTCTTAGATTTCCCTCCATTTGAACATTCTTTTTAAAGCGTTAATTTTAATATGCATCCATAATGCTTGAAGTTTGGCGGATATTTCACACAGAAGGACTTACAGGTTTTTGGAGTTCCAATAGGCTCTTTTTCCAGAAACTTGTTTCTTTCACGTAATACCAACAAAATTAAGACTATGTCTACGAAATTACTTAAAAAGTTTGCAATAAAATATTTCACTGAACACTAGTCACATGAGAATTACTTCTGTCCCTCTGAAAGAGAAAGTTCTTTCTTTAACAGCACATAATTTTGAAGCAGAAATATGGTATATTTCATTAAGCAGGTTTTGTGTCTGAATCCCGACTAAGGGGCAGACCATCATAAAAGAAGCTTGTTAGGCTTTCCACACTATTTCTAAGAAAATCTTGAAACCGTCTTAAAATAAATCTATGCTGCTTCCATCCTGCAAATTCCGATGAAGTAACAAAATTACTTTACTTATTCCAGGCAAAGTAAATGTTGATTAAAACACAAATCGTGGAGTTACCTCTCTCGTGCTCATCAAACCTTCTCGCTGTATTAGTTAGGTCATTAGGGACGTCGCGGTTTCATTACAACCGGCTTACACTCTTTCTATGCAGTTCGTAGAAGTAATTTATTAAGTAACTTTAAATGAAGCCACTATCTCTTCCCTTAATATCCTCCCTGTTCCGTAATTTATAGTCCCAATATCTTGAGAAAATATGGGCTATAAGGAATTCAGCTTATAAGGAATTCTTTAAGAAGGGAAAAAACGATTGAAAGTGATCACGAATATCAATTCATATATCTAGTATCGACATGTATCATAAGCTGGTCTAGTCTAACGTAATCGAATATAATGTAGTGTTATCTCTCTACTGTATTCCAGTATTTAAGGACCAAATCATTTGTGGAGTTTGTTTTTCCTGTCATTGGAAATGTTAAAATCGTGTGATTTTAATTAAATATAGTTTATTAATCATAATTTTTAATTAAGCTGTATTTTCTGTTTTAGCCCTTTTGTCACTTCTAAACTATGTAATTTAAGATAACATTCTCTGTTTTAAGGTGTAATATCGGGAGGCAGCACGAAAGATTCGAGGAGGAACCGAAAAATTCTCTACAGTCAGGACAAGCGCTTCAGATAAATTGGCCAGAGGAAAAGGAATGTAAAGTGGCCGTCTCTTCGAATTAACGAAGTTCAAAAGTACGAAAATGGAAGGTCATTTTTGGTCAATATTGTGAACAGCATTAGCAATCAGTTGAATAACCCTATGTAATCAAATAAAAGTAATAGAGAGTAGTACTACTTTTATTGAAATATATTCACACAAATTTAAGAGAAAAACGGGAGTTGGAAGTCCCTTCCATTTAAATAATTCAGAAGAGCCAACTCCCAACTTAAAAAACAAATTAAGACCTACCCACTGGTGTTACATTGGTGCTATTTTAACACAGGTGTCTTAGATTGTAAGGTTTCTTTCACACTCATAGCGTCTAAGACCTGAAGTTCACTGTATTCTGTGACATAGGAGCGCGTAGTGCTTTAGATAGAAAAATATTTTTCAAATGAGTCTGGAGCCTACATCTTTAGCAAGCCACACTCCTTCTACCGTGAAGGTGTATGGAGCAAATTAATCACATCAACCAGTTTACAGGATATCCAATCCAGAAGCCCGTGGTCTTAACATTCAGCTACCCGAGACCCATAAATCTCATGTAGACCGTGTTTTAAAACAACTGAAGAAACGTTTCCTTTCATTTCAGGGTTCTAAAACTTGTACACGAATTTATCCCCTTTAAGAGTAATAGGCCCAATTGTTTTAGAAAATTACCTTACTTATCTTGAATAAAATCACAATTTTTACATAAAAAATGTAATCGGAAATAGTCATAATTTTCGCTATAAGCATTACATCACAAATAGCACGATTTCCGGAAAAAAAATTTATTGAACAAGAAGTGTGCATTTAATTTTGTCTAAAATATTTTTCTGAAAGATTGCTTATTGTAAGAAGAATTTAGCGAGATACGTTGTTATCATAACTGTATACAAGTAGTTTTTGATGCAAAGTGCAACTTATTCTTGTCAAGATGTATGCAAACTTGAATTTAATTTTCTCGAAATATATTCGAAAAATCCTCAAATACCAAATGTCATGAAAAATATTCCTTGGGAGCCTAGTTGTTCCATGCGGACGAACAGACGGACAGACAGACAAACAGACAGACAGACAGAAATGACGAAGGTAATAGTCGCTTTTCGCAATTTTGCGAAAGCGCCTAAGAACGGACTGAGTCAGCTGAGGGAAGTGTGTGATGAATGTGATGAATCTTCTGATTTCACATTTTCAGAGAATCATTCCTATAGGCAGACAATCAGTACCGTAAGGCGAATCCAGTCACTGAAGAGATATTTAAATAAGTGTAGCAGTAGACTGTCAATCACAACTACCCGTATATATTTAAAAATTCCTGTAATGTCTAACATATGCTACATATTTCAGCTTTATTTAAAGCCATCTTCATGCACAGGTATTGAAATTTATAACAGAGCAAAACATTAATGTTTTTTATGAACTATGTTACTTTATTTTATAAACGCACGCAGCAGTTCCTCGGAAAAGTACTACAGTATCACTTTCGATTCTACATTAATAACCAACGCCTGACGAAGGCAAATCAATGTGGAAACACGTAAAAATCCCGTGATGAAAAAAGTTGTTATTTCATTGCCATAATTAGTGTATTACCACAATGGACACAGCGGCACCTGCGCCTCATTTGAAACTGCTACCGGATACGTAGCCTACAGACCATAAAACAAATTACGACATTAGAGTTACCAAACTACATACAACAGCCAGCAGATACTTATATGTATAGTGCGTAGTATTCTGAGGTGGATGAAATTGCTATATACTAAGTAGGCCTATTTTGAAATAATGCAATATTAAGATTAAAAATAAAACTACTTATCACTCTCAAAAAAACTGTCAGTTTTCCTTTTATCTTTAATTGTAATGGCGATGAAGTGCAGTTCTCTGTACCGTTTCACTCCATTGTTGCTTCATGACACTGAATTTATCTGCTGTATGTAAATTATTTAGCATTAGAAGATAATCCACCACTAAGCACAAGTGCGGAAACACATATGTGTAACGGAAGAGAGCTAGGGCGAGATTTCTCATGAAGTGTTATATAAAGGGTTTCTAAAAAGCTTTTGCTTCACATAAGGGTAATTTTTTAGGCTATTTAGGAAGAAATAAAACAGAACTTTGGAAACAAAAGGCCTTTAAACTGTTGGCACTGTAAACAAATTCAAATATTAATACGAACACATACAACGCTGATTACGACACGTTCTTTTACATTTATTTAATTATTCTGAATTACATAAAACTCAAATTATATCACGTATAGTGTGTGTGTCTCACACTTTTCTACAGCTGTCATCCTAATTGTTTTTCGTTTCGTTAAACAATCGGCATGTTTCGTTCGACATACGTGAAGAAATGTCAGCTGTGAAGTTAGATCATTGATCTGAAGCGTCCATTACTTTTTCGGATTTTATCACAATTCGTACACGTCAAAAGCCATGTTAGTAAATATAATTAGTACCACACTTCGTTACAATCAGTGCAGCATCACCACAGTTACAAATTTAAAGCTTTCATCGTGCTATTGCTTGAGATTACAGTTACCGGAGATAACAGTTTACCAGTCGATAGGGCGTAACGTCCCAGAAACTTGAATCTTTGTCTCTACTAACGGATGTATACACAGACACGCATGGCGAAAAATAAACCATCGTTTTTGTAACTTTTCATTTAAAACGCACCAGTAAATAAAGACGTTTTTGAAGGATAAATATTTTCTGTAAAGTTGAAATTTGAAAGAGGAGTTACGGAAATTTTCATGACTTAAGTCTAGTAACTAAAATTACCCTTGCCCCCTACAAGCGGCTAATATAAACAGACTACCTAAAAATATTCTGACACAAATAAAAGTAGGCATATATTAACTTATGTACACTCTCCCTAACAATGTGAATACGTACCTGAAGTTCGTGGATATGAAAACTGGCCCGCAGACGGGACATCGGGGTATTTCGCACTTTCTCATTAAGAAGCATTCAAGAGCAGATTTCTCCTCCATTCCCAGTCCAACGTTAAATATTATGCTGTCGCTCTATGCCATGCAATTCATGAATTCGATAACATGTCGCTCAGAAAGAAAGAAGTAGATTTAAAAGATGTTTCCCATTAATATACGTCGAAAAACCCAAATAGCATTGCCATTTAGGTGTCATCAATTTATCAGGGACCACAGATTCGTAATAAGTAGAGCTCGTCCTACGGTAATTTTACATTTGTGTAATATACCACACTCACTGTGTAAATAATGTGTTACTACTTGAAGACGGTAAAATTTGGATAAAATTCTCCCAGTGCCAAAATTAATAGTATCCCTGCAGTAAGACAGCAATATTTCAACGTAATCTTGCCACTATTCACTCTCGTGTTCTGCAGTTAACATATCCCAAAATATGGCAGCCACAGAGGAGTAAAGCACACAAGGATGATGGAAGTGTCGATATCGCAAAGCTATGAATGAATATCACCTTACATATAACAAATTTATGGCCGTAGCTCTCGCGTTTCTTATGCCACTTTTGAAACAAAAATAAAAGAGTAATCTACAAAAGCTGTTTCTTTTCGGCTTGGATTATTCTTGGATTGTTTAAGGACGTTTTATCAAAAGCACAGACTACGAAGCATATAAAAGCATCTTGATGAGAATTGTAAAATGGGAATGAAGTGAAAATCTTCCGTCGAAGTTTATTTAAAGTTGGTTTACGAACACCTTTCCCCAGTTCGCCTCAAAGAATTGGAAGTTACGAAAAGAAATTTCAGACTTCGGAAAGGGATTTCATTTTGGAACCTTTCGTTTCGGATACAAAGTACAATTACTAAACATTTTAAAACTAAGTCCAAGTCCAGGTACAAGTCACTCTGCTACTGACAGTCCGCTTGTCTTGGCATCGAACCCATGATTAAAAGTTTGAGAAATGAGAATATACATTTTAGTCATATTCGCCTTGGGGTTTCCGCCATTAGCCTGATATGACATTGCTGAACCCGCACAACCTTACCTCCTATCCCTTCTATCACAACGTATTCGTCAGGACAAATATATTTAGTAAGAACCACTTGCTGGAATTCTCGCGCATTGAACTAACTGGGCGTTTAAGTCAATGTAATAAAATTTGTCCCAGGAAATACTTTTAAAACTCTAATCTCACCCCAGCCACGACATCAGTATGCATCTTACCCATTCTCTAATATGCATTGGAAAATGGAACTGTCATTATATGCGGAAGTTGTGGAAGACCTTATCAGTATACTTCTTAATGGTGCTTTGCGAACGTCTTGAGAGAGTGAGGTGTTCAGAGCTTGCCACTGTGTGGGCAAGCATCAGACTTCAAACCACGTTCGCAAGTACTTAATGGTGAATGTATATTTTCGAATTCAATATTTATGAAGGAAAGTTTCATTTATTAACCTAATCTACCTCCATAGGTTTTATTTTAATTTCCATTATTAAAACAGGCCTAAGGCTTGAATAAACAGTATATTCATTATTTTTCACCTGTGTGGAATCATTAAATAATTGAGTCATTAATCTTAAAAATAAATTTAAAATATGTGTATAAGGCTTTACGTACACATTTCAAATAATAGAATTGAGGATCCCTTTGTCTTTCTGAAACATTTAAAGCCAAATGTTTACTTCACGTACCATCAGGTTTAATATTGAAAAAGAAAACCTACATGCTGCCCACAGAGTGCAGTTATGTGCTTTGTATTGACCTCAGAACAAAGAAATATTATTTTCTTTTGCCTCATTAGTTTGTTGGTTTTTATGGTAAAAATATGTGTACCGTGCGATAAGAACTGAGTTTAAAAACTCATTTCAGGTGAATTAGATTTTAACACTTCTTAAATAAGTTTTGAAGTAGGAAGATCATAAGGAGAATATATGGACCAATAAAAGGAGGAGAGCGATGTAGAATAAGAAAGAACAAGGAAATAAAAGACATCATACAAGGGGCAGATATCGTCAAACTCACAAAATCCCTCAGACTCAGATGGTCTGGTCATGTTGAAAGGGTGTCAAACCATAGAATGCCAAAACAAATTGCAACAATCACAATGGAAGGAACACGGAAAAGAGGAAAACCGCGTAAAAGATGGAGAGACGAGGCGGCCGAGGATTTAAAAACACTGGGAGTAAAGAACGGGCCCGCAGTGGCCAGGGATAGGCGGGAATGGAAGAAGATTGTATTGCAAGCCAAGGTCCACAACGGATTTAGTGCTGTAGAAGAAGAAGAAGAAGAAGAAGAAGAAGAAGAAGAAGAAGAAGAAGNGGTGCTGTAGAAGAAGAAGAAGAAGAAGAAGAAGAAGAAGAAGAAGAAGAAGAAGAAGAAGAAGAAGAAGAAGAAGAAGAAGAAGAAGAAGAAGAAGAAGAAGAAAAGAAGAAGAGGAAGAAGAAGGAGGAGGAGGAGGGGAGGAGGAGGGGGAGGAGGAGGGGAGGGGGAGGCGGAGAAAAAGACGCTTTTGAAGTAAACACTTCTAACATTCTTCGCTCCTTTTGAGTAATTGGCCGGTGAGTTTAAGCAAAGCAGATATTACCACGTGAAGGCCATGCACTATGGAGAGTGAGTGGAATTACAGCTCCACTCATTGTTTATCTCGGCTGTAAGATATTTCTTTTATAACATGTGTGTGAGGTTATTTATGTGCATACATTTCCAAAGAGGAGAAGGAGAGTAACGGTGCATTGTTTAACCCCCTTAAAGCCAAGTGGCTACTCTACGGGCATCCTCTCACACGCGAATAATGCGAGAGTCGAGTCAAGCTGGGTGAAGGTTCCGCAGCACCTCAGTGGTCAGACCCGACAGTGTTCGACGGAAATCGATTCGGCCAGTGAGCCCAAACCTTAGATGCTTTGCGAGAATTTATTATTACGAAGAATTAAGCCTTCTGAGACGTCACGCCAAGTTACCAAACGGCCAAGTTTACTTCTGACTGGTTACCTACGTTTCGAAGAAGCGTATGCTTCCATCTACCTGGTCAAGCAGTGTTTTCCGACTGCTTGGCTGCTTGGACGCCCTATACTCCTCCAGATTTTTGGTAACGATGCACCAGTAGACATAGAGTGCCAGAAGACTTGAATCTTTTGAGGTAATTTATTCTTCTTTTCTGAACACAATAACAAATTAGCATTAGGTCCGTACTTTGTATGAAGCTACTGGAAGGGAATAATAAGTGCTTGGAAATCACTGGTTCAAGACATATACTTAAGGGAAAAAAATTTCAAATATTTTACATTAAGCTGTATAGCCTCTTCCATTCAAAAACTAATTCTGAGTAATTATGTCTTTCAGTAACTCTTAAAACTCCCCAAACGGATATCTGGCGAATCACAAGGTCCCTGCATACACAGATAGATGCGACAAACCTCTGTTTTATGGGAAACTTCAAATAATATCTCTGGCCGTGCCATCGTTCGTGGGGTTGGCCGCAAATTTTTTAAGTCGGGGGCCGGGATATAAGACTGGGGCAGCCTACGCGAGGTTTAGGGCTAAATAATTGGCACTGGAACATGTTTTACTCAGAGCACTTTTATCTTCCTCTGCCATTGTCAATCCACCAATGCACCGTACTCACTTATTCGTCCATCCCCCAGGATTTATAAACTTAATAACTGACAGCATCTTGAAGTAACATGCTAAAATGTCCTAGAATTCGACTGTTTAGTCTTAGAACACGCTACCACCGTGAAGGTTCGATGAAGTAACTAGGTGCGGGTCTGGATTTTTTTAATTCCTTGTCAATATCCTAGTAACACACGCAACTCTCTCATCTGACAAGCTTTAAAAGTACACATGCAATGACGCTGTGAGTGTAAGAACAGTCGAACATGATTTTATTAGGTTGTGTCACTCTTGCACTGTGGAAGCAATAAATTATGAAACACGAAATGGAAAACTTTTGTTTTTCATTTAGTAGAGTTGCGGCCGTGTGTGCAGGCTCTGGCGACTGTGTGGTCTGTCGTTGTGGTTTGCCAGATGTCAGACAAGTGAAAAATGTCCAATACAAGAGATTTAATGACTTTTCTTTCCCGAAACCGTATCAAACCCATACCTCTCTCTCTAGAAGTAATAGCCTTCTAACATCCGTTCCAAAAAATTGAGATTTTTGTTGTTATCCTCGGAGGAAATTTCGAATAATATCCTATGAAACAAATAAAGCTGTTCGGAAGTGCATTATAAAGGAAAGCTCAGGGTTTTTTCCTTACATTATTTCCTTATACACTAAAAGCAAAGTTCACCTTACGGCAGGCCATGAAGGCCCACAGGGGGAGTAGAGATATAGTTACTGTACCTAGGCGCTATATAGGGGTGAGGGGTCAACGCCACGCCCCGGCCACTTTACCCCTGGAAGGGAAGGTGGTACCCATTTTAGGCCTACGGGAGGCTGGGTGGGTCCAATGGCCATTCTGGAGGTAAGGAATATCTGGCCTCCATTGGGATTCAGTCTCCGGACCGTCCAGCCCGTCGGGCTATACGGAGTCGCTATACTGTCTACGCTATCTCGGCCCATTCATTTCTTCTGTAGGGTACACGTTATCCTTCACCATGTTCACACAGAAAGTTGTCGCCAATAAGTTTACATGCTACCCGTTCACACTTATTGGTTTTTATACTTAGATTTCAACAAAACAGAATGGTAAATAACGGGGCCCCCACAGACATATGCTTCAAAGTAAAGGTTTGAGAAAAACATCGCCTCTTATTTTTATGGCTAGGATTTTTCATTCTTTCATTTATATTTCAAAGAGTATAAAGCAAATTAATCTTTCACTTCACAACGTAAACTCGATCTCTAATATTTAGTTCTTTTGCCGTGAGATTTGCAACAGCATGATAAAGTTTTTCAGCCTGCAGAAAAATGTAATTTTAAACAATGGTTACACTAAACTTAGTTCCACAGAATGGAATAATAACTGAATTAAAGAATGTGGTAAGTATTATTTTAGCTGTTTCAGACAGTTTTAGCCGCTTAAAGTGAGAGGTTGAATTACTGTAACTTACGTAAAATATAGGGCTGTAAAATATGTCTAGTCTTCAGAATGTTCTGTTTTAACGTTCGTTGAAGCCTGATAGTTTAAAAATATAAACATGCATAGTTTAACCCTTTAAAGACGAAGCGTATCTGTTTTATATAAAGACTCAGTGCGTACCGCGCTGTAAACACTCTCCACTTCGGTTATAAAAACCAGTCTCTTAATGTTTTATAAGGCAAAAGTTGCTGTTTGTTCTGAGATCCGTACAAAACACATAAACGCAATGTGGGCACCACGTAGAATTTTTTAATGTTAAACCTGGTGGTACGTAAAGTTACCGCTAGGCTTTAAAAGGTTAATATCGTTTCTCTTACATGAACAACACTGACAATATCAAAAAAAGCGCCATGTATTCAGACAAACTTCTTGTAAAGAATATCTACTCAAAACTCGCGATTTCACCGTGATTGTTACTCACATTTCTGCAAAGTGCTCAGCACTCCTTCCTACGTATATCAGATATCTTTCACCCTTTGACACACCACATGGAGCTACATACTATCATATAATTTTAGTTACTCCTATGGATTGGTTCTGATAATTTTATAATTTCATTTCATATTCTAATATATAGGATGTTTGTATTTTAAACCCTGAGATGGCCACATTTTTGGTTGAAACATGTACGAGTTCATTGAGTAGGCCTATATAAATTACTTTCAATATGGCTTTGTGCATTTGTTTGCACCTTGATTGCATATATTCGAACAATGCACGGATCATGGATCATATAAAGAACACTAAACACTGTAACTGGCACAAAATTGCGGAGTCTGAAAGACAAAGTTATGTAACATTTTAAGTATAATGTTTAAATTTTTCTTTCCACTTTTTGAGGAATATAACTACGAACATTACAAGCGGTCCTCTAACAACGGATTAGATACTTGCCATTAAGGTGTTTTGTTGCCAATTAACGGAACAGGTAAGTCAGATGATATTAACGGAAGGATTTATTTCAAATTCTCTTTAAAATTTCGGAGTCCTCTATAATAGTTAATTAAAATTTGCCTGCTCTGAATTTCCAGCCTTCTGTCTTTGAGATCCTTTGTCACTTTTAATCTTACTTTCTCATGCGAACACATTTCATGCTAACCGTAAAAGAACCATACATTCTACCACTCTCCTTCAAGCTGTTTAGTCAGTTTCTACATAAGAAAGCATAGCCGTTGTACGAGGCTACGGGCTGCATAAACTACCTGTGGTAGATCTCCCAGCAGGGCAGATGCAAGAGTTTTCTCTCTTCTGCCAATCGTACATAAGTCTGAAGTCCAACCACCCTCCTGTTCAACGGTTAAAGGGAGCATTTTTGATGTGTTTAAGGTGGCCGATATATTGTGTAAAGAATGCGACAATTAAACTCTGCCTAAGGCTGGGATTATAAATGGATGGAAATATACCTTCATTTCTCAGTATGTCTTGATGCTATACACAAGCATAAACTTGTCTTTTAATTTACACAAAACGGTTACACTGACAAGGAAGGTAGGCAAAGAGAAATAGGAAACCAAGTGTATCATTCGCCTGGGGCCAAACAAGGAAAAAATAGCTGTTTACTGCATCATACAAAACACATAAGCACATTATGTGCACAAGAGCAGACTTTAAATCCTGATCCTGGCGATAAGGTTTCGAGGACTACGCTTCTTTTCTTCTACGTGACGTCATATGACCTAGTAGATATGCACCTACGTTTCAGAAAAACTAACTGCTTTCACTGTCAGGACAAACGAACACTCTGATGATGACGGCAGCGTGTTACTCTGAAATGACCCTACACATCTGGCGAAGTCATGGCGTCAGAGATTTTGGATGCATGCACACAGTCCATACTGTTCTATGTACAGCTTACAGCTCACTTGGATTTGTAAATAATTAGTCACTTAGTATTCTAAAACACAGAAATAATCACATAAATTCAGTACTACGTGCATATGTATGTATAATTCTAGATAAAGTCTCTATTAGTTTTGCTGATAAAAAATTCTATTAAAATATGACTTCAGTTTTAAGGGGAATAAACGTACACAGTAGATCTGTTTTTAAAAAGCTTATGATAGCTCTAAACGGAGAAACTCTTGCCCATTAATCTGAAATTCTTATATCTCAGTCACATAAAATTCAGACCCTGAATTTTTCTCTTATCAATCAGCTAGCCTTAATCCAGAATTTATTGCGTAAAAGCAGCACAGATCTCGGTTTAAGTTATTTGTAAAACGTGAGTGACTTCTCACATACCTTTCATTTCAGACAATCTTCTTCACAGTTCTTTACGTAAAAGATATTAATTTAGTACACTTCGTATCTTGAACACCTGGGAAAGTAGATCAGAAATACCTGTAAACTTTTCAAATGTGGTGCTGGAGAAGGATGGATAAGACCAATTGGACAGACTGTGTGAAAAATGACGAAGTAAGGAATATCCTACACAAAAACAAATGAAGGAAGGCTGAATGGTTTGGTCTTGCCTTGCGTAGGACCTTCCTTCTAAAACACGTTACTGAAGGAAAGATAGAAGGAAGGATAGAAGTGACGGGAATAGGAGAAAGAAGACATAAGCAGATATTGGATGGTCTTAAGGAATGAATGAATGAATGAATGAATGAATGAATGAATGAATGAATGAATGAATGAATGAATGAATGAATGAATGAATGAATGAATGAATGAATGAATAAATAAATAAATAAATAAATGAATATAGTCCGTAATTTACCGGGCAATGTACTTGATAATTTCACTACACGAAATTTTGGTTTTCCGCAAGAGGAATTCTAATAAACTTCGCCATTTTGCGCAATATCCTATACGGAACATCAAAAAGTTAGAAGCCTACAACGGGACTATTTATAGGTGTTGGTTTCTCACTCCTTGTCTGTCCATGCAAGCAATAAATTTTCCCCAGACTTTATTAACTTTATTCTTAGACTCTCTAAAAAGCCTAGAATACTGTTGAATTGCACCTAGTACCCTGAAGACTTTGTTTTAAAGCATGCCGTGTGGAGATAACCTAATTCAACACAAGAAGAGATCTATCATTGAGAACATCCCTAGTCCTTCTTAAAAATAGGCTAATAATTTTACAATGCCTGTCTAAATACTCCTTATTGGCTCCGGTTTTTCTTAAATTAAATTACACTGAAATTTGTTTCCTCTCACACATAGTGTTTTTAATAAACTGCCTGTAAATTCAGGCCTACTAAACTGATTTCTACGTGTATCTTTAAGAAACTTCATAAACAAATAAATCAGACAGGAATCTCGCGGGAAATTTAAATGAACCCTAAAATTAATTCATAATAAGGAAACAAGACTGAAATATCCTTCACATGGGCTACATATATCAAAACGGCAAGTATGTAACATCACACACACTTTCTATTCTTTCTATATGTTCTGCCGCTTAGTTCTAAAGCATGTAATAAACAACTAAGATGTCCCTGGGGGCACTCTTACCTACCTAAATCTGTTTACTGGTGTTACATTACCCTGATACAGGTGAATCAATACCAGCTTGCACACTACTTCTGAAAGGTATCCCTTAATTCCTATTGATAAGAACACATCTAAATATATATTTAGTATACATGAGCCCCTTTAAATAAATATATTGTTGTCTTGCATATATTTTAGACTTTAAACTCTCAACGTCACTGATACACCAACATAAAATTCATTTAATTTCGCTCTTGCATCTTCCCTTTAATACTGTTGAAAGGTGCCTTTCCCGTAGCGCTTTTAATAGATGAGTGACGTCACTACACACAACTATACACAACTTCTGTTCACTAACAATAATATATTAAAAATAAAATACCCTTTGAGTTCTCAGGAACGATTTCCGTAACTTATCTTGACTTTTTTATCAATGTGCACCCTCTGTACGTATAGGTAAACGTATATGTAAAATACTGCTACATCCATTTGTCGTATTAAACTTCTTGGTAATAGCCCACATGCGCCGAAATAGGCAGGAGACATAATGTGGAGTTAGGTGTGTAGCCCCAACCTTCTGTACAGGGTATGTTTAATATAAAAATTGATTTCAACTGTGCACGGTAGAAAGGGAACACTAAAAAATGTTTCATTATAAAAGAATTACACAATATTAGTAATTACAAAATCTTATTCATTAGTGTAACCTCAAAGAGAGAGATTTCCTTTTTTAAATAAAAATTTTCAACAAGAAATTGTAATTTAGTAAATATGTTATCACTTAATTGATGCAGTAGTTTACTCTGATGTGGAAGATGTAGCTTAGCATGTACACTCACAATATGTCTCACACTCAGGCGATCCTGGACATATACAAGCTGTAGCACATTTTATTTCAGACCTGATTTCGGGTGAAGATGTCCTTAATACAGAAAGTCCTTTAAATTTTCCAAGGAAATTTTGAAATTTCCGATCGCTCGAGTTACGATTTCCACAGTCAATCTCAACGTTAATTTAATCATGCATTGTAGCCCTTCAGGGATGAAATAATAACACATTTTCACTGAATATGCCTGCCATGTATTTTTTTTAAACCTTCTTTAATTAGGTGGCAATATCCACCAGGTACAGCTAGTTTTGTCGGCAATTGTCGACGGTACATTACCACACAAACATGGTTACTCCTTGACTGCTTCATTAAGAGGCATTTTCGACAGTCTCCACCAAATATAATACGTACCAGTACATACAGTATAGACTTGCTGCATGGTCCAGATTAACGACAGAATTTCGGCATGTACAATTAGACTTTTCTACTGTATATATTTTTTTGTCGCAAAACAGCCGAACTCGGGCCAAGGCCGCCTCATTGTTGAGGTTCCTAGGTCACACACAATTGGACTAAACCGGCAGGACTCTCTGAACACCTACTGTACATAGCCATGTATATTCTGTGGTAATCATATAGAGACAGATTTGTTTAATTCATCGGTTCAAATAAAGCAAGTTCGCGGTCGTCTCTCTTGTTAACAAACTTCACTAACTGTAATTAAGGAAGCACAGCTTCTATGTCGACATTCTGGACACTAATAAGAAGGATATCATTACGTCAGTGGGCAGCAGAATGGATCAGTATTATGCGACGAATGTTTGGACCTAAAGCACAGGAAGAAACAACTTACGTAAATAATTACGCAAGCAGGAGGATCATAATTTTGGGGTTTAACGCCAAGCAGGACCGAACTGCTGGGCATGTAAAACGCACAGAAGACGAGATATAGACGAAAATTACAGTACAGTAACTGAACGAAAGGAGTTACTGAGGAGATATAAGCGTAGACTGTAGGACACTAGGAAAATAGCCTGTGTCTGAAAATTAAAGGGCATAACAGTGCGAGATAAATTAATATTTTCCAATGTGAAATTAATCTATAAAATAGGGTTGTATAAAGAATTACTCCATGCTACAAGAAGAACAAAACAATCGTCGATTAGAAGACCAGTCGGTGAATGCCGCACAAAATCACGTTATAGGTTGTTTCGTATTAATCAGGCAGTCAGTTATTCAGCTGTTAGAAAGTCAGTGAGGCAGCCAATCATCAGTCATTCCGCTCAGCCAGTCAATCGGTCAGTTACTCATTTAGTCATTCAGTGAGTCATTCAGCTTTCAGTCAGTAAGCGTGTCAGTTTGTCAGTCAGTCAGTCAGTCGGTCAGTCAGTCAACACCGTCAGAATACACCACCTGTTAAATGTGACCCTTAGGAATAAAACGAGCTGAACTTCTATATTTTCTGGAATTCTTATTTAACATGACCTCAGTTTTGATCTGTGGCACTGTATCTGAATTTGTGTAAGATATCGGTGCTTGAAATAAAAGTGAATTTTTTTAATATTATAGACCTAATAAACGGATGGTGTGTAAATTTCTTGTAGCTCTTGAGATTTCATCTAGAAGTCTATTAAAAGAGAAAAACTTAACTAAGGGGTACAGGATCTGTCAAGTACTTCTTTCGAATCGTACTCGCAGAACTAACTGTATTTAACGAGGGCTTTCGTGATTTACTCAGTTCCGTCAAGAAAATACCGATCTACTACCCCAAAGGTAAAATAATCCCCCCTGTCAAAGCTTATAAATTAATTATCCGCTATTCATTGTACCACTGAACGCTATAGCTTCTGTCGCAATACCAAGGTCTTTTAAATGGACTACATAAAGAGGATATACGAAAAGGAAAGCTCGTAACAGATTTCGAAAAACTAGTCATAGTATTGTAATTCTTTTCTCGGAATCATGTAACATATCTCAAAAATATGGTTTTGCAAAATAAACATTGTGATTCTAATTGAAAACTCAGTAAGACAGGTAGATAAAAGGAAAAATAAAGAAGTATCTGGCTGCATGAGCTACAGACTGAGTAGAAACTTGTTTCGGCCAACAAACCTGCACTTATATTGTTACGTTTTGCGGCAGAGACGTAAAATTCTTAAGCTCTAACATCTATAGGACCTTGAGCCCACTACTCATTTTATTATTCCTTTTGTGCTTGCCGTTTGTGTTTTGGAGCATGTCTTTTATTTCTCTTTTCAAATAAGCTATTCAAAGAATATCTGTCCTGGATTTTTAAGTCTGTGGTAAGTAATAAACTTTTTCGTTTGTGACCCGCAACACGAGGATAAAGAGTGCTGCAGGCACCATGCAATAATGTAAAGGTAACTTGGTTATGGAGGTCCAGAACGTGACATTGGTTATGCTCTCAGTTTATTGGGTTCACAAAGATGAAAGCATTTTCATCTCTTCAAGGTGTTGTCTGATGCTAAGGTTTAGTTGTGAAGTGAACGATGAGTGTTCCAGTCCGTTGTGTGTTGGGTGCAAATTTTGAAATCACATGTGTGCTTCTAGTATTTTTGTTCCGACTGTGATAAATTTCGTGAAATGTATAAAACGAAGAAAGAAAGAACCACCGACTTACTTGAAGATAAGATTTATAATTTGAAAACGTTTGAAGGAGTCCATAGTCTTCATATTCGTTTATTTGGTAACGATAATTTTACGTGTTTTTTTTCAGCTCAATCCACTCAGCACTGCTGGCTTAAAATTTTTCTTTCATGTAACTTTTTTCATTGGCGCTTATATAACACTGTAATTGACTTTTATTTATGCGTGCGTGATAACGGAAAAATGAATCACTTTTACAGCCTGCGGCTTATAAACAGATCTGCAGGACACAATACCAAATTAATTGCAAGGAGCAGTTCGAAAAATAGCTGAATGAAACACAATAAGAGCGAATACTGTAAAGAAATAATATATAAATTAGTGACCAACATTTTGTGTATGCAGTAACACTGTGCTTGTCGTATATCAGTCATATAGCAACTTTATTTTTAAGATACAACGTAACAGTCAGAACCTTCAAAGATTATTTTTTCGATTTTCCCGACTTCTTAATAGACTGTCCCCTAATATATTTTGCTCCTGAAGGTACATTTTGCAGCGTCTAAATACACTCGTTGTGAATCAGTACCTTACTCATGTTACTCTAAAATGACTGTGATGTTTTTAAATATACTGGAATGATACATTTAAATTCATACATATACTTCTAACTCATCGAATTACATTAAATGTGCTTAATACGCTTTACTGATTAAAGTTTTCAATGTGGTGACCATCGATCGTGCAATATCATAGACTCATAAGTACCAAGTTTGTAGTACACTAACGGTGTAAAAGTTCTGGCACTTTGGTTACTTTATTGTTCCTGTATCTTCATTCGATAAGGATGATTTAACCATGGTTTCAAGAATAACTCAAAACAAGCGAAGTGGACCAAATGACAAGCACAAGGATAATAAAGTTTCACAAAATTTGTATTTCCGCCCTTATATAAAGCACTACGTGCCTCGTACCCAGATGATCTATAAATTTCTGCAATATGAAGCATCAAATTCAGCTCACCAGTTTTAGAGTCATAAGATGATGAAGCTTAAAGAACCAGTCTATTTAATTATATCGGAAATTTCACGAATCTCGGAAAAGTATACTGACAGTAAAATGCGTGTTTTAGTGTTTTCTGCAAGGTACTCCATACTTTTTCGCCCGCACATATATTTAGCAACTTACATTCTAGATGAAGACAGAATTACGTAAAGCTATTCTATATAAATCATTATTTTCTCGATTTATATTAAGTTAATATGAGCAAATACATGTTATTAAATTACTCTAACACCAAATTTCATGAAAGGCTGTACAAACGTCCTGAAATTGTAAATGCGGACAGCCTGATTTACAGTCAGTCACAGCGAAGGTTGAAAATAATTTTACCACTTTCCAAAAATTTAAATATTGTCATTGTAAGTATCACGCCCTTTCTTGCCTCAGTCCCTTTCTGTCTTTATACTATATAATTTAGTTATTTTAGTCTATTATGTGCTGCTTGTAACTCCACCTCACAATTCGAAACAGCACTAGGAAAGTACGTGTTGCTCCTCTCAATATGGGCTGAAGCTGAAATTTGTACCGCTTTGCAAGCATCAAAGAAGCGTAAAGATCTGCTCGATTCATACTTCGAAATATCACTTTAAATGGTGAAAAAAGTTCTCTACAATTTTATCAAGCCTTGTGTGTGTATAATTAGGAAGTGAATTTTGATTCTAGTGACAGATACTCGAAATTTTAAGAAATAAGTTTTTGAATTTTACCGAGATAAGTATCGCTTGGAAGTGAAAAGTTGTTTATTTTAGAGTACGTTAAGGACAAAACCTTGCTTAGAGACATCCTTGAAGCGCCAGAGAGCGACTGTGTGAAATATTCTGTAAGAAGCATCACGAATAATGAAGTAAGCTCTCTTCCAACAAAATTACACTAGGCCTAACTCGAATTTTTGTCAACGAACAGGAAATGCTACCAAAAAAATTATGCTATTTCACATACAATCCCTTACACAGATACGCAAAATACAGTAATGGTGGAAGCACTTCATTATCATCGAAACTGTCGCATCAAAACTTCAGAAGAATGTTGACGCAAGAAAAAGGGAACAAGAAATTTAAAGCAGATTTCATGCCAGGGATGTTAGACTTGAGGTCACAAGTACTTGACAGTGACAAGAACTTATTCACGAGTAACAGTTCTTGATAAATCTGAACACTTTAGAAGTCTATTTGACACACATACCAGTTTCAGTAAAAATAAGGTTATTTTCTCGACACATGTGACGAGGAAATTTTAATGAAACATGTAAAATAAATTTTTGAACTCAATGGAGAAATGAAGTGAGGGACATCATATGCGATCAGAAGGACGTCACCTATTTCCTATGATTACTGGGAAAGAAATCAGCGACAGGAAATTTATTTGTAATTCCAAACTTCAAGATGTTCATAGGTTTTCGTTTTAATAACTACGCAGTTACACACAGTCCAGTACATAAAATGAACAGCTACTAAGTTCCAGTTTCGCATAAGCAACACGAAATGTTGTAACCAGGGCCTAAATATATATCCTCACAAAATAAGGTAAAAGCCAAAGGATACCCTTTTTCTTTTCCGTTTGTTTACAGAAAAAGGTTACTGTTCAAATCTCGTCCTACCACCTCAAAAATAAACTACTTATTCTTTGCTTCTTGTTCAGGAATCTTCACAGTCCTACTGGCAAATTCCTCACAAAACCTTGCTGTCTTAAAAGGAGTGGCAGGTAATATGATGCAAAAAATGCCTTGTGCCAAGAGAATTTTCCTCTAATACACAAATCATATTTTAGCTTCAGATTATTAGGCGTTAGCTTATCACACTGGCAAAGTACGAACGAAACTTCAGGTCTGTCAACAAGTTTTACTGTCGATCAAATAAACCGTAATTAATCGATATATTATGAACACTTTTGGAGACGAAACCGTGAGGCGAACACGCAGAAGAGTATGAACACCATGGTACCTCTGCAATAGACCTATGCTTTCATTTCATAAACTTCATCCAACGAATTCTTTCAAAGATAATAACTAATTTCTCATTAGCTGCTCCATTCTTGTAGTTTATTTTGAAACTTCACCAATACTTTAGTCTCTAAACGGCGCATTGCTTGCTGAAAACCGAGTCGTAGTCCTGCAGGCTTTGAAAGGAAGTGGTCGTGAGTGAGGTGCTACCTCAAGAAAAAAAAAATTAAAACGTTAATCAAGATAGACAATGGGCCAGTGGAGATAAGAACCTGGAAATCTTCGATTACAAGTCTTACTTCTTCAAGCCTCTCATAAAATTTTATTTTCAGTGTTGACATGAACACTAACAAATCGATATTTGAAAGCAGGCTCAAAGTCGAGCTTCATTAAATAGACGTACGAGTATTTTTGTCGTTACTCCAGAAACGGTAGAGGTCATGGCAGTGATATAAATGCCATTCAATTGTATTTATATGCTACATTATACATTATGTATTTATTTTCTTATACTGAAAACTCATTAAAATGCCATTATCTTGATATGCTGCTTTAAAATACTGAAAGCCGCCTAGAGACTATGGAATTAAATCTTAGTTCTCGTCTTGAAATCTGAATCACAAGCCAAGCAGCATTGTTAGAGGAATTAGACAAATTATGGTCATTTTGAAACGTAACCCAATATTAGGCCATCTCTCACAGGAAACGCAGGACTTTCTCATATCTAGGAATTCATAAATTTTAAAAAATATATGCTATAACATGCAGAGGATAATAGCACGGCCGGTCTACAAATATCTCTGAAATTAAAAGATATGATTATAAGAATGTGGTCCAGGATTCTGATTTTCTCTCCCATAGTCTGTAAAACCTTACTGCAATATGAAACCTTAAAACTAATGCTCGCTCTTACAGACCTAGTTAGCCACTTCCCTTCCAACAACAGTATAGCTCATAAATCACTTAACTAAAGGCTGCAGTACCATAAAGCATGTTGTTACATGCTAAGGAAGAGACCTGGGTGTTCTTAAGGTTATGACTTCGGAATCTGGAAAATAAAGCTTAAGAAAGAGAACTGATATTTATAGTGTCCAGAAAAAACCTCAGTCGTCATAAATCTTGACAGATCACGCTTCACATCATATTCCATTTTCATCAGGTGCGAGTGAATATTTTACAGTTAATAAATGAACTAATATGTGAAGTGAGATACAGAGCAGTTATGATTTTGCTACACTATTCTGACACACATAAAGCGACTTTTTTGCTACAGCAGATCCCAAACGTGTGACATCACAGCAATGAATATTTAGAAATTGGTCCCGTACCGACTGGCTTTAGATATGTTGTTTCTCTGAGTATTATACCTGTAAGTCTACAATGCACGAAAGGCAGATACCTCGGTATGAGAAATAAATAATTCTAATCAAATTAAAGTTAGAATTAACGCATTAGTAGAAGTTAACATTCAGGTTCTGCATCTTAATCGTAGATTTAAAAAATACGGAGTACATTTTTAGTAGCAAGGCCATTTCAAATTAAACGGGGAATAACTGTTCCATAGTTCATCCCTATGATAAAAAACGCAGCATTTGAGAAAGAAACTGAAAGTGAAACGCATGCACATAAAATGTGATGAATTTCATACTAGCAAATAAATAATTTAAAACATTGCAACGACGCAAATCTTTGAGGTTATGTCCGAGGTTAAATTTCTCTAGTCTGTCCAATATATGCAGCTTCGATGTTCCTGTACATGCAATAATTCATTATAATACTTTTTGTGAAAGAAATGAGTCACCACTACCCTATTTGGCCGGATTTTTTCACTCCACCTCTATGTACTTGCCAGTATTTCCTTTACTGACGCTAGCATGGACAAAGCTTTTTTCTCTGTTGCGTTGTACATATCTGTCAGAATACAACACGGTGTGATAAGCCACAAGACCATAAACTGCTTTTTGTCATTTATGTGTTTAAACGCGCGTAAATTTCTAGTAAATTTTTATATGTTATACGTGTTTTTTATCCTACCTGTCTGCATTTGACTGTCCCTGCTTCCCGCTGGCACTCTTCGCTCTCCCACTGTCCACTCGCGGCCTCGCCTCTTCTCATACTATAAGTCTTCTACGAATTACCTTGACAGCTCAGCTATGTACCCCTCCGCGACCCCTTTACTTTTACTTCGATATCAAACAGGATTCAAGACAAACAAAGTGAAATCAATTTTCCGACAGTGCAGATAATATTGCTCCTCTATTTTCTTCTGTATAAATAATACTGATGTTGTGTGGTGATGGTTTTATGGGCTTTATCCATCGCCCGAAGGCTAAAATATTAAAAAATTAAAAATTAAAATCACGACATTTCGGAAGCTGGCTCTGCTTCCGTCCCCAGGTGAATGGAGGGGAAAACAGAAGAACACCTACTCAGTTGGGCCCCTTAGGTAGAGCTAGCTTCCATCCTGATGTTATTTATTCCTAATGTCATGTATTATTTCTGAATCCATAGAGTACTTTTTATAGCGACGTATCAGGGAAATAACGTAAATTGTTTGTGCGGTTAAGTACAGCACCGCACCATGGAAACATGTGGCTGTGGAATTATATCAACTGGAGATAAGTGATGAGATTTACGCTCCCTTCGCTTTTCCCTCAGTAAATAATCCCGCATTAACAGTTGCATATTTGGACTTTTGTGCCCCAGCGACGGACTGGAGTTGACGAAAGAAAAACTTTACCCTTGCCAGACATCGAATCCCCGATGTATTTCCCTTTCTGGTCACTAAACTGAATGCCATAGCCAGGCTCACTAACGGGTGCAGCATTATCAAGAACAACTAATTGAAATAATCTCGTAGGATACAATTGTAAACGCTGCAGGTATTCTCTCGCTGTTTGTGTGACAGAGGGTTGTACTGACGAAATATTTAAACTTGTGTTGAATTGGAACAGCGTGCATCAGACAGTAAAGCCGAAGAGACAAGCAAAAAAGACCATCAGCTGGCACTAATTTATTTAAATATGGTTTTCAAGAGTGCTGTTAATGATGCATTCCTTCATATTTATATCCTTTGTCTTATTCGTTTCTGGCTGTTGTTTAATATTATGTATTACTAGAAGAACTGCCTTTATATTCAAGTAATTATGCAGCTTACAATGTCAATGCATGTAACAATTAAATTATAATATTCATTTAATTCATAACTGGTGCGACAAAAGGTCTATTTATTAGGAGACGGTGAGATGCTTTTTTTCTCAATATCTTACCACCTCAGTCCACTGCCCCAGACACCTCTTGTAATTTAAAAGATATTTTACTGTCTTGGGGGTTTCACAACATTGCTGATAAGGAGACATTTGAGGGGTCACATTCATCTAAATTATTTACATATATAGAGTGTATATATATAGCTATATGTAACGTCAGTTCAAACATACAGCGGAAATTTCGCCTCTATGGTGAAGGCCAGTCCGTAAACGATATTTACGGAATTGGCTGCTCTATGTAGTCGTATTTAACAGCATAATACACGTTAGGCCAGTGCAGAGGTTTCCCAAGTGTAGTTTGCGTATTACGACTGGTCAGGGAGCTTCAATCACACGGTTCATTAAGCAAATATATCTATCACGTTAATATATTAACATGAATACATAATTTTTATTGGTTTTCATTATTTGTTGAATTCTTGTGGCACTGAAATTTGAAAACTGTCAATCTCTAACACTTTGTCAGCCAGAGTGTTCAGCATTTATAACACAGCGTCACAGTTATTCTACAATACGCAAGAAAATCACATATTTCAAGAAAAAAAAGGAATTTAGAAAGCACTAGGCTGAAATATAGGAGGGTATGAAGGGTAAGTGTGGGTAGAATTGAAAAGACTGAAGAGTCCATGAAAGATTTTGCTGGGGAGACGTCTTGAAAAGTAAAGACTTCGAAGATCAAGAAATAACAGGTAGACGAGTCTTAAGGTAGTGTCTGGGAAAATTAGAGCCGGATGAAACTGCTTTAAGATTGTATCGTACTTGGTCTTAGCGACGATGAACTGTCCAATGTTGCCACATCAGTGTTGATTAAAAACACGCTCGAAATGCAAAAAGAAAATTACAACTCTGCTTCTCAAAATCTATTATATTTACATAACGTGGCCCAGAAAGAAAACACGTGATTTTGCTGCTGATGTTTCAGTCTGTTCCGTTTCACGATAATCCATCCACCAGTCATGTGAAAACACATGCTGTCTCTAGTCTGTGCCGAAACATGAGCTCTTGAGTATAAACACATAAACAGACCGAAACTGTTGGTCTCTCATTGTGATGTGTTAGGATACAAACCGAGGCCAGTGTTTATAGTCCTTGTGTGTGACGCTGAAGGGGGAAGGGAACTTGTGTATATCATTGACTTTCCTTTTAGTATTTATGGAAACCGAATTTTATGACCCCCGTGGCTTCGTTTATTATGCATACGCAAGGAGGGAAACGAGAAGCGTTTGTTTATTTACAATTAGTTTCCGCATTGGCTGCGAGGCGGTGTACTGGAGGATGTCTTCTCAACCGTCTCTGCGGCGTCATTTGGAACACTGACAACGTTTCTTTGAAGAGAGAGACTTTTTTCCATTCATGGAATATTTTGCGTCTGTGGGTCAGTTCCAAAATTGTTATTAGTCTTTTACTAAAAGGCGGTTTAATATGCATGGGAGAGACGAGAAAAGTACACAAAATCTTCAATGTCAACCTGAAGGGAAGGAACTACTTGGAAGAATAAAATAAATGGGAGAAATTACTAAATTATATCCTGAAAAAATATAGTGCTGAATGGATGCTTGTGCATCAGGATGGGGAGCAGTCATGAACTCTTTCGAATACAGTAATACATCTTCTGGTATTTGAAGATGAGATATTAAAAAGTGTGTAAATACTAATAGATTTGCCAGGAGGTTAGGGGTATCCGTGTTAATTAAGTCTGAATGGGCCGCACACTGCGAAAAACCTGGTGGTTGCAGGCGCAGCACCACACGTATTATACTGACTCGACCAATAAACTGAAACTTAAACCTACATCTTCTGGTCTAATAAAATGTGGGAAAGGTCTTGACCAGTACAGAGACTTTTCGACAAGAAATCTGAGACATGAAGTAGGCGCCTTCAGTAGCCTGCAGTATTATTGCTGAACTTTCAGGCCACCCTTCTTCGTTAGTATGGGTTTTAAAAGTTCGCTGGTAGCCAACTGCAAACAGCAGTACACCAAACATATACCGGCTCCATAAACACGGCGCAATACCGTACAACTAACGCACTTACGCACGCCCAACATTACGTACGGAGTGGCTGGAATTTGAAAGCTTGCTTCGCGGTCGAAGTTTGCGAGATATGAGTTTCGCTGTACTGCCGTGACGATAGAAGCATTAAGCTCTCCCGGAACTTCGGTGACTGTTTCCCAGTTAACACGGCGTCGTATCTGATAAGGTATGAACTTTTATCCCACGTCTCTCCGAAACATACTTCAAAGTGTTATCTTATAAAACCTATCTCTATGCATATTATGGTAATTCTCTACGTCTTCTTTAGGTCCTTTAACAAATATTTGGGCCTATTCTAACAGGCAGAAAATGGAGTAAAGGGAGGCGAATGAATTGTCACAACCCCTGTTTAGGATTATTACCCCACAGTGACTTTCTCATGTAAAAGCATTGTTAATTGAATTTCGGGTTTTTGGTAAGTTTTAAGTAGTTTAATTTCAGTGTTACATATGTAGTTTGTTTCAAAGTAGCTTAAGTAAGGTATAAATATAGTCACATCTTAACGCAAAAATTTAAGCATGCATCTCAATTTTTATTGTCTGAACAGCCAAAAGAGGAATAAAAATATTATGAATAACCTTGCAGCTGTTCTCTAGATGTTTAGTGCTTACAGGAGGAAGGATGAATGGAGAGAAGTGTAGACGGGTTCGTAGACTGAAATATGGAGAAAAACACGGAAGGGACTTTATTAACAAGCACAAGAAAGCAGCTCAAGCAGTTGTCACACAAGAATTCACAAAAGGAGTGCCCTGATGGCAGATGAGTAAGGCAGGCATGCAGTTGTCCCATAAATGTGGAGACTTACAGCATGGTAAATTTTTGATGGAGGGTACAAGGGCCGCAGAATTTTTACTTACTGATTAATTCTAAAATGCGTGATTATAATTAGCTGGTCATTATTGCAAGGGATTCACTTGTCATGAATTTAATGGGGATATCTACATGAGAAGCATGAAGTGGAGACACAGAGGTAGGAATCAACTTTGAGTTGGTGGAAGGCAGATTTTCATCTATGTTATGTATATAAAAATACACCCCACCACAACAGAGAACAAATCCGCCTCTATTATCATCACAAATCAATTAGTGCTGCTTAAAGGAATAACCCGCAGTTATTGTGAGAATAATACAAAAAAGTATGATGTGGGGAAGAATTCCAAGTTTCCTAGCATTAAAGAATTTTTACGAATGATTAACTTACAATTGATTATTCCGAGTATGTACTAAGGGACTAACGTATTGCTGCAGTCCCAATTCCTGCGGACTGTGGAATGTTGCCTTACTTTATAGGTATACAGCACTTTAACTTTGTCACGGAAATAATTTTTCTCAATTCGATATTTCGTTAATCGAGACAAGTCACTCTAAAGCACTTACTTGTTCTTTATACAATAAGCAGTTACTGGCCACGTCGGCTTTACGACGACATATTCTGTAATGGTTGCACAAGATTCTCACATTTATGCATTCTCCTACTATTAAACGTGTTAATTCGTAGGCTACTGACAGTACTTATGATAAAAATAGCTATATCCAACTTTGAAGAGCACTGACTTAAGTAATTAGTTACTGCCACTTGTAAAGCTCTTATAACTGACAGCTTCACCGCATCACATACAATTGAAATCCTACAAGCCTGGGGTAAACAACAATCTAATAGATCTACAAGCCCCCTTCGGACCGTGTACTTTAATCCGATGCTCATAAGGACCGCATACAAATTAATGAAAACTCACACTTTCAAAATGTAGAGGTGAGCAGCCTAATTGCGGTCGTACCACAATGTTCCCCTGTCAAATACCGATCAGTTTAACAGGGTTCACGAACAGAAGCAGGCGGCCTTAGACATAAGGCACACACTTCTCACAAATAAGCATGGAAAGCTGGACTGTTTCACAAATCACGAAATCTACACAAGCAATTCATATATTTCAGGCCCCGATTTGGCAGGTACTTAAATTCCGGGACAACAGATGAAAATGCAACTACCTAAAATGCCATTGGATGAAACGATAATAAGTGCAGCATATGGTTGCATATTATCACAATAATAATAAAGAGCAATAGCGCATTATAACATATTTTAGATGTAACTTTGTTATGTATGTACTATGTTTAAAAGAGCTGTTTAGGTTTTTCGGCTTGGCAAGACAGGGGATGGGTATAGTACTGCTCCTATATTTACAAGCACGTAATTTAATGTTAGAAGCGTATATCCATCTATACCTACACACGAACAATATAGCAGGTAGAAATTTTGTGTTAACGTAAGTTATGTATGTATATTGTATGCAGTATATATTATTTTGTTCCTGTAAAATCCACTGAGGTAGTTTTAGTTTCAAAATAATGGGTTTAAGATTTTCTTCATTTAAAGTGTTTTTATCCTTCTGCCCATTTATTCGTAACTTTATTCATTCTTTTAGGCTTCAATTGTTTGTCTATTGAAGACAGAAATCCAGTAATGGCCGTCTTATTGCAGGTTGCAGAAAAAAATGTGTAATGTATAATATTGCCTATCTTTCAGAGTATGATTGCAGAATCTTTTAGTGTATGAAAAGCCTTCAGTCTACCGGCCATACACTATGCACCCTAATTCAATAACCGATATTTTTGTAGTAAAACGTGTAATGTTTCTGGTTTGAATGATAGCAAATAATATTAACTTGTAGTGTATTCCTCAAAGAGTTCTCTGAGTTTCTGGGGCTCGGCAAGCTGCATAGTTTTAGGAAAGACTGATAACCCTACAAAAGAAGTGAAAGCAAAGAAAGACCATGATGTAAGATTTAAATTACCATCAGCGAGGCAGGAAATGCAAATGTAAGAAAGGAACTCCTTTGACGTATCTAAACGATGGCAAATTGACGTCATGTTGTCTATAATTATTGTAGGTGTATGCATAACCATACACATTATTACATAAAGGCATACTACAACTTTAATATTCTTTCACCTCTGGCGTAAATGTTTTTCAGTCTCTACATAGATATATGCATGACCAAAATAAAACCAACTGTAAAAATATATTGGGGTTTGATGCAGGCTTTCTCGAGACTCAGAGGACGCGGACACCAGCAGAAATGTGGAAATAAAGCAGTGTCCCTGCAGCAACGTACTTGGAACGCTGCTTAGCTAAAGGTTCTCTAAAATAATTTTAAAAAGTAAGGATTAACACAGGCAAGGCTGAAATTCTGAGTGTTATACTGCTTGCGTGTGTGTCAAAATTAATCTTTTACCTTTAGAAACTTAGATTGAGGAGTTTCGACACAGGTACGTTTAAATCTAACAGGGAGGAAATAAAACAGGGCTGAGGAAAAGTGCATAATGCGGAGCCTTACAATGTGTCCTCCTGAGCAGGTATTATTAGCATGATCAAATAAAAGAGAATAAAATGAGTAGGGCAGGTGACACACATTGTAAGGGAGAAGATATGCAGAGAGATCTTGTTTGCGAAAATATAATGGACAGATTGTATTTTGACTCTCTAGACGTAGGCCTACATGCGAACATAATATTAAGACAGGTCAGTACTCTGCCTACTGGCAACACAAAAACATCGAAATCCTGAAGCAGGGTATAAAACAAGGCTCCACAAGTGAACTGCACAAATTGTTTTTCACTCATTTTATAACAAATTATTTTTATTCTGTTTGTGATTTTATCTTTCAAATGTATCCCTGAAGATGACCCCAACAGGGGTCGAAACATGTTGGAGCAAAATATTGTAATATAAGAACATATTAACTAATAACAGTGCATTTTTGGTATAATTTGTACTTGATTGTAACCATGCACGATATGAATAATATAAAAATTACATTATCTTCTTCAATTACTTGACGAAAGGAGAAATTATGATATACTTTTAATATCTGGATTTATTAAGAACCCAGGACAGCCAATTAAATTTCTTTTCGATAAAACATAAGCCTAAATTTATCATTTCACAGCTAGTTGTTGGTAGCAGGGTGCTGAGTTATTTAGTGTTATCTAGTAATGAATTAGCCTCCTGGGAACGCAGTTCACCTAAATTATGTAGAGAATTTCACTTCCTACATCAAGTCGGTTATAAAAACGGCAATGCAATGCAATTTGGATAATAATCAGTATTCATTGTGGGAATGATACCATACATATAAATACACTGTGTGGACGAAATCCAGAATTTTGGAATAATATTGCAGGTGGTAATTGTAGTTACCGCTGGGCTCTATAAGTTTAACTGTAGGTGTTTCTTCAGTTTAAAATGTGCCCCGAAAACCGACTGGAAACTATAAGTTTGAATTTAAACATTAAAAATCATAGCAATTATTTTTATAGAAACTGGCTGTTGCATGGTTGGTGGCGTTCTTTCCACGGAAGTAAATTGGCCGGGGCTTTAAGCTGACCAGTCACTTCTACCTAATGTCGAAATTAAGAAGGAGCTGAGCAGTATCTGTACTCGTCCTATATACCTTCATAAAGTGCACAGGGAGAAGTTTTCCTTTTGTGGAAAGTGACAGAGCATTTCATATTCTATTAGAAGCAGGACTAAGGTTGGATTTCAATCTTCTGAAATATCATAAAATTATCTACATAATAATTATTTGAAAATACACAATATCTACACCACATAAAAAAATCCGGTTAATGCTAAAGGGGAAAAATAGATAAAATTTATTCTTTATTCCCTCAAAACACATACACACTCCGGAAAACAAATAGAAATTATGGATGTTAAAAGCGGACGATATACAGATATATAGAAATACTGTACTTTTAACTCTTAAGACACAGTAAAACAAAGCTCCTCTACAAGTTGACCGACATGTTGGCCGACTATCTTTCATATATTTTATACTTCATAATATGTACAAACATTCTCAGCTCTGAATGTGTGAGTTTTATTTTTTAAGTGAATCCCTTAAGACGACTCCAATAGGGGTCCAAACATGTCGGATAAACGTATAAATATTGTAATATAGGGACGTGCACAATAATAGCAGTGCATAAGTTGGACCACTATTGTATTTGATTAATAACTATGCACGGTATGAATAATACAAAATCTAATCAGATTTACTGCTCTCAAGGGGTGCCGCCTGTTGTACGAACACGTACAGCTAATGCCGTATGAAAGAAACACAAAACAGAAGGACTAGTTCTGGATGTCTTACATGGAATCTAACACGAAACTGCATGAACTCATTATTTGTCTCTTAATTGGAAAGGTGAGGTCGCGCAGGGGTTTATTTTTATAAGATAACGAGAATTGTACAGCATATCTTCTTCTTTACGTGTGTGACGTAGTATTTTTGACCTGGCAATGAAGTCTTTATTTTAAATGCTTGCTGTGAAATACATGAAACCAGCTACAGTTCATCAAACGAAAAGTGAGAACATGTTTTCGCCGTACTTTATAGGAACTAGTAGGTAAAAGCGAAATGAGGGTTTAACACTGACTCTTATGCCCCGTCAACTATTATTAAGGACAATTCTAGTAATGACACACGAAATCAAAGTACTCATTTTCCTTGACATTTACAACAAAAGGGTCTGCCCTAGTTTCATCACAAGACACAAAAACAAACGAGCCAAGGATTGTTAAATTTTAAGTCTTAATTATAGATTACGGCATTGGCAGTTAAGTGAGAGTTTTAAAAATTAAACTTTTCCTCCCATATCACAAAATAAACACAGAGGATTATTACGCACACACATTTCATTCAATATTTTGTTGCCTGATGTTTATTTACACTGTTACTTTTGATAATGTTAAAGACTGTATATTATTCGTATTACAAAATGATAACTCCCAGATTTTTTACGATCCATTCAAGGGCAGGATCTGGTTCATTTAACTAACTCCAATTCTATGAAGGGACCTCTTGCCAAACAAAAAGATTCGAGCAATTATCGACCAGTAAAACTCCCGAATATTTCGTAGAGAAGACCATGATCTATATCAGATACTTGTTTTCACTTTTGTGCAGTAACTCACATCATTTCTGGCCATAACCCTCAACGTATCAAATGATGGCAATATTACCATATCCACGCAATGATTAGCACGTTTACTTAAAATGTTGTTAGTTTATACTGGCAATGTTGCTAGTTTATACTGGCAATATTGCTTTAGAAATATGAAATAAGGGTCATAGCAGAACTGCAATATTAGGATTTCCCACATATGACAGAACAGGTTATTTTGTACATAATGTCTCATTAAATCAGCAACTTTATTTATTATTCGGTACGGACTTGCGGTTCTGAAATCGCAGTGCTTAGTTTAGTGATCATTTGAGTAAGGCAGTCATTTATAAATATACCCAAAGGAAACTGAAATATTGACGTTCGTTTGTCGCTAGGAAAGCCCTGGTTGACCGGAAGTTCGACAGCCTCAACTTTCTTTTCGGCATTTTAAAAAGGTCAAAGAATAAGCAGGTCATATATATCTTACGTTAAGACAAGGAAGAAATGTTTACAATGCGTACAGGAACATTTCCCTAACAAACAGCTGACTATGAGCAATTGCATAGCAGAGAAGACAAATGTAACAAATTTAAGAATTGATACTCGCCACTGCTTAGTTTTGTGTGCCGTGTAAATTAAGGTACCCCGCTAAGGATTACAGGGCGTGTGTTTTATTCAGTATTTCATAAAATCCATATATCTGACGCACCTTTACTCTCTAACAGAACAATAAACTGAGATTAAAACCACATTATACATTGGTCGGTTATTCCACACTTAATATTTTTAACAAAATAATTTCTAAAACTGATTTTCAAACGAATTTTGGGAACTTCGGTGAAGTGGTGTGGGACACTTTGCCATTTGAAAACCGAAATTGAATATCAGAAGCTAAAATTTGTTTAAGCTTCCTTTGTAAGCAGAACTGTGTAGTTCTTGCGAAGACCGGAAGTCTCAGATTTTCTCTGCGTGTGTTTTATTCTGCCATAAAAACATGAAGTCCATCCGGGCACGAATAGACCGCAGAATTAAATACAGTCATACCTATTTCTAAAAAAGAAATGTTTAAAGAAGTATTGTCATAAGACAAAAATGAAAACCTGTTGAAAATACTAACAATAGGCCCATATCTTTTTCGTTCCTAGTATATTTACCTTGTCTAACACATAAATAACAACGTATTCATCCACTGAATACACAGAAATTCTCTGGTCCTTTCACCCTGTAGGTCTTTTTTTTTTTTACCTGTACAGTAATTACATCCATATGTTGTTACAAAGTACATCACATGCATACGATTAGAAGTTCCTGGAAATTCTACATGTGCTAATTCTTAGGATTATATAAATATTGTCTTAAAGAGGTAGCTACGTGTTAGGCCAATAGGCCTCTTATACCGATAGCAACTAAAGCTGAATTTGTTCAACAATTATATTGTGATCCTGATGGTGCAGGAAGCAAGGCTCTCAGAAAAGTCTGCAGGCATGCACAGGCTAAAGATTGTCATACATGGCACCGTATCACAGACTGTAGTTACGTCAAGTTTAACTATGAATTATTAGTACGTATAATAAAACGGCCTAGGTATATCGTTAATAGCAATACAGAGCCCAACCGGCCTACATCCTTTGACGAGGCTAGAGGACAACAGCCTTTAAAGCTTGCAAACACTCAATGTGCACCTTGTGTATAAAAACGCGAAGTAAAGCTTAGCTTCCCTCTGTATAAATCTTCAGTTGTCAAAATTGAGACTCATCACGTTGTTCCATTTTACTACGTTTTATGGCTACTCCTTGACCTTTGAGCACTGTACTGAGACGAATTTCGAGGTTTAACGACAGAACATCTCCCGTCTAGTGACTACACACAAAGTTACACAACAGAGTAACAACTCCTAAGATGTGACAATTTTATTGCAACCTTTCTTTGTAAAGGAATGTTTCGATTTTAGGGAAAATTTTAAACCAAGTTTTAGTGGTTTATCCTATCTTTCTTTCCTACGTCTTTTATGTTCTGCTGTCTCTTTTTCAGTGAAGAATTCTCGTCTATTTCGGTTCTCTTTCTGCAAAAAAAAAAACGCCAGCCTTTGCTTCCCATGAAGCCAGTTTCTCTAGCCGTTGTCCGTATTGTAAGTACCTAGCCTCAGAGTTGTAATATATCACTCTATTTTTATGGTTATACTGCTGTTTGGTATTTGTGTGTGTGGTGCAGCCCCTGCCAATCGTATAGTCCCACTCATCCTCCCCCTTCTCTCTGAGGAGTTACCCCTTCCCATGCTTTTGTTGCGTCTTGTATCATCTAAAATTACAGCAAAGGTCGTAACTGATATCTTTTCAGTGTCCCTTCCGTATAGCTTACAACACCCTTCTCTTAAGATAAGGCGCCATGTCTTTCATCTTTTTTCTTCTTTTTCTGTGTTAAGCATCCCCCTTCTCCCTAGCAAACAAACCCAATAGGAAGGAAGGCTCCTAAATCCCGCCGTTTGCCAGTAGTGCAGGGGAAGGTTCTTCGGCCATAATGGAAAAGGCAGAGCTACAGGCAACATCGAGCCGTTGCCGTGGAGACACATGTTGTTGCTATAGCAACGAATATGAGCGACCAATCAAGCTTCAGGGTTTCGCTTTACAGAAGACAGAGACTTCAGAATGGGATTGGGTATAGGATCTCTGACGTGTACAGATGTGTTTGCCTTCCATTTTCTTCTTAAACCAATGAAAGTTAGCCAGAAAATGAGGCAAGTAATGGAAACTGGGTAGAAGGAACGTAACATTACTCTCACATTTCTTGTCAATTTTGACGTAATTTATGATCAGATTTTATGCTTTTTGCAGTAAAATGAATGTCGGGCTGACGTTATATAAGCATGAGGAAAAGGTTTACAATAAACACTATGATAAAACTTGCGTGCAAGATTATACAATATTTTTATAGCCTTGTTCGCACATCCTTGTGTTTATTTACCTTTTTCTGACTTTAATTTGACAAAGATGTATTCTCCTTTTCACTTTATTAAAATTTAATGTCTGCTTTGAGGAAATCCTATTTTGTAGCATTGGAACGGTTATTCAGTCGTTGCAGTTTATTCACGCGTGTGTTTTATGTGGACAATAAAGCAAAATCTACTCTAAATCCAAGATTTCATCACAGCTCAGACGAATGAAGGGATAACATTTTATTGTTAATTACGTTTACAATATAAAGTCGTCCCTCCAGATTTTCCTTTTGTGTTGGAATGTATGTATACTTCTACGTAATGGCACACGATTCAAAGACAATTTCCTTCAGTTTTATATAGCTACGTTTCGCTTTCGGTTTTTTTACTTTTCCATATAATACAAGACGTGGCCTGTCCTATTTGATTCAGATTCATTTCCGAATTACTATAAATAACCAATATGCTGTGAGCAAATTAATCTCTATTTCAACCCATATTCTTTCAAACTTTAATTAATGTTCTCCCTTCTTTCTTCCATTCGAAAAGTTACCAGGTTTCAGTTCCTTTGTTATGAGACTGAGTTCCCCTTTAGGTCTGCTAGTAAAACAGATTTTTGCATAGCGTAATAGGCCTAATTCCGACGCAATTGTTTTCACTTGTTTGTCTCGATAGAGAGACGGTTTAAATTTGTATTCTGTAAGGGCCTTGAGTTTGTGGCAGCATTTTAAATTACATTTAATTAAAATAGGACCCACTCTTATATAGGCCTATATATATATATATCATAACCCAATGTGGATCTATATGCTTAAACTCCGGTGGAAGAAATCTTTGTTTCCTTAGGCCTACCATCAACAAAAGAAACTTCAATAATCTTGGGAAGTTTTGGATTGTAGGCCTACTTTCTGTATATCCTGGGTACTAGAACGCCTAGAAGATGGAAATATAGCCTACAAATACCGTACTTTTGCATAGTAATCTCGAAAACTCTAAGACTTCCTCCAGATGCGAGCAAATAGAAGGTACATCTGTACATAATGTGTTATTTAGAACTATGATATTGAAGTGAAAAATCAAATAAATCGAAATTTTTAATATAATCTTACCTGAAATTCTACATCTTATTTAATGAACGCTTTTTAGCGTTTTTCGACTTGTTTCCAGTTTTGGCCTGCAGAAAGACAGACGAACGAAGCAGTGACTTTAATGAGCTTTCCTCAGGGTTGCAGCAGACCTAACTGACCCTTTCTGTGATGAAGGTTAGCCTAGAGAATTTACATTTTTAAAAAATTAGAATCAATAGGCCCCCAGTTTATGATTTTATGCTTTCACGATGGCTCACTACTAAGTCAAATGTTATGTTTGGGCGATGAAATTTCGAAATTTTGGAGATGAATATATCTATATTGTTTCGCTTCGAAGATGGAGTTAGTAAGGTCTCAGACGTATTCTAAAGCATCTTTCTCCAGAACTGGTTTACCCTAGAAGCATAAAATGCATTGGCTAAACACAGTATTTAAACTACAGATGCAGACATTCATAGTGCCGAAGTAGCTCTGTCGGTACACAGTAGTGACCAGGCAACCTTTTGCGCGACCGAGAAAAAGTGGTTCGGTTCGCGACATGAAGAAGTTTCTGTATTCCCCAAAACGCCCACACATGTTCTGGAATCTCTAACCGTAGAGGACAAGGCCCAGTCACAATCCGTGTGGGATTTGGTATCAGAAAAGTCGTTCTGGGATAGGTTTTCTACGCATATTTTTGTCTTCCCATATCAATATCTTTCCAACAATATTCCATAATCATTTACTCGCCTAACACTGACGGTATTTAGCTAAACTTAATAACTGCCAACATTGTTAATTATGAACTTCCACGTTACAATAGGTATATACGTGAACTTACAGTGTGGCAGCATTGACATCTAGTAACAAGTAGGCAGACAGTAGGGTAGGAAAAGAGGACTTAGGAAATTTTGTTTTATAGGTCTAGGTTAGAATACTTCCCAATCTGCACGACTTGGCACTGTCCTCAGAAACGTAGGTAGGCCTTCTTTAGGTACACAGCAATAGCCGACGTGAAAATGGTAAAATTTCTGATCATAAAATGGCACAAAACCAGCATAGACCAGTTGGGGCGATTTCAATGAACATTATCACTGTATCTCCTATTTAAAGTCGGCAGCATATCCGTTTATGTGAATCGTACGACAATACCACGTAGCTACTGATTTTATTATAACTTAGACTATGGAATGAATGCACTAAAATGTTTTAGTACTTAACATACGGCACATTGTAACTGTCTCTAGTATTTTTAAACCTACGTTCAACCTCTTAAGTGTCCATTGGACGAGAGATTGTAAAGGTGTTTTTTATATGTAACATCCTATAACGCGCTACATTTAAGCTGAGAACACAATAAATGGACGGAGTAGCTTCTGATTACAGGTAGAGCAAGTCATTAACATTTCATTGTCTTTCAAATGGCACTATCTGTCTCTTGAAATGGGACATAAAACGATTGTTAGCTAAGTTATCACATCCCATTTTTTTACACACTCTAAAGACAGAAGCCCATTGTCATTGTTAACATTAAGCTGCGCTATATTTACAGCTACACTTTCAAATAAACAGCACAGACGCGTTAAACATAGGGCTCTAAACGACTTTCACTTTAACTTAAAAGTGTTTCTAATTTCAGAGGAGTGTGTGTCACAATTTCTGTGTTCGAGACTTGTGTTAAAGTTACATCATTTGAAATTCTAACCTCATTTACCTCTGTGCCTACACCTACGTCCACAACGTTTGTCGTTCCTTTTCTTTTATAGGATCTATAAGCCAATTTTTGAAACTCCTTGCAAAAATTTAAATAAAATATTATCACAGTGGTTTAGATTTGCAAGAGTAATTAGTTATGTTTAAATAAGGAATTTTCAAATTCTAGAGTTATTTCAGTTATATTTAAAGGAATATACGCGTGAAGCCTGTACAATAATATTAACAATGTCAGGCCTAGATGCATAGAAGCTATGCATTAGGTCTAGAAATTTGAAAGATGGGATACTCTCCCACAGGAGCAAATAAACTTCAACCAAGTTACCCTGCTAGGTGCAGTCAAGTCAGACTTGTGATCGATCACGACAAGAGTGATCTATAAGGTTCATGTCAAATAGTAAGTCTTGCCTAAAGCAATAAATAATTATCCCAAGCCATAATCCTGGAATCTGAAAATTCATATCCGTAATAAGGTACGTTTATGATATAGGCCTATATTGGAAAGAACATGCCTTTTTATTCAACTTCTAAACAACTGGAATCATTAGGTAATAGGTCTATCATTTTCCTTCTGTTGCGACTGTGCATAATTAGGCCTACTAGAATCTACTTGTAAGTAAATATGCCTAAATAGGATATATCCAAAGAACTGTGGTTCAAATATACCTACAAATTTGAGTGAAAACAACGTGTCACGCGATCAAACACATAACACGTTACAAAATTATGAAAGTCTAACTTGTAACTGTCATGAGAAGCTCTGTGTTCGTGCGTGAGTCTTACAAAATTGTCAGAGAACCTATGCAAGCACTTGATCCCTCGTCTTAATGTGTGTTAGGGGAGATCTGTCGAAAGTTATCATTAGGAACTTCCGAATTTTTACGACAAGAGTAACAAAGTTTCTGACCATACGAATTAACTTTCACGTAGCTTAGTGTACATAAAAAATGATATTTGGATATAAGAGCTACGCTTTTTCCCCCTCATAAATAATTTGATTTGGTACCCATATGCTAAGCCTATAATCAAGGGTTTTTATTTCAATCGAAAAGCTACGGTTCCCTAACCGGACTCATAGGCATAAAAGGTACTTGCAGGTGCAAGGTCGTAAGACAGGATTGAAAATGTGGTAAACAAAGAAGGAGAAACGATGTTGAATTCTGAATTTAAACACAAATTTTAACCAATTCTGGATGAATTTATACATATATATCCCGTATGTTCTGAATAACTGAATGTAAAGGGGAAAGGTAGGAAGAAATAAAAATGTAAAAATTTAACATAATGTTTAAGTTCCGCTTCTTTCTCGACACGAGGACAAGTTTCATGGGACCACTTCTTATATGCCTTCCACCGGAACTTATTATGAACACCGTTTTCCTCAGAGGATACAAAATCCTTGCTTTTGCTGCACCTCGATGAAAATATCAGGCTGGTTACTTCAGTTCCTCGCATTTAATGCTTGTGAGAAATTTATCTGCCTGCTCTTCAAAAAGTACAGTCTCTTCCTGTACTCTCCCTTTGGAAATTGTAACTGCGCTTTGGGAAATTTGTTGTATTTATCATTATTCATTTCGTTTTTATGTGTGCTACTTGTTACAGTAATGACACTTTTATCTTTTAATACTACTTGTTGTGCCGTCTGGAAGTAGACATATTTTCCAAAATGGGCAGTTAGCAGAAAAATTTTATTAGATTAGTGTACTACGAATATCACATGAATTTCTTAAATTGTAGCAGTTTCAGGGTCATCTTCCGTGACATCTTCTTCTTCTTCTTCTTCAGTATATTCAGCACTTTCGGATGTCCACTTCATGGAAAATGGCGGTCAGTGAAAACATATCGGTCTACCAACCAACGTCCAATTTCTCCGAACCCGACCAAGGCCCTTACTCAAGGGGCTGCCATTTTATTGACTTCCGAAAGTTACAGAGAACCGCTATGTTGTGTCACAACGAGATTAGCCATCTTTCAAATAATTTGTTTTGGGACTAGAGTAGATCTTCATTGCGACAATATTTACACAGCCAATTGCTGTAGCCTGCGGATCACATGACCCGTAATTGTAAAAGAATTATTACGCCATTACGGGTAGCAAAATCTAGAGCTTCAAAGGGTCTTGCGTGCCCCAACCAGAAACAGCAGCACTTTCTTCTCTATACTGCAAATAAATATTTCAGTCAGATGACAGACAAGCCACCTATCACATACTGAGCATCTGATGCCTCTGCAATGTTTCCAAGAGCGGAATTTTTCATCAAAATAGGAGCCATTTTGACTACCTTAAAGATATAAACGGAAGGAACCAAGTTTCCTAATACAGTAACACATGTTGCAAGGGTGGCACTAATATTATTCTTACTACCTTTAACTGAGTTAACGTGCCTTTACTTCCTTCACACCTATCGTCTTCTGAAGTTTCCTTTGCACGTCAAAAATTTAGGCTATTTTATATAGTGAATTATTACCCCACAAAATTTATTCTTATCATAAATTTTTCGAGGATATAAATCTAAGACGACAACTTCCCTACCAAGCGTTTTGCCCGAGCTATGTAAATATTACTTTCTCTTTGTATGGACTGACCTGTGTGACGCTTCATGAATGTATAACAATGCTTCTTACCCACGTTTTCGTGTATTTGTTGAGTACCTGCTTGCAGTAACCTTTCCTGTTGCACGACAGGCACACCCTCTACAGTCAGAAATCCTTAGACCGATGAATCTATATTCTGACTTCATAATGTGGGCTAAAATTTTGATTTCCAGTAAAAGTGATTATGTGGGAAACAGATAATTCAGTCTCTTCCGCGATTGCAACCTTAAAACCTTCCCTTGAAAAAGGTGATGCACTGTCAGTTTTGGAATGTTATGTTCCCTACATGTATTAAAATTCATGGCTCCATTTATCCTGTAATTATTGTATTGATATATACCATTCTCAGTAGCGTGCTAGTAGGATTCCGGATCGTGCACCAAATACTATTTAATAATTACACCCTTTTTACGGCAATGCTACCACTTAACCCCACACTCTGTGCCCCGACAGTACTTAAATATTAACTTCAGAAAGTGAAAGTAATGACAGTAGTTTTACACCTACAGCCGACTTTATCACGTGTGATTTATATGTCCTCAAAAGTGCGTAACGCTCTACCTAAGAAGGCCAGACAATATAAGAGCTTATTTTCACTTTAGAGACACAACCCACCTGAGCACTGGAAACAAGCTACTGCAGCACAGCAATAACGAAATGATTTCCAACAAAGCCATCAAATGGCAGTTTAAGTAATTTTGCTAGCAAAGTCATAGAAGCCGGCATATCCTAGTCATTATAGTGACTTGCGTACAGGTGGGCAATCCGGTGTTCGATTCCCGGCTGAGACAAGAGGTTTATCTCTTCTCCAAAACAACCTAACGCGCTGGGTCCAACCCAGCCTCCTATTCATTGCGTACTGGGGACAGTTTCCTGAGGGTAAGGCGACCGGTGGGTAAAGTCAACCACTGATGTCTTTCCAGTTTCGAGGTTAAGATTGGGTGGAGCTGCACCTCTGCTTATATATAAACCGTCACGGCATAGAGAGGGGGAAATTTCTACATTCAGGTCTTCACCAAAACTGTTGTGATAACCTCAAAACTCTTATCTTTCTGGTAATAAGAAGTAGAAGTACTACATACTTAGACACAATTAAAATATAAGCGTATCTCACATGTGACTCACAGCACAGAAATTATTTTAAAAACTACGCGCTTTATCAGATGCTTTCCAGAGGAAAGGAAATGAAGTTTAAGAATATTTGATATGGGACACCTAAAATAGGCTTCTTAGGCTATCCGGGTTAACATAGAAGTTTTATTGCCCTAGTTATGGGATAATTACTTTGGGTACAAAAGTGTAACTGTTATTATTCTCCACCTTTTCTATGGAATGTAACGATATTATGAGTTAATATTAACCACCGGGTGCTCAAATATAGGCCTGCGTTCACAAGATACGTCTACTGAATTCTAGACGACCAAATTCACAAAGAACAAACTGTCCAGTTTTGCATCCCTCTGGCTTTTTAGTATCAATTCGCACACTGGTAGCTTTAACATTAGTTAAGCGTAGAGCACCATCAGGTCAGAGCGTGGTTCGTGACGACTAACAACTGCCACGGGATACACAAGCGCTAGGTCGAAAGGAGTTAAGGGTAAAAGAAATTTTGTGCCTGAGAATATTTAAAGAAGATTAGTGTATCTAAATTACTAACCAAATTTGTATTCACATGGATATGTATTTTGGAGAAAGAAACTTATATTTGTAAATGTGAAAAGGCAAAAATAGAGTGCATAAATTCGACTCTTTAGAAAAAGAATCTCACAGCCGCGGCAAAAATAATGTCAAGGATAAAAGCCATATTTTATTTTTTTCGATTTAACACGTGTACATGAGTGTTTTTTTTCATTCCCTTCAAGTGACTTGGTGTCAACCACCTTTTATTTTTACATCTTGACAAGACAATGGCGCGTTTGTGTCATGCGTTACTTGCTGAGTATAAATTTCTGAGTTTTGCAAACATTTAGTACGGTAGAACAACAGAAAATGCAAATCACCGAGATTTTATAGGCTGTATGAAATTTTTAAACTAACATATGTCTATGTTTATATAGGAATATCACATTATTATACAGAAAACAGGCGGAGATCATACAAAATCACGAAAATGCAAATGTGTATAAAATACGTTAAGGGGCGGCCCGCAGCATAAATATACGAGGTTTAATTTTCGCTGTGCCTCAGATTACGAACGTTCAAGTGACTAAGCTGCCGTTATAATGAATGCTACGTGCTAAGGTATGATCTGTACTGAACTAACCGACGGATGCCTTGTGTACAGAGTGCGGAAAGACTCCATGCCCAAATTCTTGGGGTGACAGGGGGGATCGAAACAAAAATTTTTTGTCAAGCAACTATACGTTGGACACGCGTCCTGACGGTGCCACGGACCGTCAAAGTGGGTCTGACTAAGGTTGGAAATAAAGGAAAACTACTGAATCATTCTGAAAAATCGTATTTGTTACGAATTTACAGCAAATGTTCGAACGTACAGCCACAGACCTCTATACAAAACTGACAACGACGCAGTAAGGAATGGCGTTTTCGCTCAAAAAATGCCAGGTTTCTCTCTGATGGTTGCTGCTGCCGCAGCGGTAGGGCAATAAGATCCTCGTCCGAGTGAACTGGAGATGAGTAAATGAAGTCTTCATGCAGCCCCGGAGTAAGAAGTCCAATGCTGTGAGGTCCGGTGATATGGGAACCCAAGCTACAGGCCCACCGCTTCCAATCCAGCGATCGTTGTAAATGGCGGTGAGATTTTCTCAGACCTGATGTGCGAAATGAGCCGCAGCCCTGTCTTGCTGGAAACATATATTCCTCCTGAGTGACAAGGGGACTTCCTTCAGGAATTCTGGTAGCATTTCCACCAGAAACACCCGGTAGATCTGTGGACTGAGCCGTGAGGGTAACAAGTAAGGCCCAATCAAAAAGTTATGCACAATTCCAGCCCAAATGTTGTCGACAACGGCGCGGCAGAGATTGATGTTTGCGCTCAAAAATGCCGGATTTCTGCGTGATGGTTGTTGCTGCCTCAACGCAAAGGGCAGTAAGACCCTCTTCAGAAGCAACTGGTCATGAGTAAATGAAATTTTTCCTGTAGCCTTCCAGCGGCGACGCTAACCGTCACAGTGTTAGTGAAGTGCCCGGAGTGCAGACAACTCGCTCAACCAATGTGCATGTCAAGTGTTTCTCATACCGCTTGTGGCACGCCTGGAGAGTTAGTTGTTTCGAAGGACAAATTCAGAAACTTACATTTGTGTATACGTAGTGAAATCGACATTAACTTGGAGAGCTGCATCTGGGCCGAACTCGCCGACATCCACTTGGCGTAGGGTGCTGCGTATGGCAAAGGCAGGGAAGAGCAGAGGGTTTATCACGAGCTTTTCCCGGATAGAGTGTGTCCAGATTATTGCAGTTTGCTTCTGTCGACCGTCGCCTGCCGGAAACTGGTACATTTGCAGTGAACAGGCACAGCACAGGGCGAGGACGATCTGTTCGCACGCCACAATTAGACGAGGATGTTTTGCAACGTTTTGAGGACAATCGCTCCACAAGCACTCTGCGGTTACCCACAAACTCGGTGCTGATCGTCACCTTATATGGAATGATGTACGCGAGCAGCAGTTCCAACCTTTCCATCGGCAGAAAGTGCAGGCTCTGGGCCCGACAGATTACCTTTATCGAGAACAATTTGCGTGTCCATTTGTGCATCGTAGTGCAGAGAAGCCCGACTTTCCCGCAATTGTTTTGTTTACAGAGGAAGTCTACTTCAACCTGGAGGGGATTTACAACAGCCACAACAGCAATGTTTGGGCAGAAGAAAAGCCTCATGCTGCATCTGTTCACTGCCAGCAGCAACGCTTTGCTGTCAACGTCTGGGCGGGAATTGTGCATGACTTTTTGACTGGGCCGTACTTGTTACCCTCACGGCTCAGTGCACAGATTTACTGGGTGTTTCTGGAGGAAATGCTACCAAAATTTCTGGAGGAAGTCCCTTTGTGACTCAGGACACACATGTGGTTTCAGCAAGACGGGGCTGCAGCTCATTTCGCACATCAGGTCTGAGAACATCTCGCCGTCACTTACAAAGATCGCTGGACGGGAATCGGCGGGCCTGTGGCTTGGCCTCCCAGATCATCGCACCTCGCACAATTTGACTTCTTCTTCCGGGGCTGCACGAAAAACTTCATTTACTCGTTTCCAGTGGAATCGGAAGAGGATCTTGTTGCCAGTATCGTCGAGGCAGCAGCATCCATCAGACAGAAACCTGATATTTTGAACGAACACACCAGTCTCTGCTGCATCGTTGTCAGTCTTGTTATTGACGTCGGTGGCCGCACATTCGAACATTTGCCGTAAATTCGTAACAAATACAAATTTTCAGAATGATTCAGTGGTTTTCCTTCCTTTCCAACCTTAGTCAGACCAAATTTGGCAGTCCGTGGCATCGCAAGGACGCACGTCCGACATAAAATTGCTTAAAACAAATTTTTGTTTCGGTCCCCCCTATCACCTCAAGAACTTTAGACATGGAATTTTTCCGCACCTGCATATGGCACGTCTGTTAAGTTGTAACTTAAATACTGCAGAAAAACCACAGCACAAAATATATCTGATATATATTCTTATATATATTCTAACTTCCCCCGAAAGGGTTGAATAGTGGGTCCCTATTTGACAGAAGGAACGATGTGGCTTGGAAGAATCCGTCCGTGCTACTGTTTATGCTCCCATGTGCAGCAGCTAACTTCTATTACACTAAGCCTTCTGTAATTTGATGTCAAATATTACTACCGAGACAAGCTTCTAAACCCCCATTTCTTATAACTAAAGTTGTAACATGCCCTAATCTGTTAATCGAAATTACAGATTAGGTATCGCATAAGAAATAGCCAATTAATATCAGACTATATCAAGAAAAGTCAATAAATTTCCCACACACCAAACATGTGATAATGAAAGATGCAGATGCAAAAAGTTTGACTCTACTTTGCACTCAAAAACTCGGCCAGTGAAAACAGCAGTGTATTTTCATAACTAGATAAAAATCTAACAGCACACATCTTCCCACAAGAAAACGATAATATTTCTGAAAAAACCGCTGTCTAGATGAAAAAGGAGGTAACCCATGAAGCCTTCCGCGAAAGTGCAGCACAGTCAAATAAGTACTACCAATATCAAGAAGGGATAAAAAACCTTTAAACCTTGGAGATATCGGCATTTTAGTGTTAGGAAACTTAGACATACTAAAAGCTTTGTTCTGAAACTAGTATCCTGTGTCCACCGTGAACTGAGTGGCATATTGGAGAAGAGAAGTTAGTGACTTCAGCTGAAAATATAAATTTAAGCCTATTTCAAAACTTCGCTAAGTTTACTGGCTCCACTCTGCCCATAGGCCTAACTTCCTAGACATTTTATGCATAAAATTAGAAACTTTTACGGCTGAATTGTAATTACATGTAGCACCTGATGCAACATTTTTAAACTTTGCTTTTGCCTACACGAGGCTTTGATCTACAAATCAAAGAGCCATCAGAGATAATTTCCCGTAACAACACTCATGGTTCTTTGCAGTGGACACGGGTTGCTTTCTGTGAAATAGGAACCGAAATATAAGTTATACACTCCGTAAAAATTCTGCTTGAAATGTCAAAATCGCAAACTAAATGTCCCAATTTAAACAGGCGCAGGTATGACTATCTGCATTAACTAACGAAGAAAATAGATATCCATGAAAATTATTTCCTTGATCTGGCCAAGAACTTTGCTGCCTCCTTGTAATCCGACATTTCATGACATCAACGTAAGCATAAATCTTCCCATATGAGTCAGTATGCCTAAGAATGTAAGTCACAGTAACAGAGCCATAGGAAACCATAGGCTTACTTTTTTTTGTTTTTTTTTTTACTTTACTACTTACGCTTCGGATTTAATTAGCCTTTTACCGCAAAGCGGTGAATAACTATTTGAAACACTTGCTGTACGTGTGACAGTGAGAGCTCTTACTTTATTCACACAGTGTATTTATTTGTTTCTTACAAACATCACAACAAACAGCAACTTTAATCTTCCCCTGAACAGCATTAACCAATTGACCTTCATAAAGCAGGTAGTCTGTGTTCTCTGTGATTTGGAATTGAGGCTTTGTATATTATTCAGGTGGACTTCAGGTCACACATGATTAGTACAAGCCACTACAAGTAACTACTTGCTGGGACCAAAAGGTACTAAGATATTTAAAAGAATCATGTGAACTGGGACTACATTGGCGCCTCACAAAATTGGTAGAAATTCCTGTTACTGTGTTTTAGACTCGTTCCCAAAGCGTACGTAAATTAATCTTTGCAAGGGAAATATAGCCGTTAAAGAAAATAAGGTTCAGATATTTCGAACAGTGTAATGAATTTAAATTTTTAACGCGTATTCATATACACACAGACACAAAGAGGAGTAGGTAATACGAAGCGAGGAATGTTTTGTTTTTTCAATTATTTAATAATCAAATAGTAGTTGTCAACCTCATTCAGTGGGCAACAGGTACCATCCTGCAATATACGTGTATAAGAACCCCTGACAAGGTTATTTTTTTTTTGCGGGAAACAGTTCAGGCCCTCCAACTCCATATTATGTTTTTTTCTAAATATGTAAGAATTGCTATTATTTATGTAGCAAAGGCTGAATAAATCAGAAGCAGAACACTCCTACAATGCTTCTTGATATAGGATTAGTTGCTGGATGTGGCTGCGTGATTGAGTACTGTAACTGAAGCTTAGCCGTATATTAGAAGCAGAATTTTTTGCCATAAGCGTGATTATACGTAAGCTGGGTATAATAAAGTGGGCGACAGTAAGGAATGCCTCACTTTTTCTTCTATTTTTTGGCACAAAGCGGTGAAATTTGCAAATACACTTTAAAAGTGATCCTAAAGTACCACGATTTTGTACTCACGTTGCTTCTCTTATTTAATACGGTAGGAAATAATTTTTTGTGGGTAATATTGAACGTTATAAAGACTGTCTATTCCATAATACGCACGCCAGTAAGGTATAGATTACACACTACACATTTTATTATGTGATTGCAAACTATAGATGTGGTTAAATGTAATAGCTCTGTAAACACTTTTAAACTCTATCTTACTAGAACTTTGATAACTAATTATTTTCTAGATGCCCTATTACTCTCCGTATTTCATATTAACCTGCTACGTAGCTCGTGAAAAAGAAATTAATTGCAGAAACATTAACGTCCTCCCCTTTTGTAGCCTTATACTGTACTCAGGAAAACATAATTTTTCTAATGAAATGTTAAAGATTATCTTGTTTATGACTCGAATTTGTGAACATATTTAGAAAAACAGAAGGGTATTACATACTCACCCCTTTACACTTAAACCCTACAAGGCCTATACACTGCAGCGCTTGCCGTTGAACATACAAAGACCTTAGTGTCTTTGTGTTCGGTTTTTTGTTTACGTAAGACCCCTTCCCATGAACAGGGACATATTTTGATAAAAGGGAAAAATTAATCTGCATGTTGAGTATAAGACCTTACGTTATTTGAAGTCGGAATCAAGGAAGATGGCAGGTGAAAGAACAAAGTGGAAGTGAGCCATAGGACTGCGATATTAGGAGACACTTCCTCTCGAATTTGTTATTCATGATACAGATAAGAAAGTCATCACATGGATTGCAACATTAATCATCAACAGAAATTTTATTCTATTTTGTTCCTCTGTTCAGTATCATCTCTCCATTGCAGCCACCATACGTCTGGTTCTCAATAATGTTTACTTCAACACTAATTGGGTCAAAGTGTGACTTGTTAACTTCAAGCACTATCACAAAGAAATGTAAAATGCTGACAGCAAAAGATTTTTGCCACTGATTGGTACGGCCCTTATAACCTGACAACTGCTGCTACGCAGCAAATAACTGTTACTCACAGATTTTCCTCATTCTTAGTACAGTAGTGTAATCTGAATCAAAACTGTCGTTGATAGCAGCCGTAAGTCCTTGACGTTATACGGGATTCAGTGCAGCAATCGGCAGTATTTAATCTCCACTCAACATAATAAACCATACTAGAATATATGCCGTCTTGATTACTACCCATTAATATATTTGTCTACATAGCCCTAATGTCATAGAATTTTGAGAGAGTTTGTACTTTGGAATTTGCTAGAGGGTGGAGAGAAGTTCTCCCATTGGCTGAAACAGACAACGGAATCCTAATGGACGAGCTGAAATGAAGTTTCTGAATGGTCGTAACTGGAAGTAATAAAAGTGCCTTGCTCAGAGCACCCAGCGCGGTACATACTAGGGTACATACAAAATAGCACCGTGTCTACATATTAATGAAGCAAGACAAAACGCATTTTGTATTCAGGGAATGGCCATATTCCGCTTGAATGTCCTTATAAAATTTTAAACTTGGATGCTAGGTATGTACCAACGTGAATCATTCTGTCTTACTATGAGGAGGATTACCATAATTTTCCACGTAGCTCAAGAATATATATACATATATATATATAATAAAATTTTCCATGTAGGTCCTAACGTCCAACACTGCGACATTTTTTTTTTCGTATTTCTGGGATGGAACTTCTCGTTTTCATGCTCCTTCACCAAAGATACGGTATAAAAGGTTTCGGAAACCTGGCATAAAAATAATTATAACTTACAACAAGATACGCCATAAAAATTGTATCAATTCTAAATTATCATTTTTCTGCAAATATTACAGCAACAAATACTAACACTACAATCATTCGAGTGAGTACAGTCTAGAATAACCACAAGGTTCAAATGTAAATTTCTGTATTTTCTTTAGAAACGAACGTAACACCAGCAAATGCATTATTCTATATTTGTTCCCACCATTTTTTACACAGCTCCTACATGTTTCGGCTCTATACAAAGCCATCTTCAGGGATCTGACACCAAAATTTCTATAAACCTTACAGCAATAAAACAGGTCACAATAGACTTACATACGTTGTGGTGTCAATAGTGCAGTATATTACAGTTTTGGTTAAAATAGTATAAATAAATGTAATATAATAATGTTGGTGAAAAGGTAATACAGTTTTTTAAATGGTTAAAAATTATACATGTTGACGTTATAATCAAAACTTTACGTACAAACATCTATTCTTCTTTTATCCACCCAACACATGTTTTGCAATACACACCATACAGGGACGTGATCAAATTCGGATCAAATTACACCGTAGTAAATTTATGATTAATGTTAAATTTGTGTATTTTAGAATTTTAATATTTTAACAATTTTGAATAAGGGCGACACAGTACCTAGATTAGCGTGCTGTCCTTGTACTCCTTTGTTCAGAATAAGTCCCTGATGATGACACCCCTGTGCCGAAACATGTAGGAGTTTTATACTTGCTTCTAAATTCATTTTATTAACTTCATAATTTGGTTGATGTATTAATTATAAGAATGTGCACGGTATGAATAACACAAAGAGAGGATTATCTTAGTAAGTTCACGGTGACAAATTCAGGGTCACAACCACGCCCCTCCTGTCCCGTTCGAAATTATTTTTCACCAAACATCCTAACGTTTGACGCTATGTATGAGATATCGACAGCACCGTAAGATAAGCACCTAGTAAATAATGTACAAAACACAGTTCTATGTACGCTTAATTATATTTGTAAAGCCCTTTATTTGTTTATTTATTTATTTACTTACTTATTTACATACTTACTCTTCCGGATCTGTTAGGGTAAGCCTATCACACCTATCAGTATTGTACGGAGTTTCGTACGTTTCAGAGGAACCTACTGCCTCCATCGTAGAGAGACAATGAACTTCTCAAGCCTATGAGACTGGTCCATGGAAAAGACGTTGGGAATCAACTGAAAACTAATCTTATATAATAGACACAACAAGGTGAATGTTTAAGATTTTTTATACTAACACATACTAGAATTTTCTACCGTCTCACGTAGGTTAAAAAGCACAGCACTTCAGAAATTAGCTCTGCTTTGGCCTTCAGTAAAAATACAGACTTGGCAGACCCCGACTACTCGATTCTACTGAAAAGTCAGCATCCACCTACCAAACCACAAAAGACTGCCATTTCGGATTTTGCCGTCGTGTAAAATTCCCCAGTGTAGAACATTTTTCAAAATGGTGAAATTATTTCCTGAGGTCACATACCTTGAGTTTTTCATTCGTATTGGTTTTCTTTAGCACGAGTCATACAATGGAGAGAAATTTAATGCGTTAAGGTTTAGGAAAAAGTCAGACAATCTTCGTATCTCCAATTGTTTTCAAAATACCAAATATTAAATTTACACAATCCTCACGCAGCTCTTGTCACGTCATTCTCATTTAAGCCATTTTTTAAAATTAAGCCCCCTATGTCTCTTTTCCCTATAGCCCTGCTGCTTGCTAGAAAAGAACCCTTACTCCCAGCAGCCTACAGACTTAGACTTTCATGCCTAAGGAAAAGAAACTAGAAGTGCAAGAAAATTAAAAATATGATTTAAAAAGTTTTTTATTTCACATAGCAAATATTCTGTTAATATTTCATTCCAAAGAATGTTAAATTGGAAGCAGACAAGGAATCACTTATGCCTAGTGTTTTCGGCATTTATTACATTCACTCGTTCATTATCGTTTACTATTAGTTTAATCTGTCACCATCCTTATTGAAAGTCATAACCTTGAAAGCCGACACTACACAACCTTGTTCCTCAGTTTGGCTTCACCCATCCCTTGAATAGACACAGAATATGACAGTTTGATTTCAGCGAGGAAAGAAACTACTTGTTTTACAGGACAGGAGGTCTACAATTCAATCCATCCTGTAGGTCAACAAATACATTTCGATTATGGGTAAGTACATGGTCTAGACAGGCAAACATGAGCCTTCACCAAGAGAAAACAGACAACTTTTAACTATGAATGAAATACTAAATGCAAGGCAGTTCGCTATCAGTTGTGGCATTTTCATTACATTCGCCTTGAGCGGCCATTTTCTTGTTACTCGATCTCTGAGCTTCCGTCTTCGTTGCAAGCCCTTCTCCCTGTTCCAGTTACTATCTAATAACGGCATCCACTTTTATGAGACCATAGCGGTGTCATATTTCCCAGGATGCTTGCAAGTTCCCCTCTACGTCCAACATATATTACAGCTCTGACGAAGCTACAAAAGTTAATTACATACGCCGAGGCTTTATCTGATATTATCGACATTACGTAGCGTTAGTGAGAATACAGTCACTGTCACAGTAAAATTGCAAGTAGACCTAAATCCAGAAAAAGTAATAAATTAATAAACAAGAAAATTAAACCCAAATATTCCAGAAATCGTGGATAATTTTCCGCAGAAATAAGTCATTCAAAAATAATAAATACCAAACGCAGAAGCAAAGTTGTCTTACCTGCAACGAATGCCTGCAGTGTAGTAAGAACAGTCCCACTCACACTTAAATTCCGCCAGCACTGGATGGAGGTTAGTGGTCACCTTCACGGCACGCCAGTCACTATCGACTAAAATGTCCCTTCTGGCAAATAAATAAAAGGCTGATTGGGCTCCACAGCCGGACTGGTTGCTTTGATGAAGAAATAATATCGTTTTTCAGCCGGAAATCAAAATACGACTCCTTGGTTTCCAACCTGTAGAAAAAACAAGCCAATACACATCTAACAAATGAATAGAAGCTGAATTAGAATTAACGTCCGTAAATTCTTAACTTAGACCCTACACCCTGCGGCGATTACGCTGTCACTACATTGGTTTATGTGACACATGGATTACAGACAGGTACACCACAATCAATTGACTATTTAAAGCAGTTACTTTATGCACCACCGGTTTTAACATAAAGAATTCTACGTTCTGCCCACTGAATGTGTTTTTGTGTCTTTTATGGACCGCAGAACAAAGAGCGAATATACCTGCATACAGTAAAAAATGAAAGTTTTTAAAACTGAAACGGAGGGGTTTACTGCGCTGTACGACCTAAAGGTTTAAAGAATTTCCAGGTTAACATTGTTTTTAACGGACATCAGTGTCAGGCCTACTTACATCGCAAGTTGGTCAGCTGATCAATCACGCAATATGTACGGACTTAAGTTGCATGAATGTGGCGACTGCACGTTCTAATTGCGATCGGGACATGATAATGTCTACAGATTATTTCCGCGTTTTTATTTGTTGTGTTCTAGACCTGCTCTCTACATTTAGGCAGTGCGATGGTCTAATCCCTAATCTAAGCATCGCCACCAAACGAGGCTTCACAGATTCAATATCCGAGCTAGAGCAGGGAAGGGGGCGTAGTTCTTGGAAACAACAGTAGAATTATAAGAATAAGACTTGCTGAAAGTGTAAAGGGAAGTTTCAAAAGGCTGTATGAAGAAAGATGGAAATACAGCGGGCAGTATCTTGTCTTGTAAAGACGAGAATTAGAACTACACTAACTTTTGCGCAAATGATTTGTGTTTTGTGTTGCAACTTTTACCGTAAACTGACAAATATAAGCTTATTTACATTTCCCTTTGTCTCGTTTGGGCTAAAAACAAAGTTACGAAAGCTGGCTATCTTTCGATCATCACACAATAACATGTGTATACATATACATATATAATATATAACGTAATCTGCTGATACCATATTTTTACTGCTGAAAAGTAGAGGCAGCTGCAGAAAAGTTGTGTTTCTTAACCAAATTGAACAGACAGAATTTTCTAGCATGTTTGTTACTTTCAAAACCTGCCTTTATCACAGATATTTGAGTGTTTATCTTGTTAGGCCCGTTAGGCCAGATTATCACTTCCATCGTAATTTACGATGAAATATTTGGCCATATTTTGTAAAAAGGAGCTAACTGCCACTGTAAGCTATAGCCAGTTCGCTTCTTTTTACACAATAAGGGCTGTTTATTCTACCTAAGTTTACCCCATCTCATACACCTGTCTTCTTTCTTTCTTTCGTTCTTTCATGATCTGACCCCTTCAACCTAATCATTTTAGGTGAAGAGGGTTATTGTTGCACCTGATCACATTCATTTAGACACACCACATTAGGTAGGACTCCTCTGGACGAGGGATCGGCCGGTCGCAGAGACCTCTACCTGACAACACACAACATTCACAACAGACAGACCTCCACGCTCCCGGAGGGATTCGAACCCGCAATCCCAGCAAGAAAGTGGCATCAGTCTTACGCCTTAGGTCACGCGGCCACAGTGATCGTCTATCTCATTTATACATACTTAAAACCTGACAATTCCATTCTTCTCTGTGGCAACAAAATATCTGACGACTGCAATTACAGTACTTCTTCTACTGCAGTAGTATGCTAGTAGCAGTATCTTCCGGCAATCACCCATTTTTTTATATACTTCTATATCAAATATGATATTTTTGAAGTTCTTAATTAATACATTGATTACTGCTTTATTAGATGTGAGTATGCTGACATTTCAAGGCTATAATTTTGTTCTATTTAAAAAGACTTCTTCCACAAGGAATTATAAACAAAAAATAAATGTCAATCATTCTACTTGTTCTACTGTGTGGAGATGCAGTGTTGCCCTTTTTGAGTCATAGCAGCATCAAATAAATATCTGCAGTTTTGAAAATGTGTAATCCATTTTTCAGACCTTATAATAGGCCTAGACCAACACTCATATAGGCCTATATATACATATATATATATATATATATTCACACACACACACATACATATATGTATATATAAGAGTCAGCAGGCAAATGCTCACTAAAAGATGAGAAATACATTTATATTCAGAGGCGTTATTATGTAGGTCTCTTCTCAGGAATAAGAAAGAATTCGAAGCTTCGCTACGGCAACATTTCCGATTTGGATTTCTTGAGATTCTACTTATCAGCAGTTTTCGGGTAATGAGGCGGAATATTTACTCCAGTCCTGGGTGACCAGGGGGCTGACCGGCTAATTTTATATTCCTGGCAGACGCATTTACTTTCCACTTGTCAGCACATGGCCCATACACAGGATGTGGGGCTTTCTCAGACCGCTATTTATATTCATTCTGTCTTATGTGTTCACAGTACGGCCCTTAAACCAAGCAATATCTTCACCTTTCTTGTCGGCAGTATTTGATTTTTTAAGAGGTGACTTAGACTGATGTTATCCGCAATTACAGAATTCCAATCATCTCAAAACTTCAATGCCTGCGTAATGCTAAATAAGAAATTTTACACAAAAACAAAACCAGTAAAACTTATACGATGGTGTTTAGGTTCTGCTAACCGTGATTTAATTTCATGATACATGGACTGGTAACTATCGTACACAGGGGCTTAAAAACCTGTAAGAAAATAATAAAAATTTGGACCTATCTCCTGGATCATTAAAATTATATATTAATTTACACTTTCTGTACATAAAATTGTATTATACTGTGAAGTTACTGAGTGTTGCAAAATGATATCACATATACGAGGCGGCTACAGACAGGTTACGTATTAATATCGCGCGTTTAATGTTTATCCATCTGCACCGTGGATATGTAGCAAAGTACACATAGCCTTGCAGTTTCTGGTGTATAATTAACCAGACGTACTGCCTCACACGTACCCACCATAAAACATAGACACTAAAAGTGGGAAAGCGTGCTCTCCTGCTGTTTCTGATGGCTTTCATTCCTCTTCCCTTCCTGGCTTTTGGTGGTAGGAGGCGTAGAACAGTTCCAAGAACCGCCTTAAAATTTTACATCTTAGCTATACATAGCCAAATAGCACGTAAAATGTTACAAGTAGGCGTACAGAGGCTGAAGTTAGATACGACGTTGGGCGGGAAAAATTTACGGCAGACATTTTCCTTCCTGTAATAGGTGGTTGTTCTGATGAGCACCTAGTAGGTAAATGCTGATAGTCAGTAGGACGGTAAGAGGCGGAAAGACGTACGTGATGTTGGTCCATGTCGATGTACAGTCATATCAGACCCTGTTACTAAAGGGGTAAGAGTCGGAAAATGTCAGCGATACAGATTTCAGAGAACTATGAAATACTGCAGCCATTTTGTAAAGTTATGTTTACAAAAGCCATTAAGGAAATCTCAGAAGATGAAGGCAATATATTCCTTCGAAACATCAGGAAATATATCCAACGGCACAGAGTTTGGTTCCAGAATTCCGGAACCCTAAGTATTAGAATTTTCAGAGGTGGGTACTGTAAATTCAATTGCACAACAGCAAAATCTAGTTTTCATTTGTAAAACTCTTTCTGCTGAATAACTTACGTTGCTTTAACAAAACTTCTTCCATTAAACGATATCAATTTAGTGCATTTCGAAATTTTATTTATTTAAAAATATATAAGGTAAGCCTATCCTACATTTCACTCACATTTCCTGCAGCCACTAGACCTGCTGTTAATAAACGTGTCATAATTAAAGTGTTTTACTTTAATAGCTCTTGTGGCTTATAAATTACATTTGAAATCGTCTTACATTCTTGATACCTTTCGCTCACACTTCCAGTTCAAAAATACACTCTCGTTTTGATCGTGGCTTTTTGAGATACGTTCTCAACAAAATTCTTAACGCATTTCTCTGTTAAAAATTCGAGCCATATACCGCGCTTCTTACATCTTGTTGCATCAACTGTCTTATAGGCCTAATAGCCTACAAGAAGGGCTGCAAAGACCACAAAGTTCGTCGCTACATATGTAACATAAAATTGCTTCTACCCTCAATTTAATTATTCTCTCTTAGCCTAACACACCACAAAGGCCGAAGATAAATTCTTACTATGCTTCTTTGTAGGAGAACACTGAAAAATTGTCGTTATAAAGATTAGGACGGACAGCCCTATTATTTTCACGGTTAATGTGCACCTACACTTCACAGGTCTCCTGTAAAGAACCACAAATCCCTATTCTGCGAAGTGTAAGTTCAGAAGGAGTACGGGTGTGACAAAACACAATTAAAGCGATAATTTATGGTTCAGAAGTACATTTGCTCCTAAAATATCCAGATGTCACCAATTTATATTTACATTTCCGGGCTCAGGCCTACACAAAGCAGAAGATTGCGTGCCAGGGAACAGAACGCCTTAGGGCGAGTACTACCTCGAGTTTCTAGAGTGATGTCACCTAAGAGTCATCAGTTTACGCACATTTACTCGTAAGTTAAAAATTCCTATTGGACAAAATTTCAAAGTTGGAAATTCATGTTTTCCATTCATAACGCATAGACCACTGACGTGAAATATAGAAAAAAAAATTACGACACATTTTTATAACTGTGTATGTGTGTGTGTCCGTGCACGCGAACGTGCGCGCCCTTTTAGGTCTATAGTCCTATTCATAAGCTACATTTGTAGTTACTGATTTGGTCCTCACATATTTAACTTATTCACCCACGTGTCCGAAGCTTAGGCCTATGTACTGACCAGCGTTTCGCCGAAAATTATGAGCAGGATCGTGCAATTGTTGTTGTGGCTTATTTAGGACGCTGTGAAAATCTCAGCGTTGCATAGTGCCGACGTTAGGATATTTTCTGAGTAAAGAATTGGAAAACCTTTTGAAAGATATGACTTTTGCTGATCGTTGAACTTGCCTCTATGAAGTGAGGAATATAAAAAAAATTTCATTCAAGATGGCTGAGTTCCGGACGAATTTCGAACATTTCGCCGCCTGAATAAAAGTCTAGAGCTTTATCGCTTCAATAACTAATCAAGTTCTTCCAGCCGATAACAATGTTGGTTAGAGCCCTATTACGTCGTACTTTTAAATCATGTTCATAAATTCTTTCCACACAGAGTCTCGTTTACATGTTTATTAATTATCTGAATCCTTCCCTAAAGCATCAAATATCGCTTATTTACGAAGCATATAACTTCTTCAATTATTCCATCTTCGAAATGTTTTGTCCATAGGATATCAATTGTGGTATTTGAAGTATTTACTTTCACATCCCCTTATGCCTTCAGCTTGTAATTAAGCTGATGCTCTGGCACATACTCCACAACCTAGCAGACCTATAGGCAGCCTACTCGTAATGTAATACAAAACATAACTTTTCTGTCAGTTTCCTCTGTCCTATGGTGGATCTAAGGCGGAACAGCAGATAGCTTTTATTATGAAGTTATATACGAGCTCCTTCCACTATGTATAATAATTTCGTCTACCCAAGCGGTGTGAAATGTTTTATCTTAGGATTCTGGATGTCATTCCAGTCCTCACTCTCAATCTGTTTTTATCATATGTGTGGATTTTTTTTTCTTAAATTTTGTGTCATTCCTTCTCTAAAGTTCCAGCTACTTGCCTTTTTATTGCGAAAATGACAAGGGAAAGAACCACATCCAGGAGCAAGAGTACGTATTTCTGTACTTCTTTCAAGTTGTGGTTTTCGTAATCAAGACAGCAATGAAAATGAAAAATCGAGACAAAAAAAGACGTGATTTATATCGTTATTCAGCATGCAAATCGACTTAGTACGCACTTGTCTTTCTTTACTTCGTTTGCATTGCAATGATCTACTCTTTGATTCTAATTTGATTCATTTATAAACTATCGTATTACGCTACCTTTATTAGAATCAACAAGGAAAGTTATAATTCTCAGAGTATTTTATTATTATCCCTGTTTGATTTCGTTTCATTTGTTATATTAAGATACTCTTCCACTTGATAACCAGATATATTAAAACAGAAAGTACAAGTTAGAAAAGCTTATCATTATGTGCACCATACAGCTATATACGTCGAAGAAAATAACACAATTTTGTGTGTGTTGTGATGCAGAATATAGCTCTATGTGATATAGGGGGTATTGGTAGTGAATTTGATAGCCATACCGTGAACAGAAACGGATACTCACCAATCCAATTTGAGCTCCTTCCCCTCTCGTTAGGTACAGTTACAGCCAACAAACAAACGTCGACGAGAGGCTTATTTCTTTGGATCCAAGAAAGCCCTGAAGTTTCAAAATTCCCATTGTGGCGACAATTGAAACGAATGTGTTCTGAGAAGTAACCATACAGATACCTCGGAGGAAACTGCTTCGGCCTACTTCAGCATAGATCTACTCTGAAAAGTAAGTAGAAAATTTCTCCGAAGCATTAGTAAATCTGCAACAGATACACAGAGCCACATCCCAGGAGAGCGCAACTTTAAAAAAAGTAAAAATGTTCAGTAGTCGTTTCCTCACAGTAATAATAATGCAATCCCTATTCCTGTTTGGAACATAGGTCATCTAGAGTCTTTCGCCAGCGGACTCTCTTCAGGGTTTCATTTTTTATCACTTTCCAACTCTTGCCGTGTTCTTTTTCAGCTGTCCGTCTCCAGTTATTCTTAGGTCTCTCTTGCCCTCTATGTCGTTGCGGATTCCATTCCAAAGAATTTCTGGGTACTGAATCCGTTCCTTTCTTCAGGGTATGACCTAGCCAGCCGAATTTTCTCCAGTGAATTTCCAAATTGATGTCTGTTGGTTAGTTTCACGCCAAAGGTCTATATTACTAATTTTCCTGGGCCACCATATCCTAAGGATGTGACGAAGACAACTGTTGACATAAGCCTGCATCTTCCTTTTAATTACTTCCGTGACCATTCACGTCTGACAGCCATACAACAAAACACTTTCTACGCAGTCACTAAAGATCTTAATTTTCGTTTTCAAGCTGATCTTATTGCTTCTCCAGATATTTGTCGATCTGGCAAAAGCTCCTTTTGCCTTTTGAATTCTTCTATCCAGGTTTCCCAAAGTGCCACCATCCCTTGATACGTGGCCTCCCAAATGCGTAAAACGTTGGACTGACTCGATATTCTTGGTACCCAGAACTACAGGGGTAATAGTTTTCTCATTTACACGCAGTTCTTTGGTCGTGTCCACATTAATCTGCAGACCAGCTTTTCGGGCTTCCTTTTGAAAGTACATCACTGTATTTTGCACGTCTCTATGTGAATGAGACAGCAGACACACGTCGTCTGCATAATCCAAGTCCTCCAGTGTATCCATATGGCCCCAACCCACACATCTTTTTTGACGCTCCCTTACAGTCTTCAGAATGTTATCCGAAACTACCAGAAACAAGAGTGGCTACAAAAGACATCCCTGCCTTACTCCAGATACACTCTCAAAGGGTTGAGATAATACACCCCGTGTACGACTTGACAATTTATTCCATTACAGAATTCTTGAATTAAATTTATAATCTTCCCTGGCATGCCCAGTTTCCTCAAGGCAGTCCATATGTGGTTTTTAACACGGAATCTTTTTCAGAAACCACAAAAAGTAAATATAATTCGCCATTCTATTTAACATTACTCTGCTGAACACTTTATTAACTGTGCATAACAACCTAATACCCCTCCAGTTATGACACTCGAATAAATCGCCTTTCTTAGGTATTTTAACAATGATTCCAGTTTCACACTCTGCAGACATTTCTTCCTTTTGCTATACATCTAAGAAGAGCAGCAATAACAAGCTCGTTGTCGAAGTTAAGTCAGCCATTAATATTTCAGCTGGTATGCCATCCTTCCCTGCAGGTTTACCTTTTTTTAACCACCTAATGGCATCCATTATTTCCTCTTTCGATGGAGGCTGCATGTTAATGCTAAGGGTTTGCATAGCTTCTGTTGGGTCTGCCATGTATCTGCAGAAGCTGGGTTATTCAGCACTTCTTTGAAGTGCTCCCTCCGTCTGGTTAATTGCCCTTCTAGTGACGTATTAGCTTACCTTCCTTGTCCTTAACTGCTGGACACGTGTTGTTCCGTCCAGCTAGTTTCTTAGTTTTTCCAAAAAGAACCTTCTTGTTTTGCATCTCTGCCGCCTTCTCTGCTCCACTTGTCAATCTTTCCGCATACATCCTTTTATCTTTTTTCACTCCTTTTTGACCTTCTTCTCTAGATCATTGTATTCTGCCTGCATTATTCTCATCTGAACAGGGTCCTGACACTTATTTATTTCCTCTTTCTTCATTAATCTTTCCTCTACCTTCTTCCACGTGTCATTTGTCATCAGTTCTTTGGTTTTCTTGGACTTGCACCCATGTCCAGAAGAATTCTTTTCACTTTTTCCAGTTCTTTATTAATAGTACCTGCTTCTTGGCAATCAGTTTCTTTCAACTGACTTGTTTCTATGGGGCTGAAGCTTCTTTCTTATAGCCGTAATAAATTCTCTTTTCCTTTCTGTCTCTTTCAATAAATCTACATTTAGCTTCTTTCAAGCGTGTTCTCCTTCCCTCCTCTTTTTTCTAACCTGAATTCTCAGGATTCCCACTAACAGGTGGTGGTCACTGCCTATAAGAGCGCATTTTTTCTTTACATCAAGGAGAAATCTACTAGAATTTCCACTCATACATATGTGGACAATTTGATTTTGGGTTACTTTATCTGGGGATACCCATGTGACTTTATGATGTTCTTTGTTTGAGAAGAGCGTTCCCCGACTTTTCAGACCGTGTTTGCCACAGAATTCAATAAGTGAATCTCCATCATCATTCCTAGTCCCATTCCGTGTCTGCTCATAACATGCTCAAAATCTTCATTGTCGTCACCCGCTTTGGCATTGAAGTGTCCCATGACTACAGTCACACTACTCTTCTTAAGCCCCGACAAAACTTGACCGAGCTGAACATAGAAAGCTTCTTTATCTTCAGCGTCTCCCTCTTCAATAGGAGCATAGCACTGAACAATGGTAATATTTCTTCACCAACATTTGAGTGTCGCAGTAATAATTCGCTCAGACACAGGAGTCCACGCAATAAGTGAACTGCTAAATCTCCTACTAAGCAATATTCCCACATCCGTTCTGTGAAGGTCTCGTTCTTTTCGTATACCGGAGAACAAAACGAGGTTTCCACTCTGTGTTCGCACTTCACCACTAGGATTACAGCGCACCTCACTCATGCCTAGGATATCAAGACGGTATCGCTGCGTTACTTTGTTGACTCTAGTCTGACTGGCTGGTTCAAGGTCCTCACATTCCATTCTCCGATTCTAGTCCGTATTTTTAAGCAGACTTTGGAATTTAAAAAGTCAGACCGGCTATTTCTTGTAGATTTGTTGAAGATAATTCAAAATCTCGAGTGACAAGGGGTTATCATCCCCTTTGCACCCATAGTCTGGTGGTAGGATTGCTACCTTAACAGGCCTCAGACTGCCTGCTATATGCTAGGTCATGTCTAGATTCACTATGTGGGCATTTCCTCCCCCATAGATGGCTAGGGTTATCCCGCCCATACTCGGTCACCAGAGCCTCGTCTGTAGTAACAGGATCCGCCACGAGAAGGTGAGGTTGGTATTTGAGACGGAGAGGCTATGTTAGCCCTCAAGGAGCGTCGCATCACGTCCGTTTGGGTCCCTTTCCTCACCGTAATTGAGGATATTCAGTGTCATTGATCCTCGTACTGGACCACAAAGATACAGGACAATGATTCTGAATCCTATTTTCACACTTGTTTCTAAATGCTAGCCCGTGGAGATACAGAATGTCCATGAGCTTTTCCTTGAGAGAAGGAGCCTACTAACCGTCCGAAAGGATCGTATTTCCTTTTCGTTTTTTGGAAAACCGTGACAATTTTGTCGCTCCAAACTTGCTAGGCCGCATGGCCTCCATATTAGCAGGCCTAAAATGGATGCAGAACATTAAACATGCATGAATAGCGTGGCTCGTTTTTGTACGCTACAGGTCCTACATGTGCTATCAAGTCCATAAAAATCAGACAGTATTTCCTTGATTGTTAAGAGAAACACCCTGTATTTTTTATACCGTAAGTTGCGTTTGTTCTAAAAAAAAGAAGAAGAAGGGCTAAAACTGCTAACAACTCCATAAGAAAAATCGTCGGTTGTTTTAATGAAGTTCTTAAATAAGTCTAAGAGGACTTCTTGAACCTTGAAGATGGCACCGATACGCTGTCCCGAAACGTCAGTAAATTATTGCCACTCGACGCTGCATAATACCGCAGAAAAGCGCAGATCTCATTCGCATTTTAGCTCAAAAATACGAGGTACGTCCAGGAAGTAAGAACAGACTGCGGATAGCGGCCGCGCAGGTTAGGCGCCCACTTTCTTTGAAGGTCCGTCATCATTTGCATGTCAAGGGGAACATGTGCATTGCGTTATACAGTGTCATATTCTCCCCCATTCGCTGTAGACGTTAAAGGTGAACAAAAACAGACAGAAAATGCCGCTATATGTGAAGTGCGGTCAGTAATACGAATTTTAAATGCTCGAAGTTAGAAGTTCACAGGCATATGGTCGAAGTGTGTGGTGAAAGTACAAGAAACGAAGAGAATCCGAGGAATTGGTGTCAGTTGTTCAAAGAAGGCACGACAATGCACGACCGCACGCAGCTGGCCGTACAGGCGCATTAATCGAACAGGTCAAATGGGAAATTTTCTATCATCCTCCATGCAGTTCCCACATTGGATCAAGTGATTATCACTTGTTTCACCATCTCAAGTAATTTCTGGCCAGCCAGAGTCTAAGGAGTGACCAAGAGACAACAGAAGCTGGGTACGACTGGCTGAAAGAATTGGCGGCGACTTTTCTTGGTAAAGGCATAAAAAGCTGGTCCCACGATATGACAAGTGCCATAATTTACATAACAACTACATGGAGAAGTAGTCTGATGTGGGTACCAATATATTGTAATAAAGATGTTTTCTTAATTCTTTAAACGCTTTTTACACACAATCATTTCTTACTTTGTGGAAAAGCTACGTAAGTCTTAAAAATAAATACTTTATGTTACGGATCTTTTTAATTCATACTTGTTGGAAATAAAATGCCATTCACCCCGACCTATCTCCGTAAGTCCCGTCATAGACACTCACGTCTACAATATATAAATTAGCCTACGTTATCAACGAATTTTTTTCCTCCTCCAAAATTATGAGTTCACAATATTATTATTTATTACAAACAGATTTTCTTTCAGTTCTAGTAAAGCTTTCTTTTCTGTACAAATTGTATCTGCCTTCTGAGATGTGGCAGCTTAAAATTTGATACATCTGTGTCGACGTTTTGGAAGAACCTTCTGCCCTCATCAAGGTAAAGACTGCTGCAGACGCATTGCGGCCGACCGGTCCTGAACAAGCTTTCATCGTGTCCACACAGTCAACAGCCAGCAGTCAGTAAACCCACGAGTACAGAATGACTTCCCCAGATGACGGGCGGGACAATTTATTGCTGGAACAACCTTCATTTTCAACTATCAGGAAGAAAAAGTTTCTGTATGCATAATCGGAGGAGGTTTCACAAAACAAGAAGTTGTGCATTAAGTTGGATTATCCAGACCAGTTTCGAAACTACTGCAGAATAAACGTTAGTATGTTTTTAGTAATATTGAAACTTATTTACAGGCATAAGTCTTACTTCCGTGAGTTTGTTGCTTCACCAAATAAATTGACTGTGACTCCCCTGCAAGCCACGGGTCTCCAAACTTTTTATGGTAAAGGGCCACACCCATTATTGTGGTCTGGTTCGCGGGACGAATGTGGAAAAATTACAGTAACTGGTACACGTAACAGACTTAATTATTGTGTCATTTTTATGGTATATACACAATTTAAATGCGGCCACGGGCCGCGAGTTGGAGACCCATGCTGTAAGCCATTGTTACTAGCACTAAGTTATACACAAAATACCATGTAAAAGTCACATTTTTGTGAAATTAATCAGCATGACTTGACAAGAAAATGAAAGTTAAAACGAGACAACAAGAGTTTTGAATAATATTGACTTCACTGTTATCTGACAAAAAAATATCATAACCATAAAACATTACAGACAATTGAAATATTTTTTAAAACTTTGTGGGATAAAATATTACGAATATTGACCTATACTGGCATGACTGGAAACATTGCGTAGGCTGTGGGGAAAGAGTGATTTGTCACAGAACACAGGTGGGTGTATTATAGATATTACGAGAAATTGAAAGGAACAGAAAATATTTCACTGCCAATTGGACCAGCTGATACGCCTATCACAGCAAACGAAAATGATTTTTTTTTGTGTGTGTGAACAACTCTCTGCGAATACAATAATTTCCATACTAGCTTCCATTTTAGGAGCGTTTGCACAGTTGCAAAAAGTCACTGTTAGCTCCGTCATGTCTGTCGGTCTGTCAGTCCGTCCGTCCGTCCGTCCTTCCGCATGGAACAACTGCACTCCGACTGAAAGGATTTTCGTTAAATTCTACATTGGACACTTTCGTTGACATCTGTTGAGAAGATTCGTTTCTGGTTACAGGCGGACAATATAAGACACTTTACGTGAAAATCTATGTACGTTTATAATATCTGGCTGAACTATTCACAAAATGATAAAAGTTTCAGATAAAATTTGTGGAGACAAAACACTCACTCCATGTCAAATAGATTGTTTATAAAAATGGTGCTGTTTACACGATGATCACAAAAATTACAGCAGAGCCTGACAGGCGATAGATGATGTAACACGATATGGCACAAAAATATGCGATTTTCACGCCCATAATTAAGGGAAATTAACCCTTCAAAGACGAAACGTGTCTGTTTTATATAAGGACCTTGTGAGCACCGTGCAGTAAACACTTTCCACATCGGTTATACAAAACCAGTCTGTTAATACTGCACAAGGCAAAAGTCGCTGTTTGTCCTGAGATCCGGACACAACACATGAAAGCAATGACAGCACCATGTAGAGAATCTGGATGTTAGACCTGGTGGTACGTAACCACTATACAAAAACAGTTAATACTTACTACTTTCGATTGTGTGAATTTAAGGGGTTAAAGTGCACCTTTGCATGACGGACCATTAAAGAAAAAGTACGCGGTTATAATATTTATACTCACTGCTTTATACTTGATTGTAGTTACATAATAATCTCGTGCCCCTGTACAATACATTGTAATGGGTTGGGCATGATGTAATAAGCGATGATGTAAATTTTGCGTTCTGACGTCACGTTCCTAGGCAAAAAGAAATGTACAATTTATTGCTTATATGAAACAATATGAAATTTGGTGTGTACATAAATAATGAATATACCTATAAATTGTGTATGAAATATTGCTTGTAAGTCAGAGATTATAAAATACATACAGGCTGAAACTTTGAAGTCATGTGTGAACACTAAATTAACCCTTTAAAGACGAAGCGTCTATCTGCTTTATATAAGGACTCAGTGCGTACCGCACTGTAAACACACTCCACTTTGGTTATAAAAACCAGTCTCTTAATGTTTTATAAGCCAAAGGTTGCTGTTTGTTCTGAGACCCGTACAAAACACATAAACACAATGTGGTCACCACGTAGAACTTTTCAATGTTAAACCTGGTCATATGTAAAGTTACCGCTAGGCTTTAGAAGGTTAACAAAAACAAAGCAACACATGTATATAAACAGTAAGTTCTTCAAATAAATATAATAACAAATCCTAGCAACAGTAACAACTTTCTATTACGTTCTATTCTTTTAACACACACACACACACACACACGAGTTATGAACAACACAAAGTGTGACCCACTGCGGATTAAATGTTATGAACACCTCAGATTGGTCTAGGATGCAAACATCCAGATGTGCTGCAATGTTATGTTACACTCACACATGTATTTTCTATCTTATTTGAATATACTTTACACCCTTAAGTGACGGATGGATGCTAAGCCCTGTCAAAACATGGGAGTCTTAATAACTGTAAGTTCTTTTTGCTATTAACACAGCCTCACACAATTACCTCTCTCTCTCTTCCTCCCCCCCCCCCCCCCCCCCTAATTAAGGGCTTATACACGCCTTTGTTACTGATGTGGGCAATTAGATGTGTCCTATGATCTATTATTCACACTGGTCTCTTGTAAGTCTGTTTTGTCAGCTGCTGTAAAGAAGCGTAACAGCATTACCATTTCTCACTTCAGACATTTTTGCTCACAGCATGTACTTGAAGTTTCTCAGTGACAGTAGTTTATGTTGTCATTCTTGGTACCAGAACTTCTTTTAAGAACATTAGAATATTAAAGAATACCCCACTGGACAGGCCAAGGGTGTCATCAGCTTTTGTTGCTGTTATACTTTTGAGCACTCTCAAAATACATGTTTCATATTTGTCCACGACTTTACTAGCTCTCTTTTCCCAACAATACAAATTTTTCTAATATCAGTGTTGTTTTTTCTCACAGTTGCTGCAGGTGAAATGTCATTACTTCCAGTAATTAATCAATGTCAAGGGTGAGTGGATATATTTACGTAAGATGGGAAAGGTGCCACTAGTTTGCACCACTACAGAAACATGCCATTAGTTTGCATTGCTACAGAAAGCTGCCTCTAGTTTGCGCTACTATAGAAAGGTGCCACTGGCTTGTACTGCTACAGAACGGTGCCACTAGTTTGCACCACTACAGAAAGCTGCCACTAGTTTGCGCCACTGCAGAGAGGTGCCAGTAGTTTGCACCACTATAGAATAAGCAATGTTGCAGATATAAATGTTGCTACTTTCCAATAGGTCACTGGTTTTGATCTAACACACACTGGAACTGCATTTACTAAAATCATTAACATCAAAGCACAGGACAAGCAACAGGAAATAATAAGAGGAAATCTGCATGGAGAGATAAGTATGAATATGAACTCTACTTAAGCATTCATTCATTCATTCTTTGTTTTTAGGCATATGAATTTAATTGCAAGAAATGCGGTGTCACTGATCACAGAATGAAAGAGGACATTAAATCTGACACTCATATATATTTATTGACCGATCTTCAGCCACAGAAACAATCTTGCTCCCATCTGGACTGTACTTCACTCCCCAAACCTAAAATAAACAGAAAATACAATCTATTATTACTGAGGTTGTTACACTACCTAGTGATAGATCTGGTGATACAGCTAACAAATTTCAGCTTATAAAACTTGCAACAGATCAATCCCACGTCCATGTAAAATTTCAAGCATTCACAGTGACTATCCACATTATATTCCTCTCAGATAAACAGCCATGTCAAAGTTTAGCTAAAAAACAACATTTTAGACACTTGCTGTCTCCATTATCAGTCAACAGCACTGGCTGATCATTAAACAGTATTTTTGTGCCTTCATCTATGTGGAAGGGGACAAATTTAAACTGTCCACTCACTGAAACCATCGTTCTGCTCTTTGTTCAAACTGTGTTACACTACCATACTAAAGGATTTGGCAAAAGCACACAGTAAGTTACCTGGTCAGTGTGTTCATTAAACGTGTGGATGCACTGTCGGCTACTTAGTTCCCACACTCTCACAGTTTGGTCAGAACTGCTTGAAACAAAATGCTGGTTGTCTGGAGAAAAGGCGACACTGAGGACCCACGAAGCATGCCCAGACAGAGTACCTGCCACATTTGCATGTTGCCTGCAACATGACACACACCACATCAGCACTAATAAAAAAGATCTGTACTTATCGGTGTTTGTCTATTAATGTTTGAACATCTGAGACATTCACGTAACATGAAAGTAAGTACGTATCAATCTGCATAAAGCAAACCTCCAGTACACTTCAGAAAACAAAAGGTCCCAGTCAGACATGCCAGAAACATATTCTATGTCCATGTACACAATATCTTCCAATAAGAAAGTCCTCCATCACTCAAACTAAACATGAAGTGGCCCCAGATTAAATTCAAGGACCTGTGGTACCGGAGAGTTAACTTTTAAGGTGAATTTGGCGGGTATGGTAGCAAACACTGTTTATATACTATATTGGCTCTTTACAAATGACAAAGTAGTTGGTTTTTCAATTTTTCTGTGCTTCATTTTCAATACACTTCATGATCACCACATCAATTTGTTAGATGAGCTGGAACAACAATATAACAGGTTACAACATAAACTACAAATTCTCATATAAGCACAAGATGGGAATAAAAAAGAAAACAGAAGGCAGTTCCTCTATCTTTTCTGTGTGTTATTTAATAATAATGTAAATTATTAGGATTATATACATGTAGTGTCAGTAATATCTGCATCAAATGTGAATTATTTCCTTAACTTAATTCATAACATTAATTACTTTTAGTTTTAAAAATCAAAGAAGCTTGCATATAAATACATTGTAAGTATCTTTTTATAGTTCCCTTCTCTGGTTCAGTGTTTCTACCTTCTACACTGTATCCTTCAAATAAGCACAGTAACAGGACTGAAACAGAGAAAAACTGACCAAGAATGAAACTCATATATTTTTTTTGTCACAAAGACAATTGTACTAGTGAATTTTCACTGCAATTAGATAATTATGGTCATTAAAATTTGTATGGTAAAGCCAACTTCAACACACACACTGAATATAAAATCACAAACCAAGTACAGTCAAACTTGGTTATAATGTCAAGAATGTGACTGAATATTTTGTGATGTTATAAACGAATGTTGTTATAACCGAGAAGAACAATGTTACGGTTAACAGTGAGGAATTAATTGGTACCACAGAATATCTGACACAATAGATGAGGTGTCATATAAATCAATGTCATTATGACCAGGTTTGACAGTACTAATAAACCGAGTTCAAAAAAATTAAGAACATTTAATAATGACTACCATCTTCTGGGACAGGGACACTGTGTTGACTTGTAGAAGCCCATTCCAGACTACAGTGTGCCCTGCTGTCTTGTCAAAGATCACCTGGGCCACAAATCACCAAACACATATAGCATTCCCTGCAAATGTCAAAAAGTGTATACTGGACAGACTGATGACTCCATCAAGACCAGGGTTAATGAATGCCACTCTAATCTGACTGCAGACCAGAAAAATCAACTGCGGCAGAACACAATGTTGCTCTTCGCCATAAGATCCTACTTAACGCTATCAGCCCGGCCAAAAAATCCAAGCACATGGACCACCTTATAAAGGAAGCAATAGACATCAGGTTGCACACCAACAACATTAACCAGGAGGATGGTTTCTCCCTAAGTAGCGCATGGAAGTCTCTAATCCAGTCTCTGAAGGAAAGGCAGAAGCAGATGTTCTCCAGGATTGGGATAGTCCTGCCTTCCGTCAGCACCACTATCTTACCAGTTCCCATATGAGTAAGACTTACCGCGGTTCACCCTCCACTGCCCAGCCACTACAGCCCAGACAAAAACCTTACATATGTGTGTCACTACAATATCTACATTTTTCGCCATTTTGGGGGCCTAAAATGTGTTTTGTTAGCCTAGTTTCTCCATTTCAAACACTCAATTCCTGTTAATGCAGCACAAGATCTAACCCTCCTCTCTTTCCATAGCTCTGATTGGCCACAATCCTTTCAACCTGCCTAAACAACTGACCCATTTCTACACCCCCCCCCTTCCCGACCACCGGCCACCTCCAGCATAAAACTGAAGTAAAATAAATATTATGTCACAATGAGCAGTTTACTTAAAGAATTAACTAATAACCCAACACCAAACAAATAAGCACATACTGCACTGCTGACTTACAGACAAACAGTAGTACTTCAGTTCATGCTACACTAGAAAAAAGCACAATACGTACACATCATACAGCTTCATATGGCCATCATCTGAAGCTGTCAAAAGGAGCTGTGAATCAGGAGAGAAGCACAACGACCTGATGGGCATGGCATGGCCTGTAAATGAAACATCTGTCTCACACGTTGCATGCGTGACAATGGATTTTAAGTACTCTTTCTTTAACCTCAAGCTAAATACAAAATGGAAATAACTATTTCATGTGTATACAGGGCTGTGGAGAGACCCATCAGTACCACCTTCAGGTGTAAGCACAGTAAAATAAGACACCTGTTTAATCTGTATCATACATTGTCACTAACAACACTGAATTAACAGCAATGTCACAGGCTTTAAGCAGCAGACAATATAATACCTTCAAGGGTGTGAACCAGTTTCCCAGAAGCAACATCAAAAATGTTGATAATACCGTCAATTGCTCCACTCGCAATATACTTTCCATCGGGGCTCTGAAAAATAAAAACATAACATATTCTACTAGCTACATGAATAGGGTTCCATTTCACTATGGTATGGTGGATGCTTAGGTTACACGTGACGGAAATTTACTCCAGATACACTAAATTGCTGTCAATCAGCAAGGAAAACAATGCTTTACATTAGAACAGTAGCAAGTTATAAAACGTTACACAAGACTGCAGACTTTGACAGATTCTTTGGAATGACCTAAGGAATGGAAAACTGGACAGGAGATTTGGAATTTGGAGTGTCAGGAGTATCTGGATTCATTAGAAACAATCATCATTATCATAAGCAGTGAAGTGTTAGGCATAGTGCCTATTCTTTATCCCTCAAGAAGGAGCTGGTCCTTCCATCTTTTCCTCAAGTGTTCATTAAAGACAATTACAAGAGAATTAGTCAGATATAGTACCAGTACAGGAGCTCAGATAGGACTAGCATGGCACTGAGCCAACAGATGACAGAATTTTCTATGAAAATGACTAGGCTAATAATCAATTGTATCTGGAAGTGAAACACGGCCCGTGACAGTGATGAATCTGAAAAGACTGAATGCATGGAAAAGAAAAATCTTAAGGAGGACATATGGACCAGCAGTCGAGCAAGGAATGTGGAGAATAAGACATAACCAGGAATTGCGGGAGTTATACAAAGACCTAGATATTGTAACAGATATCAAAAACAGAATATTGGAATGGATAGGACATGTAGTAAGAATGGAGCTTGGAAGGATAGTAAAGGTAAAAAAAAAAAGGTAAAGCAGTCCCATTACAGGCCTGGACAGGCCCTTAGGGTTCCAGGAGGTCGAGGCTCCCAGATTTCTAGACAATCGGCACTTGAAGGTGGTAAGGTTGTCAGCCCTACGCACCGGCCGCATTTACCCCCCAGGAAATATTCCTGGTACTCATTTCTGTTAGAGGCTGAGTCGAGCCCAGGGCCATAGTGCAACTGACAGGATTATGCCAATGAAAAAATCCACTGACACCATCGGGAATCGAACCCGCGACCAGCCGGTTTGTAGCGCAGTGCCTCAACCAACTGCACCACCGCGGCCCCCTTGGAAGGATAGTAAAGACGATATCTGAAGGTAAGCTGGAGGGAAGGAGAACAATAGCAAGACCAAGACTGAGACTGGTGGAAGATGTTGAAAAGTTCTTTGGGAGATGAAAGTGAAAAGATGGAGACAAGGCTGCAAATAGAGCAGAATGGGCATCCGTAACTAAGGAGGCCAAGGCTCTCAGAGGGCCATACAGCCAAGGAGTAAGTAAGTAATAATCAATTAGGGACACAAGAGGGCAAACTTCGTTAGTAACAGGACGTCATACACAGGTTGCGTGTCAGAATGTTACCAGTTAAGTGGGACACGACATCGTTGGCAGCACAATGTTTCATCCAGATGCATGTACCACTGTGCAGCAAGTGCTAGTGCAAGCGCATTATTCTCTACTCACATATGCAATGCTGAGAGTAAACTTTCCTCTTGTATCAAGGGTTTGCTCTTGTTTACCAGATTCAACTCCATACAGAGCAATTTTTCCAGAATGACTTCCTGAGATGATAAACTTATCATCAGGTGAGAAAGCAACTGTCCAGATATCCACCGGACCAACTTCAATGCTGCCCACTTTATCCCCAGTTGCAAGATCCCACAATCTAAGGCTCGAGTCCAGTGAACTCGAAGCACAAGCTGAAATCATTAAAATTACTGTGTTGAGGGATGTAACACCACACAGGCTGGTATAGAGTTGCCAACATTTCAGAGAAAAATGCTGCAACCATTTTCTCTTTACCCTGAAGATGGAGGAAACAGGGTGTTTTAAAACCTTAGTGACTAGCTACAGACTGTTTGCTGTCAATAGCAGAACACAGCTATCTTCTAGTCGCCACAGTCAGAACAAATAATTTCACACTAAAACTATAAAGTTCACATCTATGGGGTCTACAATCCACCACACTCTTTCATCCATTCATTTTATTCATTTTCCATAAATCCTGCCAACAGTACAACTCATGTGGATGTGGAAATCATCTTAGTTAACAATACAACAAAAACACAAAATACCACAATACAGAAATAGAATAGACAGTACAATTTTAGTGAGCAAACATAGCATATCACCACCTGTACAAATCAATGGCAAACTGTATACAATTCTACATAAAATAATTAATTATTTAACATTGTTACTGTTAAAGACCATATACAAAAATATAAAACCTAGAACAGTATAAAAATATTATTAATTATGATTAAAATATTCATCTGCACTATAAAATGAATTAGTGTACAGAAACCTTTTCTAAGGTGCACCTAAACAGTTTTACTTCATTAAATTAAACACTTATTGTTAGTTGGGAGATGATTAAAAATTTTTATTCCAGAATAAAATGCCCCTTTTTGAAATTGTGTCAAATTTGAAACTGGTGGGTGCAGATTAGTGCAAGATCCAGTCCTGATGTTATGACTCTCTAGATTTGTTACAAATAGTTGTTCGTTATTCAAGATACAGTGCTGAAGCTACAACCTACTAAACACATGTGAATGGCTGCTACACTCTATTCAACTAATAAACAAACAACCTGCAGATTTTTCATGCAGAAATGTCATAAAAGCCTATATCCCAATCAAGGGCAGCTACCTGCCAATACCACAGATGAGGAGAGATTTTAAATGCTTGTTTGTTATACTTTTACTCACTTGTACTGTCTGAATTAATGGCAACTGAGACAACTCCTAGTGAATGGCCCTCAAGTTTGTGTTTTAGCTCCAGACGATCATTCTTGAATATCCAGACCTTCACAAAATCATCTACAGCTCCTGTCACAATATAATCCACTGATTCTTCTGCAGCAATTGAATCCCTGAAAGCAAAAAATTCAAATTATTATTATCATCATCATTATCCCCAATATATTATTTCATGACAATCTACTCTGCAGTTCTCAGACAGGTAGAATTTTAATATGAGGCCAATACACATAAAAATAGAACTTCAAATGTAGTACTGAGAGTCAACATATCAGACAGTAGAATGTCTTGGGGATGGGGATGTAGAGCCCAAATTTGAGAAAGTGGGGGGAGGGGGAGGGTGGGAGAGGAACCTAGTCCTCTACCTTGATGATTGAGGCAGCAAGTTTCTCTAAACGCCGGTATATATCCGCCAGCACATACAGCGTCACATAAAAGCAGGTTACCTTAAACTGGAAAATTGGTTGACACATCGCACTCAACATATGAGCCTATTAAAACATTGATCTTATCATTTATTAACCTCTTTGCATGTACTGTCTTAATATAACAAACTTAAAATAAGAAAGAAATGATGTTACCTAGTGTTTTATTCACTTTTGCAAGCCTGTTAATCTAGACTGCGTAAATCAAAACTGAACACATACCTTGATTCCTCACCATCACCGTTTTCTTCATCTTTCTTCTTCGGTCTTCCCCAGGCACAACTCCATATACTGTCTTCATGTGCATTGTCTTTTCTATACAGCAAGGAATGCTGGAAAAAATGTTTTTAAACAGTAACATAACCTATAAATCATAAACGCAATTCGCATTGTTATCTCCTGTGTCGCTGTGTAACTTATTGTCCTCAAACAAAAAACTACAGACAACAAAATTATAACTCATATTCATGTTCCGCAAATTTTAATTACCATGTCACTATTACAGTGCAAAACCCTTATATTTCGCAAAACAAAAGACCCTAATTATTTCCAACGTTGGCACCAACCATTTCATGCCGTCACGCTCACAGATGCCTCTAGAGCACAGATCATCTAGTATAGCTCTAGTTGACTTGCAGTCTTGACCAACGCGGCACAAGTTAAATGAACCACTGGAACAAAGATCTTAATGGCGCTACGTAGAACTTGCGGGCGTTACTCGTAGGTGGAGGTGTGTGGCTGTTTATGGTACTCAATAGATGATACAGAAAGGCAAGTTTGCGGGCACCTTCTGTCACATGATGCGGGCTGCATTAGATGTTTGAACGTTAACGTATTTCGTGTGGAGGTGTGGTGTGTGTATTTCGATTTTGGTGCGGGAGTTTGTATATCTCTGAAATTTCGGGGCAGTTGAAGTGTATTAGTAACACGACGTAACGCGATTTTTCGTTATTTGAAGTGTGTGAAAGTTGCGTTTATTAGTAGTAGTGGTGGTGGTAGTGGTGGAGGAAGTGGAGGTGGTAGTAGTAGTGGTGGTGGTGGTGGTGGTAGTAGTAGTAGTAGTGGTGATGGTGGTGGTGGTAGTAGTAGTAGCAGCAGTAGTAGTAGTAATGTTTCGGTATTGACAAAATATGATGTTAATATGATTGAAAGAACAAGTTTGTGAACGCAGTTGTTGATCAGTAGAGATCATTCTGGTTGGTGATATATATGATTACCTATTCTTTCATAATATCACCGTTACAAGTACCGTCGGAACTGAACACTGAACTCCAAATATCAGTGTCAATGTGTAAGAATGCATTAGGATCTGATAGAGAGGCAGAGATTTAAAGCTGGGCCATGATGAGGATATTTGTGTCACATAGGTGATAAAAGGTATATAATCCCTGTAGGAGGTCCTTGACACGGGACCAAACATCCCTCGATCAATACATGTTCAATCCAAGTGGTGTAGTGAATATCTAGGCATAAGTTTAGACATACCAACAGAAGGATGGAGGGAAGCAATAGCATGCTGACACTTTTTGGGGTTACCCTTTAACTAGGACAGTTTTTTGTGGTTGGATGTGGAACATTTGCGTGTAGAGGGAATATTTCTATATCAGCCGTGAAGTTGCCACCTGAGAAGAGTAGCACAGCCACTCCGGAACTGTGTAATCATGTATTATTCTTGTGTTTGATCCTGTGTTTTCTATGTTGTTTTGTGTCACATGACCACTTCACAGCACTACACCAACACCATCATGGAATTCATTATTCGTTTTTTGATGTTGCACATACACGCACACACATTTCACTTTTTGTAGCCACACCAGAACACTGTTATGGCAGGTAGATTGAAAACAGTTTTGCACTCTGATGCCCTTTTGAAGAAGTAAACCAGCAGTGTGTCCTGTGTGCAATAATTCAGCCATATGGATTAGCAGGTATCTTTTCTAATTGTGNAGAATGTGTGCAGGGGACCTATTTTGCTGATTTCAGTAGGCAGTTTTCAGGTACAGTGCAATTTTGAGCTGAAGTGAGGTATTGGAGGGCAAGGAAATAGATGTGGCACCTTTGCAGCAACATCTAGTTAACAGAATTTATTGAACATGATGACCCCTGAGTATCCTGGGCATTAGCAGCAATACTCAGGTAATTTAGAAAAGGGAGTTAATCTCTGAGTATCCTGGGCATTAGCAGCAATACTCAGGGCAAGTGGACACAGGGAGGAACCTCGGAGTATTCTAGGGCATTAGCAGCAATACTCTGAAGTAGACTGTCACACATTCTGCAGTACTGTCCATCTGCGTCTGGCATGGTTTGATACGCAGCCCTGGTTCTGTGGTACCAAAAGAAAGTGTCGCTGCCCTACCTTTCTGTGAGACCTGCACGTGCGAGTTATTTCCAATAACCAGCAACTCCGTGGTCAGTCAGTTACCTGTAACACAGGTTGTTCTTAAATAACATATGCCAAATGTGTTGCATTTCATTTCGTGCCTGTGTTGCTTAATATGTGGAGTTGACTGTACCTTTGAATAATGCAGTTGAAACAGTTGGTTTTTTAGAAACATGGGCTTATTTTTCTGTTAGTATCACAAAAAATGCAATTATGGACACAGCAAATAATTGTTAGTTAGAAAATGGCTTTTCGTTTATGACATACTGAAGTATTTGAAGTAATACTGTAGTAACCACATAAGGTGTGTTCCTACATTATTTCAGTTATGTATTTATTAGTGTTTTGGAATTAACCACCACCGAAGTATGAATAACACAACACAAACATAACCAGCCCCATATATTTCATTCCAGAAATCTCATTAAATAGGAAGAAGAGGAGAAGGAATTTTGTGCACTTTGATTTATGTGGCCTTTAGTGCAGTAACTTTTCTTTCAGAGTTGGTAGCTGATGGAAGGCTAGGTGGACAGCTGAGGAAGCCAAGTGACCGCAGGGGATGGCACACTTTTTCTTTGCTCTGTATCTCCTGTATTATTCACTTTGTGACCATTAATGGCAGTAATGTGAACATGTTATGGAGTAACATGAAACTGTTTTAAGATTTATTATGTCTGCAGTGAGAGTTACAGTGTCTAGAAGTCTCATGTTTCTACTTGTGAAGTTCCAGCAAACTTTGCAGTTAACATGTGCAGAATTTCTTGCGGCTTGGTGAGGCATCTCAGCTTGCACTGATAGTTTATGAACTGCATCTTTGATTTAGAACTTAATGAGAAATGTGATGTTTGAGAATAAATTAAGAACTACAAAAAAATACTGGAGGAAGTGGCAAATGTTTATTTTAAAGTATCTGTCTGCAGGAAGCAAGAAAACTCATTTCCTGTGAAGACTGTGCCAGCCATCTCTATCGCATGACACAAGCAGAATAACCTCCACACCACACTGGAATGTGAAACAGGTAAAGGAGTAGCTATAAGACAGTGATGCAAGGGGTTTTGGTGAATGTGTGTGAGTTGGTAATTGCACCTCTGGCATTGAATTCTTACAAAAAGTGCACATGTGTGGTTACCATGCCTGTATTTGTAACCATAATTTTGTATTAAGTATATATTTATTATTTATGTGTGTGAGATGGGATAGCTAATTTGTTGTAGTGAATAGGCTATAGCCTGCGTGATGGAGGAATCAGGACTGAATTTCTGGCAGTAGCAGAGACTTCTGGGCATTCTTTATCATGCAGAAAAGAAAATACACTTATGTAGAGACAGTCCATCTGTCTGTCCATGACCTAGAGTTAGTGGCAAAACTGTTTTTTGGATTTTCATCAAATTTGGTATAGGAGTCCTTTGCAAAAGGTTGTCGAGCAAATGTGAGTGTCTTGAAAATCAACTTGGCGGTGGTATAAGAACATAAATGAACTGCTACCTGGACTTTCCACATTTCTTGACTGATTTTGGTGAAATTCAGAATATAAGATATCCAGATAGTCTTGTTTATTAATTTGGGCTTCATCAAAATAGGTGCAGCGAAAGCCATGCTTTACTTACGGGCATACATGAAATATTGCTCTGTTTTCTAATTTCATTAGATTTGGCTAAGATTCGGAACAGGAGATGTCCAGAACGCTTATTTGGATAATTCTGAGTTTCGTGAAAATTGACGCAGTGGAAACCGTACTTTCGTAACAGCATAAATCAATTTCTAGCTGTAATTTCCACTTTTATGGTCCAACTTTTATTAAGTTCAGTATAAGATATGTGCATGTAATGCAGTTGAACATTCTTGAGTTTTGTGAAAATTGGCACTGGCTGACAGTACTTTTCTTTTGGGAGTAAAGGATTATGTTTAGGCTCTCCATGTACTGGGAAACCGTATGGGATTTTGAAGGTAAAGGAACCCTTGGTAAGATCTGTGTACTGCATCATGCTGTACACAATGTGTGGTTTTATTCTGCAGGTCATTGAACTGGCTTTGGATCTGACCCAGCCTTGTATGTATTGGGTACAGGGTCTCTTTCCCAGAGGTAGAGTGGGTGGGTCTTGAAGCCAACGACCCGCCTGAGTCCAGCAGTGAGGTTAAAGTTGCACAGAGCTACACTTCTCTCCATCATACATCTTAAAACATGGCGCTGAAATAACAAGCAAATTTTAGTTATATATATAAGTTTACGTAAGATGCAATACATGGCTGACTTAGAGAGCATAATTGACCAACCAAGTTAGAAACTTCTGTTTATCAACCCGTTAATGTACAGGTCTTATTGCTATTCATGTTCATTTCTTAAATGAACAAAATATTTGAATTTGAATTCATATGCTGTACCACATGTATCATTTTAACCTGTTAATAACTTTACCTGTAAACATTGCATTTAGAGTGTAAAGTTTTTGCTGTGTGCAATTAAAGTACCATGCCATGAAGGTTGTGTGGTGAGTGGAGGTATAGCTCCACATATTCATAACCTGGGTACCAGGTGGAGGTAAGTGGGTAACACCATGCCCTGGCCGCCTTGCCATCAGGGAAAGTGCCCATGTTACCTCATGAGTAGGAGGCTGGGGGCACCACACAGGAGGGCCACACGCTGGAGTCACTGTACTGACTGAGCTATCCCGGTTGCTAGGAACACTAAATTCAGTGGTTTTTGTTATGCACCCAAGTGATTTACAGCAGGCATATATTCCAGCACTTATTCCTACCTACGAACCCCTTCATATTGGACTGTAACACTTGTCAGTTGTTTTCTGTGCAAAACACATTCATGTGTTATATTTCTGTTCTTTGCAGATTTTTATTTGAATGCTTTGATACTGTTAAGGTGGCATACTTACCAATTCACGCTACAGACATCCACAAATGCAGTCAAACATGGCAGTAAAAATTGTTATAACCATGTATAATATTTCAGTAATTTGCAGTATATTGTGAGTTGTTACCTTCAACATTTCCATATTAGTACGTTCTAGATGCAAGGAGCACGCGTTTTAACGTGTTTGAGTAATACAGATGAGTGAGTGTGTGACGAAAAGTATGTAAATTGAAGAAGGCGCCAAAAAGTAAAACTAGGCACTTATACCTGCAGTTGTGGTACATACCATTCTCAGCAGAATACTGTTATGTATTAACTCAGTTTAACGCCTTCGTTTTCAAAATATGATACGTTATTTCAAACCATTGTCATGACGAAATAAACAGTTCAAAATGAGTTGAAAATGCAGTTGCGATCACTGAAAACTTTTGGCGCCGTGCATATTCGAACAGCTCGTCTGCTAGAGACCGCCCCTCGGTTCGCAAAGCATCATGGTCGCCTGCTCCGCTCCCGTCCCTCTCGTGATACGTGTTGGAACTGTGTTGGCGTGGGAAATATTTATGTCACGGCAGTGGCAGAAAGAAAAACGGAATGCAAGCTGTCCAGGCGTGTGTGATAGGTGATTGCTCCAACTATATTTGGTACATACGGAATCGAATTAAATGAGGAATGAGTCTATGAATGTTAATGTACTTTTTTAAGGCGGTCCTGGCCTGCCTGAAGGTACGGACTCTATTTGGCTGTAAAGACCTAACAGAAGCGTGAACAGCTGTTAACTAGACCGAAATATGAACTGAGTAGACAAACTTCACGAATGAACAAGTGTCGGAGCGTTACGACTGCATTAACCCGCAAAGCAAGTGCGTGTTTTACAGAATATGGGGGAAAGGTCGGTATTGCCTAACTGGCGTCGCGCTTGTAGTCTGCAGTTAGGAAATACAATGGGAAGGTATGATTTGGTTCATGCTTGTAGTACATTTGTGATGTCCGAAAGGTAAAGAAAATAGGTTGGGGGGGGGGGGAGTGCCCAACATTTTGAAGACTCCTGGTATGCAGCAGCATGAAAGAACATTTCCATTAAAGACTGCACTTTGACAGACTTTAATAAGACCATTCAAAGTATGAATATAAAAGTTGTTTTGTACGTTATTTCACGACGCCGCATCGTCTTCAAAGGTTATAAGTGTCAAATAAGTAGGCCAGTGTGCTTTGAGTTTGGAAGTATGAGGGAGGGGACCTTATCCGATTCAGGCGCAAAGCCGCGTAGAATGTTCGAAGGGTACCGGTAATCAAATTATGGAGAATGATAGATGTGGGGCATGTAGCACGCATGGGAGATAACGGATTATGCATTCAAATTTTTGGTCAAAAAGCGTGAAAGGAAGTAGCCACTTGCACGACCTGAGCATAGATGGGATAATATTTTAATGTATCTGTAAATAAATGGGATAGGAGGGTGCAGATTGGATTCATTATTCTCAGATATTGGAACAGGGCGGGCTCTTGTCTCTTGTGAACATGGTGACAGACCGTCATGTTCCGCAATAGACACGGAATTTCTTGATTAGCTAAGGGACTACTAACATGTACTCTGATTCGCCAAGGCCACTTGTTTCTTAAATACTGCCTACTGAGGCTGCAGAAAGGAGTCACATGTATCGGCCCCCTCCGTGTTTGCCTTGAGCTGCTATGCGTGCTTTTAACTCCCTACACATTATTCGATTGGTTTTCGTAACCGATACTGAGAGTGTTTACTGCGTGGTACGAGCTTAATCTTTTAAATAGAATTCAGGTTAATATTGAACTTTAAAAAAAGGTCATGCCGTTAGTTGTCGGCCTTTCTCCTCGGAAGCACGGGTTCGATCCCAGGTCAGTCCATGTGAGATTTGTGATGGACAGAGTGGCACTGGGACAGGTTTTGCTCCGAGTACTTCGGTTTCCCCCAGTCAGTATCATTCCATCAGTGTTCTGTACTCTTCTTCATCCACGTGTTGCTCTTACCAGAAGGACAAACGGGCGAAGCGTGGGAACCTTCCGAAAAGCAGCGCTCTTTCGGAAATCGGGGAGCATCGGATAGAAGAGTATTTTCATTTTACTAGTCTTTGAAGGGTTAAGTACGTCGGTGGAAACAAAATCTGCGTGCCTCGCGGATCACAATGTGCGAGCCATTCGCTTTCGTTAGAACAGACATCACTGCACCCCTGCATAAGCAGTCGCTTCGTGAGACATCGCAGGGGAGAAACTCCAATCGCAGGACAAGTAGCCGGGTGTTGGTATATTTAGAAGCCAATCAGAGGACAAGCGATAACACGAGGTTGCAAGCTTAGCTGGACCTACCGGAGGCGACACAGCAGTTTAGAGACGCGTGTGACTTGGCTTGGTTGGTGGAGTCCAGCCTTGATCGCAACAGGCTACTTGCTTTGGGACCAGGTGTTCATATAACGTTGCACAAAACGGTGTCGAAAGGAGTAAGTGTTACACATTTAAATACGCCGTATGTATATGTATTACACATACATACATACACACATACATACATACATACATACACACACATACACATACATGCATACATACACACATACATACACACACACACACACACACACATACATACATACATGCATACATACATACATACATACATACATACATACATACATACATACATACACACACACACACACACACATACACACATACATACATAGCTTTAAAAATTTTAACACTCGGTAGGCCTCGTAGCCAACCAGTGTCCACTCCTTAACTCCGCTGCGAGTCTCCAACTTCATGGATCACTCCTCGAAAAGCCAGCAGCTGCTCAGCTGGTAAAATTCCCAGCCTCCTGTTGAACCTGAAGGTCCACTATTGTGTTCACTATGCCCCACCAGTTAACCTTGAGTCAGATGAATCAAATCCATATCTGCACGTCCCATTTCCTTAACATGCATTTTAATATTGTCCTCTCATCTACAGCTAGGTCATTCAGTGGGGTCTTTTCCAGGTTTTTCGGCTACAATGTTTACAGGGCAATCGATTTCTCACCCCTCGCATATCTTATGGCCCTTCATTTGATCGTAATATTTGGTGAAACTAACATGTTGTGAACTTTACAAGTATGGTTTTGCAGTTTTCCACTCTTCTGTGGGCACCCCAGTTCTAGCCTGTTTGTTAAATTCCAAATCTTACTATGTTGTTGGTCCTTCCTACTGGCCTGGTCAAAAGCAAAGACCTCACAATAAGACACTTTAGATTCTATGACTTTCCACTTACCTTGATGTGTGATTAAATTCTGGCCAGTGACTACACAATTAATGAAAAATCAGCATGAATACTAAATTTATGCATGAGTGTATCAGAAGGACATTTTTGCAGTAATGTGACACTCTTTAATTTTAAAGAAGTCTGTAGAATTAGATTATTCCATATAACATTTTGGTTGTTGTTGGCCTTTCACAGAGGGGCCTGGATTCAATCCCAGGCCCAGCTTGTATGGGATTTGTGGTGCACAGAGTGGCCCAGCGACTTCTGTTTCCCCCTGTCAGCACCATTCCACATGTGCCACATACCCCTGCATTCCTGTGTCACTAACGCTATATAATCTTACCAATTAACAGCATCATTTATCAATAACACACCTCTGAGAGTCCACAGTAAGCCTGTTCTGATGTGTGTGTGTGTGAAGTGGTAACTATAAACTGTTGTAACAAACCATTGTCAAAAGTATCTGCAAGATTAAGTAAATTAGAAATTTCTTTTCATAATGCTGTTTTTGTTATCTTATTGTTTTTTTACACACACATGGTATGCAGCATTTTGAAAACATGGCATGCTGTGGATACCTTGAGAATATATCACCGTTTGATACGTTTAAACAATTAGGTCTGTAAATATAAACATTAAATACAGCACTTCAAAATTATAACTGTAAGTAAGTTATTAAATCAGTAGTGCAATATAGTGTTTTGACTTCCCCAAGACATGGGCCTATGGTACAAACACATAGACTGCTGAAGGGTTACAAACCCCAGCTACGCAAAGGCAAACTGGCGAATGGAATCAGTGCTAGCAGTTTTGAGCAAACAGTACCAGGGACACCTTTGGTAACGATGTGACGCAGTACATAACGCCCGGTAATTCAGAAAATTATGGAATACATCATGCAGTTCAGAAACAGTAAGAATAATCACGTTGAATTACGTTTGTTATTACTTGGCCTGGTAAGGTTGCCCATGTAAAAGACAAATAGTTACGCAGCTTACGCACCGCCGTGTCCGAACATTTGCGTAGTCGACATTACCTACCTGTTGAAATTTTCTTGCGCGTCAGTAATTTCACCATTTCTAACGAAACCCACATTTCACTGTAATTACGTGTATTTTGTCAGTTGATTGGGCTGTAGTTAAGAAAGACAAATTCTGCTTTGAAATATATTTTTAAAAATATTTGCACAGCCTTCTGCGCCTGCCGCCACAATGAAGCCGCCACGTCGTAGAAGAGAATCGATTTTGGGTATCGAATTAGGATTTGGCCTTACATTTAATTCCAAGTCTCCCCTCTGTGGCTGTTTAATTTCTACCTCGTGGTTATCCTGCCAAAAATATTTAAAGAATATCATTAAAGAAAAAAATGTTTATAAGTAATTAACATTTTCTGCAGGGACGGCAAGAAGGTCACCCCCCTTCCCACCTTTTCCCGTAAGTTTTTCCGCCTTTTAAAGAACACTTGCCGCCAGGCTTCCAGACTGAGCCATCAATCGATCAATCGACGTTGGCTACGTTTAAGTACGGAAATATCCGGACTGTAATTAATTACGTGTATTTTGGCAGCTTAGTGAGCCTAGTTAAGAAAGACAAATTCCACTTTGAAATACAATGTTTAAAACATTTAACCGGACTGCTGCACTTGCCTCAGTAATGAAGCCGCCACGTCGTAGAAGACAATCGAAATTTGGGCATCGAATTATGATTTGGTCTTGCATTTAATTCCAAGTCTCCTTTCCGCGGCTGTTTAATTTCTACGACATGATTATCCTGCCAAAAATATTTGAAGAATATCATTAAAAACAAAACGCTTTATAAGTAATATTTTTTTTGCAGGGATGGCAAGAATTTCATCCCCCTAACTGCCGTTTCCGTAAGTTTATTTTTCGCCTTTTACAGACATTTACGAACGTCTGCCGCCAAGCATCTAGACTGATCCATCAATCGATCTATCGAAGTTGGCTGCGTTTAATTACGAAAATATCCGGACCGTTATTCGTGGTTTTCGTCAGGTCCTCCAGGCAGAAGCTGGAACACCATTTCAAACTAGCGTAGTACTGCTTCCTTCCACATCCTTTGTAATACTGTATTCACAAAATGTTCTGCCAGGGTCTTTTTATTATTACTTAGTGATATGCTGACCCACCAACACAAATGAACAGGAGGGCCACTTCAAGACTATCATAGTTTGTCATCATTTGGCAGCCCGAAAAATTCTGATTGTGTTTCACGTTTTCATAGTTTTCATTCACGTCTTGTGGTGTATTGGCATTTTCTGTTCATGACTATGCACAGGTAAGATCCCCAGACTTACTCTTGCATTGGATCCAGAAATGTCTTAAACTGGCTGTGAAGTGTGGAGTGTGGATGGTGGTATAGTCAGATACTTGGAGGGTAAGCAGTACGTTGACCTGCAGCCAAGGATTAAAGTCTGTGTGCTGTGGTGTGAAGAAGCATGGAGATTTAAGGTGTGAAATTTCCACAGCAGGGGTCTTCTGAATTGCAGTATCTTGCAGTCTAGCGTGCTAGCACTCTTTAGGCACAGTGCAACCATAGGTGTGCTGGATGTGCATGGGCACATCCCACTGTCTCAAAATTTGGGATTTGTTTCTCATTTTTAGGGAGAGTGTAATTTTTCATGTTAAAGCAAGGTTTAGTTTTAGTTACATTGTTTTGGTGAATAAAAATAGTGTTGTATATAACAGAATAAGCGATAAATACTTTCCTTTAAATAATGCACACATATGAATGCAACCATCACTTCAACTATCCTGGCAGGTACAAAAGCACCATTTTAAGAGTCCTTTTGCATGCATTGTGACCAAGCTTCAGGCTTAGCCATTGCACTACATCACAAACTCTAAAATGATGAATCAGTGCATGGCAATTGAGGATAGTGAGGGTGTCGGTAAGTACCTGACTGTGGACAGTGAAATGATGCACCTTGATGGCCAAAGTTGTTTTGATTTGTGGCCATGTGTGAAAATAATGATGGCTTGTATGTTATGGTTACACATATACCTGTACGGTGTAATATTTGTTGTCTGGCTTAGTCATGGACCCTGCAGCACCGAGGCCTCTGAATTGTTGCATTAGTATTTGTCTCGTGAGGCAGCCAAGGTATAGGCTGTGCATAACTATATGAGATTCCTAAAATGTGGTGACTAAAAGTTTTAATTTCCAGTGCCTTCATGAAATAAATTATATTCAAAATTTTCTAGCAATGTATACTTCATAGTATTGATAATATGTGAATGAAAAATTGCTGCTTGAAGTTAATTGCTGGTGCTGGTTATGTGGAATGTGCTAAATACACAAGAATGGGTGGAAAAGAAGGAAATGTTGGTGTAGTCACTAAGGAAAATCAGATTTGCAAGTGGGTTTTCTCATTGGATTTGATCACGTATTTCTACACTGGTGTGTTGTTGGTTTCCTGGTTACAAAGACATGTGACTAAAATGTTCGCTGAGGCCCTGAACAATGATAGACAGTATAAGAAGTGTTGTTTTAAGAGTGATATTTGGGTTAGTCACAGTTTAATAGGTTGACTTGTAATGTGAGATTATTGTTGGCATGACGTAGCTCTCACAAAATGGTTGTAAGTGTGGAAGAACTGATGTAGCCGTCTACTGCGGGGTATGTCCCAGTCGGCAGCACAAGACACCACTCCCAAGGAATGTTATGTGTGGCAATCCAACGCACGCGGCGCAACCCTTTGTATTATGTCAGTTTAAGTAACACAAATTTCACTTCAATTACGCTCCTTTATTGGGTGATTATCCTTCCTTTACTACTACAATTGTTCTGCTTCACTATGAAATATCACACTGCACTGCACTCTGGAAACCTGTCGTCCCCACCTGAAACACGTGATGCATCGATCTCCCAACCATCCACCCTCGGGTGAAGGAAAAGACTTGCGTACCCTTGCTCCCTGGATTCTCCTGCTCTCCAAACAAAAATTCCTAATAATTTCGAAATTTTCTTATTGGATGCTCCAACGAAACTGCGGCTCCCATTGGCCCCTGTACGTAACAAGTCTCCTCTTTGATAGGATGACAAAGTTACTAATTACTGCAGTCCGTGGGCTTGGTCGTGAAGACCTCTGGACTTCTTAGTTACGACCTAGCAAAGGCATGGTAGCGTCACCCGCTTTGCTGGACAAATTATTGCTATACTCAGCTGTCAAGTTTAAAATTTTGAGTCAAGCATTCCAGATCTCTTATTAGTCCTGACAGCTGACAAATGACTTCCTGGCCTTTGCCCAGTACAGCTATCCCCTGCATACACAGCCTCCCTTCTAACCTCCCGTAGCCAAACGTTACAATTTTGCCCCTCATTTAATATAACATGCTCTTTCCCTAATAAATTTACACAATCAGTTTACTTATTGTCATCTAATAACATCTGCCAGAATTCCAACACAAACCAACGGTTACACTGAGGACAGATAATCCAGGGTGGGGGTTTGACTTAAATACTGGAAAGTAATTGATTTATTTTATGTCAGCTGAAGTGATGAGAAGTTTTATGAATTGCTGATCCAGAGTTTGATTGTGGAATATTTTGTTCTCAAAGGTTGATGCTGAAGTCGTAGCTAGCCAGAGAATTTGCTGCTGGGCATAAAGCAAATGGACACCTTGTGTTGACATCATGAAATTTCATATGGTGGTATGGTAGATTATTGAGGCTTGATCCTGAAGTAGGTAAGGATTGTGACTTAGCTGATAGGAGCTAAGTTAGATCCTTGACACTGCACATTTAGCCCTGCATTGATTCTGGGATTTAAATTCCAACAACTGCCCAGGATGGAGGAGTTTTAAATTTAAATTACTTCAAAATGCAGCCACATTGTATGATGCACAAAGGCCAATGTTGAGTTGTTATTAGTGCATTTAGAAATAGTTCTCACAAGGACAGATAATGTACTGTGTTTACATGGATTTATCTTATAATAAGTATGCACAAGTGCAGACCGCCATGGCAGTATGGATGACTGACATCTTGTAAAGTAAAGCAAGTTGATCTTGCAGTACATAGTTTTGTTTCTTTGATAAATCAGCCTTAGAGGTTCACTTTCTTTCTCCATCCATTTACCTTCCCCCTTGTTTTCCATCTGTGCACAATGCATGCGTAAAATAGCATGTGTCAACAGTAGGGATGCGCTGGATCTGGTTCAGGTACTTCCACCCATACCAATACTTCAAAATTAGGTACAGATGGAAAACATGCCCTTGAGACAAGAATGGCCTTGTTAGATGCTATGAAGTAAGTACACACAAGCACATGTGTTGAATAATTTGTAAGTAATGTTTTAATTCTGATAAGTACACTAATAAAAGAATTGGTAATTGACAACTGAACATGCGAGCCAGTGGTTAAAACTTCAGCTTTTTGCGCCTGGTCAGGGTCAGAATTAGCATCCATACCAGAGCGTAACTAACCAGCCAACACCTTCCATGGTGCAGTTTTTCTTGAGAAGCTAGTTAGCTACTTAGCACATTTCTCACCTTTTTTGGAACTTGGGTGTTCACAAGACACTTCCATTGTCCCCTGTCCTCAGCCAGATACATGAAGTCCAGACCCTAAGTGATGTATTTTTCTAAGATATGTAACTTTCTATCTAAGCCTAAGCTTTCCAAATGTTACCATACTTCCAACATTTCCAATGAAAATTTTGTATGCATTCCTTATTTCCTGTAACAGCTTATATGTATTATAACATACTTTTAAAGTTGCAGACTTTCAATCCATACTTCTTCCATTATATTTATTCAACACTTATGGTGGGGCTTATGTATTCTGGATTATGACACTGTGTAACCTCATTTATTTTTGTCAAGGTTTTAGAGGAAACTGCTGTTGTGTGTTCAGTGTAGAGAAGTCTCTTCTAGTCTAAAAACTTAGGCAACAATTTCCTCCATAATGTTGATGTCCACCTACCAGATTACATGGTGTCATAAACCAGTAGATTAGAGTATGAATGTTCCACTGTGTTCATATTACCGATCCTACAGTATTCCTCTTCTGCATCCTCACACACAGCTGTTGGCAAGTATGGCTGCCAGGACTCACTGATTCCTGACAAAGATTTTAGTTTCAAGCATGTGTATTAAAGGAGTCCATAAACATAAATTAATTTTCATAATTCAGCAATCCAGTAAATAAGACTGGCCTTTGAATTTATTTTGTAAATAGTGGCAACAGTGGTGAGATACAGCCACAACTATGTTCCTCAGTTTTGGGACTCCAGAGAAATTCATGTTCATTGTAACATGATGACTTTTGTAGTGTCTAGTCTGTGTTTTTTATGTATGTGTAATTACAGATTATACACACATTAACTTCAATGTGTTACATTCCCCACCCCTCCAGGACATCCTAATTTGAGTTTGCAGCTTATATGTTTTAAATGTGCAGGACACAATTAAGGACTTGACATCCACGTGTGCATTCATCCGTGACAGTTGAAAAATCTAGGCTGATGAGTGGAAAAGTATTTGATTTATTCATTAATATACCCCCCATTCTTACTTTCAATTTCTCTGTGGATAGTGAACAGTAAATGATACCTTTTATATGTGTTATGTAATATGAGTGTTGGTATTTCACGCATATTGGCAAAATGTTGACACATGAGAGGCTTCCAGAAATATTCTTGGTGAAGCACATAGCATAAGAACACCAGTATAACATTCATGAGCCAGTTAAGTAGGCCATTCTAGAGCATATTGGCTTGGGGAGTGTGATTTGTCATGTGGAGAAATATCTGGTGAACTGGACCCAATTCTTCGTTCCTTGGATCTAAGTTTGTGTGCATTATGTAACTCTTGTCTTCAAGGCAGTCAAATTTCAGACATGGTGAAAAATCATTGTCAGCAGGGTTATGTACTATTTAGGTAGGTATGTTTTCTCATACAAAACACTGTATCTTGGTGGATGGGTATCAGTATTTCAGAGTAACCTACTGCCTTCTCCAGTGTCAAAGTGGAAGCAGCAGGTTGCATTCCAGAACGCCTTAATTGTCAAATACATTACAGGGAGAGCCTTACTATCAGGCCTGTACTGTGTGCAGTGACACTTTATAGGTAAAAGTGTCCCTGTGCATATTTGAGCTCAGGATCATGAAAGTATATGTGAGAGGTCCACACATCATTCAACACTACGCTAGATTGAGATGAGTGGTTAATTTCATGCCTGGCTCTTTTGCCCTTGCATAAAGAAGTGAGACTTTAGGCCTTTTAAAGATGATGGCGCCACCATAATTAAATTATGTGAACGTGACTATGATGGATCCTTGTTGAGATGGTGTTTAGTTATTAGCATAGTCCTGATGCAGGGTAGTTCAGTTAATCCTTTGTGGCCCAAAATTAATTGACATAATATTTAAATCCAGCACATCCATCACAAAGCCCAGTCAGTAACCCACACTGCTGTATATTAACTGAACATGACCTTCTTGCATATTCCCTGATGAAGGGTACTTCTATCAGCTGAAATATGTTGGAATAAATTTGATATTGATGCGCAAAACATTGGAATGAATTATTATCTGTATATTGCCATCAGCAGGTAAAATGTATAATAATAACAAGCTGATGTTTAATTTGCGGCAGATGAGACTTTCACTACCAAAAACCGACATAGCCCATGGTGGTGTTCATTTTTTGGGGTATGTCAGTTTTTGGTATCTGTCACGGTTGGTTGGATGAGATTTACATGTTTTGGCCAGCATGTGTCTCTTGGTTTTAGTATTATCGCCTGAGGAAGGAAGAAGTCTCTTCCAAAACATAGTGTGGTGTTTTAATTGAGTGGACGATGGAAAGTCCTGAAAGGAGTTATTGAGCGAATTATCTGCATGGTTCAATAACACTGACGTACCAAACTGACTGAATCATGTGGTGATAGACAGTACCAGGAATACAGTCAGAATATTGGACTAGCCAGTATTCTAATCCCTGCAGGGCCAAGTGACTTTTCTGTTCTCCAAAACAGTTAGACTGGCTGTGGGCCCACCCAGCCTCCTATTCAGTAAGTACCATTTAGCAAACGTGCTATAGTGTACGCACAAGCTTCCCATGGACCAAGTGTGCGGGACATGAAAAACACTAACCTCCATCTAGTGTTGAAATGAATGGAGCTATACCTCTACTCCCCCTATATGCCTTTATGCCTTATGCATGATTCAATGGCTGAACCAAAAATACTTATGGCACAACTCTAAAATCTGCGGTCACAATAGACCAGGTAATAGCTAGAGGTACTTGTTAACTAAAAAGTACCAACAATAATGCATAATATTGTGCAGTGATGGGTTTATGGACTTTATCCATCATCTGAAGAGTAAAATATTAAAAATAAAAATTCACGACATTTCTGAAGCTGGCTCTGTTCCGTCCTGACATGAATGGAGGGGGAGAAGAGCCTACTCTGTTGAGCCCCTTAGACAGAGCTAGCCTCCATCACTGGGCTGCTCGCAGAAGCATGTCCCATGAGGATTGCAGTTGCCATTTTTAGTTGATGCCTACTTAATTTAAGCAGGTCTTCAACTCTTCTCTTACATGATCTACTAATAAGAAGTTTGCCATGTCTATGACCTGGTAAAGCTTTCCAGGCACTAAAATTTTGATACTCAGTCCAGTTTGTAATTGCTGCTCTTGCTGAGCACCTAGGTATTCCAAGAGCCGGCTCTGGACCAAGTAAAACCATAGCTGATGCTTGTCTGGCAAGTTTATCCACTTTCTCATTGCCAGAGATGTCACGGTGCCCCTGTACCCACACGAGGGTTACCTCATTTAAGCTAGTCAGCTCAGCGAGAGCATCCAGGCATTCTCCAACCAGTCCTGAAGTCACCTTGGGGCTGCTAAGCGACTTAACTGCAGCCTGGCTCTCAGAAAAAATAAGGATCTGCTTATTTATATAAGCCCTTCTTATATTTTGCCATGCACATTGAAGAATGACATACATTTCGGTTTGAAAAACCGTGGCAAATTTACCCAAAGGGAAGCTAAAGCTTCTATTTGGTCTTGTGCCATAAATACCAGACCCTGTCCCTGAGCCCGGGAACAGTCAGTGAACAAGATCAGGGAGCACTGGATCTTTGTTTCTCCAGTACTCCTGGTCTATTATGACCCTGAAGTTCCTAGTATGACGATAAACTGGAATGGTGTAGTCCCACCGCACGTCTAATAAAGGGTCACCCACATTTTTCCAGATGGTTAGCAGCCCTGACAGTGTTTTTCGAGCACTTGGTTGCTTAAGTATACTTAGCCTATAGAGAGCCATCCTCGCCTCCTCCGTGATCAACAGATCTAGCGGAGTCAGATTCAGAAGCACCTCCATTGCTGCAATAGGGGTCGATTTCATAGCCGCCGTAAAAGCTAGACAGGCCATTCTTTGAATCCCGCCTAATTGAATTTTAATGGCTTTTTGCTTGACCTTGCGCCACCAAACCAAGGCAGCATGGAGTATGGACCACTTGAATGTATGTCAAAACCTCTTTGACAACCCATGTGGCACGGAATATAAATTATTTGCGATTCGTCGCTCAATGTCACCAAGATAAGAAATTTTTCCTATACAGAATTGAAATATTTTACTATGTGTCATTATTTGTTAGATAACGTTACGTACACGATAGCCTGAAAGTAACAAAAAGCACTCAAGTGACATTCGTTTATAAACTTTCCTTATTGCTAAATTTGATGTCAGGGAATTTGGTGTCCAGACTGAACTATTGGCAACCCTATGCATGCTCGTTTTCCCGCCAATTGTGGAGTAAGCGCAAGATCCGTAATTTGGTTTTGGAGAAAGCAAGTTGTTAATTTAATGTATGTTTATTTGGTATTGAATGTTTAATGTATATTGGTAGCGGTTGGTGCACTTTGTTGGAATTACTATGGATGTGGCAGAAGCACAAATCGGTCAACAACGTGTGAGGGATGAAGTAGGGGTGAGATGTCAGAAACTGTTCCAAGATTTCTTAGAAGAGTAAGTGACTTTTTCATGTCTTTTTGATAATAGGGTGATTGCCGTATACTGAATCCCTGCTGTGATAACCTAAAGTCTTATCCAGATTGCAGGGGAGATGGCTGCCTTCACATTTATGTTTTTTTGTATCTTAATAATTTAAACTATCGTATGAACCATTACTTTGTTCACAAATGATTTTTGAGCAGTATACTCAGTTCATAATACTACAGAATTTGTTGGTTATACATTTTTATTGACTGCCGTGAATCATTCTTGTCTGTAAGTACATCACTGGTTGTGTGTAATTACAAATCAGTGCTTTTAATATTTCTTTTCAATTTTTAATGTAGACTAAAGGGAAATTCATTTCTATGAAGTGTGTTAATTTTCGTGGACTGTCATGCGCTTCCAAATACAGCAATCTGAAAGGCTTTGCAATGAAGTGATTAATTTTTGCATACACGTACAGCAGTGTACGAAATTTGTTTTCAGTGAAGTTAAGCACGTAGTATTTAAAAGTACAGATGATGGATGGACATTTCGCTGGGCTTCTACACGTTGCAGCTCATTATTACACCAAAATGGGAATACTTGTCAGCCCTTGTTAACATTGTCATCTGTCTCAGTATGGTTCATACTGATATATGGTTTAGCCAGTTGCCTGTTTGTTGATTTTGGAGATACTTAAAAATTCTTGTGCCCACATTGAAATAACTTGACCTCATATTAGCCTGGCAAAACATGTACTTTCTTTTTTTTTAACAGTATATCCTGATGTAATTTATTATTCATGTGTTCAGCAAAAATGTCTGCCAACGTAGACTAGAAGGATCATATGATAAGTCTTACCATGATTCATGCTTTACATGTGCAACCCAGTAGATGTGATGGCACCCACAAGTGCTCGTAACGTGTACCATGGGTATATGTTCAGATAATATTTAGGTGAAAGTAAAAGTATTAAGTAATGAACTCTTTGTGTTTTGTAAAGGTACAAGGAGGATGGCAAGATTAAGTATTTATATGGGGCTCAAGAGTTACGAAGTCCAGAGAAAAGTACACTTGAAGTTTGTTTTGAAGATGTTGAGAAGTATAATCAGAATCTTGCAGCCACAATAATAGAAGAATATTACAGGTAATGTTTATATTTATGTGAGTTTCTCATTTGGTACTGTGACAGCTTTGCCTGCAGCTGTATAGAATTTCATCAAATAAATTGTGATTTTGTTAATGGAAAATAAGGGGAGTATTACTTAGTTGGAATTAGTAGAAGTGTATGTCAGGAAGTAAATTGCACTGCTGTGGATGAGCTTCATTATCTTGTACTTGCTGAATTGGGTTTCATATACCTGTTCTTGTAAATAAAATGTAGATATTTTCGAAGAAGAGAAAAGTCAATAACATGGAGATTGAGAGAAACTGACAGCCATTTATTTGTGTAACACCTTCATTGAATGTATCTTTTTCACCAGCATAAGAAATATCTTTGCATCTATGTGTAATTTATTGACTTATTGGTCTGGCACGTAGAAAGGTCCAAGACCGGTGTTGGGATGTATAGGTGGGGCTCGAGAACGGGGCACAGCTCTAGCTTTGGGCTCCACACCATGGTATTCCGGGTTTACATATATGCCATTAAAGCTTGTATGGTGGGAAATATAGAAAAGGGCTACACAGGTAGGAGCATTTGTATTCTTTCTGACAGTCAAGCGGCTGTTCAGGCACTTGACAGTTTCCAGATAAATTCTAAATTAGTCTGGGACTGCCATCAGTGCATGGTGAAACTGGCAGAACATAACAGGATCCAGCTGGTATGGGTGCCAGGACACGTGGGGTTTGATGGAAGTGAAATGGCTGATCAAGGCTCCTAACGTCCACTTACTTGACATAGCTATAGAGTTGCCAGGGGAGTGATTAAGGGCTGGGTGAGCATGAAATCCGGGGAGTACTGTCAGTCCATTTGTTGACAAAGCAAGTTAAGAGCCTCCTTCAAAAGATGCTGTGCTACAGGAGCTAGGGAATTACTCAGCTTGAGCAGAAACCAGCTAAGAATAGTGGTGGAACTGCTAACAGGGCACTGTCATTTGAATGGACATTTGTGTAACAGGCTGGTAGACAGTCCCAGGCATGATGGATGCAAGTAGGCACCTAAAACAGCCTCACATGTTCTTTGTGACTGTGAGACACCAGCAGTATTAAGATTTAGGCCATCATTTCATGAAACCAGGTGACTTTACTGACACCTCCATCAGCAAGGTGCTGCACTTTGTTCAAGGTGCGGGGCTGCTGAGTGCTTAAAAGCGGGGTTGCACAAACAATCAGAAATGGTCAAGGCGCAAGGATCAGTGCATTACCCACCGTAGTGTGGCAAGGTGAACGCATGATTAAGTCCTCTCCAATTCATTTCAGTTGTTGTGAGAATAATGAATTCATGACACAAAGCAAAATGGCCACACAGCCAGACCCCACATTCAGAAACTGCCAACAAAATCAGTACAGAAGTTATATGTCTTCCTTATCACTATTCACATTTCATCTGTTGTATCAGATCCCCATGGCAGTAGATTTGGCAGTAGATTTTTAGCCAGAAGGTTCTGGGTTTGCATCTTATATTCATTTACTGTGGTATCCATGTTTGATGATGCTTACTAATGTTTCAGCTGTTTGTGCGTGAATGATGACTAGGAATATTTTCCATGTTCCCAATTCTATCCCTGAAACATCCAGTGACATTTTACTTGATGGCTTCTGTTATGTTTGTGTTTGCTAAATTTACTTTTGTCTGTTTCACCTCTCCTTTCTTCTCCTAATTTTTGAGATACTGTTTCTGTGTATTGTGTTATCACGTGTTGGAAAAATTGGAAACAGTTACTTTGGTTGGTGTTTTGTATCGGTATTACAGTCCTTTGGTGTTTGATGTAACTTTTCTGATTACAGCATTACATCCAGGAGTGTGAGATTACTTCTTGTTAATCGTGATACTTGTAATTCTTATTGCTTTAAATTGCTTCTTGTTGGTAGTTTCTGACACTTCCACCCATAGTGGTCATTTAGTTTTTCATGTTTGCGCTTTTCATGCTGTCACATTTCAGGTATTTTATTTTGTTCCTTATCAGTCTGGTGAATTTCAAGAATGGCACTGCCTCTTTATGGTCAGTAAATAGGCACACAAGAACAGTTTTGTTGGAATTTCATCTTTCCTGATGAAAGCTCATCCACATGATTGTGCTGGGTTATGTGGCATATATGTCAGTTCTTTTTGGAATCTTTTTTTCGCCTTGGTGACCTTGTTTGACATGTTTGCACCTGCTGCAGTCTTGATGTTCCCTTTGTTTGCACAGAATGTGCTGCAGTCATAGGTATTGTTATTGCTACAATTTCCCATTTCCTTTACAGATGATTAACTTTACATTTTGTTTGTTTAATGTAACACTTTGTTACAGATGGTTAGGATGTAGGTTGGTGCAGTAGCACGTTCGTTTATAATTTCTTCATTACTAGTAGCACTGACTTCTTGCACCCAGTACTCCTGTCATGGGTGGCACTGAAATCAGTTTTAATTTTGTAACTGTGAATGTTATTAGCAATTCTGCTGATAAGTCAACTAGTTTGCCAGTATTATTTAATTTTAACACCCTATGTTGTGGTTGACAGATGTTTTGTTTTTTATGTATGCCAGTGTAAGAACTAACTTCACCATTTAAAGTTCACATTTAACCTTCAAAAACTGAATTTTTTTTACACAGTGTATTGCGGCTGTAACTGATGGGGCTTTATAATGAAGACATTTTGTTCTCTGTGAAGTAGGAAGTGAATTTTTAAATGTAACTTAGATTATTTAACCTTTAAAGCATTACATGGTACATTCTCTTTCTGACAACCATGTGCTGTCTTATTGCTTTCAGGATATTTCCATTCCTGTGTCAAGCAGTACGTAACTTTGCAAAAGATCGGGGGGAAGCAAAAGATGACAAGGAGTACTATGTGAGTTTTACAGATGTGCCAACTCGCCACAGAGTTCGCGAATTGACAACAGCAAAGATTGGAACCCTAATTCGCATCTCAGGGCAGGTGGTACGAACTCATCCAGTTCACCCAGAACTTGTGTCAGGAACGTTCATCTGTTTGGACTGTCAGACAGTGATAAAGGATGTTGAACAGCAGTTCAAGGTAGATGTCATTTTTGTGTTCCCTGAAGACACAATCATCCTTGCAATATTACTGTGAAGGCTCCATATCTGTTTTTATCCTTGCTGCTTGGTATCTCATCAGATTTAGAATGTTTTTTCTGTTCTTTGCTAACTGCCAATTAGACAGACCTTCAGAAACCTCAGGAAGGGACATGTTGCAATGATTTAAGTGTTTTCGTTTGATCAGAATGTGGCCATTTCCCACTGTCACTTTTGGTTTTAATTTTCAGTTTTTGTACAGTATTTGAAATAAATAATAAATAAATTAGTAATCTGTTTTTTCTGTATCATTTGTGCACTTATCTTAGCAATCAGAGTGTGATTCATTTATAGCAGAGTATTACTGTATGGTGTTGCTAAAATGCTGTAATGTATTGATGCAGCCTGTAACTGTTGCTGTCACACATTTTCTTTGGCACATTTTTCATTATTGATGATAAAGCATTGCACCACAAATATCAATAATTTATACATATTAACCCATCTCTTAAATTTGTTTCTTTTGTTTATGTGTGTGGTGTTATGTTTCCAAGCCTTATGCTTTAATGCACTTCTGGATAGAGTGAGGGTTTGTTTGTTTGTTTGTTTGTTTGTTTGTTTGTTTGTTTGTTTGTTTACAGTGAAACTTGCTTAAGAAAGACCTGGTTAAGAAAATTTCCCGCCTAAGAAGTCAGGGTAAAAAAGCACCAAAATTCTCCCATTTCATTAAAATTACCCTTTTAAGAAATTTCCCACTTGGGCAGTAGGGTTTTCTTGGAATTTTCAAAGTTTCTTAACAGGGTTTCACTCTATTTATTTATTTATTTATTTATTTATTTATTTATGTACAAGATTAAGAGGAAGAGTATGACTGCTACATAAAATCAGAAATTGTGCATTCCTTGTATGATTTGAGAAGGTTATTTTTTGTTTTATACACAGTATTTCTGGCTGTAGGGCTTTCAAGCAGATGAAATTGGCTGCATGATTTATCTTTTACTGTGCTTGGCTCAGAATTTTCCTGTCATTAGCATGAATGAAATTGGAAGCTTCAGATTTACTAATGTAACATATTTTATTAAATTCTTGGAATTGTTGCTGCCTTCAATTCAGAATTTATGTTTGCTTTCAAAAAAGTAAAGGTTAAAATAATGTATAGAGAACTATAGTTCATCCTGTTCTTGTGTGGCATGTAAAACATGGACTTCCATGTTAAGGGAAGAACACAGCCTTAACGTGTTCAAGAACAGGATGCTGAGGGGAATACGAGGCGTGTTCAAAAAAAGACTGAACTTTTTAAATAGCGCGCCAACGAGCACAGATGGCGCGCTGTGGCTACTGAGCGCACTTAGCGGCAAGTTTTGACAACAAACTGCCATTTGCCCCATTTCGCTATGATCATTAGTCATCGAGCTACATCCACTGAACTGAGCACGTGCACAAGCTGTTCGTCGGATTAGTGACGAAGTGACAATGAAAGAGCTTGAAGAACAACGTGTGTGTGTGAAATTTTGCTGCAAACTTGGTAAAAATTTTGCAGAGACATTTCAGTTGCTTAACCAAGCATACAGGGAGGACTGTATGAGCCGAACGCAGTGCTATGAGTGGTTTAAGCGTTTTAAAGAGGGCAGAATGTTGGTCGGTGAAGATCCCAGGCCTGGACAACCTTCCACATCAACAGACGACGACCATGTCGAGAGAGTTCTTGCTGTGATTCGTGGAAATCGTCGTTTAACTGTCCGAGAAGTTGCTGACGAAGTGGGCATCATCATAGGATCTTGCCATCAAATTTTGACTGAAAAACTTCAGATGTGTCCTGTCAGTGCAAAATTTGTGCCGCGTTTGTTGACTGACGATCAGAAAGAGAACCGTGTTGATATCAGTCAGGAACTGCTTGCCAATGCAAATACAAGTAGTACTGAAAAGTTCCTTAAGAACATCATAACAGGCTATGATGTTGAAACCAAGATGCAATCGTCGCAGTGGATGGGGAAAGGGTCTTCTCGACCAAAAAAAGCACAGATGAGTCGGTCAAAGATCAAGGTGATGTTGGCTGTGTTTTTTTATTGCAAAGGCATTGTCCATGATGAATTTGTACCACGTGGTCAGATGGTAAACAAACAGCTGTACCAGGACTTTTTAGCGCGTTTGAGGGATGCTGTGCGCAGGAAGAGGCCTGAATTGTGGGAAAACCAAACTCGGATGTTGCACCACGACAATGCGCTGGCTCACGCGTCGCTCCTCATCCGCAGTTATCTGGCAAAATATCAGATATCCATTGTGCCCCATCCACCCTATTCTCCGGACTTAGCCCCAGCAGACTTTTTCCTGTTTCCCAAACTTAAAATCACTTTGAAAGGACGTCATTTCCAAACCATAGAGGAGATTCAGGAAAATGCGACAAGAGACCTGCACGCCATCACAGAAAGTGCATTCCAGGAAGCATTCCAACAATGGAAGAAACGTTGGGAACCGTGTATCACCAGTAGAGGGGACTACTTTGCAGGGGACAGTGCTTAAAATGTTGTAAAGTGATCAATAAATTCTTTATAGCAAAAGTTTGGTCTTTTTTTGAACACGCCTTATATTCGGACCTATGACAGACAAGGCAAGGAGAGGATGGAGAAAACTGTGTAGTGAGGAACTCATGACTGCCATTCCTTGCCATATATTATTAAGGTGGTCAAATACAGGAGGACGAGCTTGGCAGGAATGTAGCACATATGGGAGAGTGTAGGAAGGGATACAGTGTCTTGGTAGGAAAATCTGAAGGAAAGAGACCACTTGGACTGCCTAGGCACATGCAGGAAGATAATATCAAAATGGACCTTCAAGGAATAGAATTCCAGTTTGTGGGCTGGATTCATCTGGCTTATATTAGCTTATATTTCTTGATTAGCTGAGCAATTAATAGTTATTAAATAAATTGTGGTCCTCCAATATGTGGGATATTTGTGCCTACGTAGTTGTGCACTTCCATGCTGAAGTCAGGTAAGATTGACTAATTTGTTGCGGCTACATAATTTTCATATCATACCAGCATGCCACATCCACCTATTCAGTTGCACCTACTCATGCCATGTATCCGTACTTCTGGGTTTCAAAACTGTTTTTCCGTATCATGCATATTATTGCCATTCTTAGTACTGCTGTTGTTAATTCACTGTTGTCATACAGTTACAAAAGTGTGCCAATAAAGAGGAATGGAAAGAGGTACATAAGTTCTAAATATAAAAGACAGTGCAAGAGGAAATTGTTTATATGGAACTTCCCTGCTGTCATTCTGTCATGTGAATTCTTGTTTGCATTTTCTAGTTCACAAACCCAACAATCTGCCGCAACCCTGTGTGCAGCAACAGACGACGCTTCATGCTAGAAGTGGACAAGTCCATGTTTGTAGATTTTCAGAAAGTTCGCATTCAGGAAACACAGGCTGAGCTACCTCGGGGTTGCATACCTCGTAGGTGAGTTGTCATATCAGTAATGACAATGGTGTAGGTGCTCGCATAATCTATGCAGCATTACTTTTAGACAGTAAATTAAAAAAAAACGAAGAACCATACTTGTACCTCAAACTTTTAGCCACAAATGTGTAAGTAGTCATGTAATTTCCCCAGATGTGTATGTTAGCAGTTCAAACATATATCAAGATTTTTTAAGTAATCTAGATGTTTGCACTTGCACACCAAATGAAGCATCTGTGCGCAGACAGCTAACCATACACTGTTACGGTGGAAAGGAAATTAGAGGCTAAGAGGTATACACAAAGAACTGTCAGTCAGTGGCAGCCGTATACTTCTGCTGCTGACATGATCAGTGTGAGGGACTGCCAGATTAGAGTCACAATAAGCACTGGTGGCTCATAACATGACTCTTGTAGTTGACTTGAAACTTGCATGGGAGGAATTGCTTCTGTTTATTAAATTTGACAGATTGGTTAGGTGTTCAATTTGTGTGAAATGTTTGATCATATGAAAAGTAAGACTTGGAGTTGATGCTACATTTCACACCATGTTGGTGTATCTGTTCATAAAAATGCAGGAGTGACTTTTGTACATAAATAATTGCTTTGAGAAGTGGCAATGTGGTTACTCAGTTAATTAACAGCAGTTAATATATTAGTAAAATGTAGTACTTTGTATTATGCATAAAAAATGAAAGAATTTTGGTTCTGTGGCGTGTTAAGATAGGAAACATGACATTAACCTAGAGCAGGAACGGTAAACCTCTTTGTGACCGAGTGCCATAAACGCTGAAAATCTGGAAGCAAGCTTCTATGGTGTACCAGCAAGTTTGTGGGGATGGAAGATGTCTCGAGCTGGAAACATTTTGAGTTAAAACTTTTTGGCCATGGTTAATAATATGTATAAATTTCAGTGAAGTAAAGTAATTTAAAAGAGAATAAAGTGTTTCCTGCTTGAGAATTTTGTCAGAGTATTAGTGGAAAAGAACTCCTTAAAGGGGAAACCTCCTTATGAGGGAAGTGTAAAAATTAGCTTAATTTTTTATGAATTTTTATTGTGATCGGAGGTGTTCATTTTGTTTCATTTGTGAAGGTCACAAACGTACATTATCAGTGCAATATGGATATGCAGGGAAAATACCACTGCACTTTTTAGCTTTAGTGCTCAAGAGAAACTTGTGAAACACAAGTCACAATGGACCACTTAAAAACACAAGTCCACAGTCATCTGTTTTCAGCACAGGTACACTTCTTCATTTACCCCACATTCTCCACCTCAAGACTCTCATTACATTGTCTTCAGTGCTCATGAAGTCACAGCACATTATCATCTATGGCAACAGAATCTTCAAAACTGTGCTTGGAGCTCTAATCTTGCTGCAAGTCTCCATGTTACGCTCTGGTTAGCGAAAAATGAATAACAAAGTTGTAGAACCAGAGAAACACAACTGATAAGTCACGTGTAAATGATGTGCTTTTCAGTTGGTTATCGACTATGGAACACGTGCAAGTGATGTGGCTTTTAGTTGATTATTTACTAGGGTAAAATTCGACCACCAAGAAATGAATGACAATTATAAAGCCTTCTAAACATGTTAAGTGGGAAATTTTTGTATAAAAATCCACATAAAATAAACTGCTAAAGCAGGATAACTTATCGCACATGGACTTTGTACGAGGAAAAATTTTACATTATTGTTATGGGAGTTCAGAGATCTAACATCATACTTGGGAAAACTTTGTATCTGCAAACTTGTTATCAAAGACACAATGTGACATGCTTCATATAAATGGTATGGTATGAGAAGCAAAAGAAATTACAGACTAGAACAGTAGTGCAATTTCTTTTGTTTATAAATCTAGAATTAACAGAGTTTAATCAGTTGAGCCTATAATGCACTGGTGAAGGTTGAGTACTGTATCTCTTTGCCACTCGTGAGTTTCAGTAAAGGTAAAGCAATCCCATTACAGGCCTGGACAGGCCCTTAGGGTTCCAGGAGGTTGAGGCTCCCAGATTTCTAGGCAGTCTAGTGACTTTTGTTTTCAAGTGAAAATATGGCAGTTCATCAAGTACATTTATGTGCCAAGCAAATTTTGGCCCTGTGCCACTTTGGGCACACGTACTATAGGTTTGCCATCCCTGAGCTACAGTATCTGTGTAATACTCACATGATTCAAGGCATGGAATTGCAAATAGTTGATTTTGCCCAGTGTGGAAGTGGTGCTGAGGGCAGATGCTGTGGAAAGTGTCCAGGCTGGAGATCGCTATGACTTCACAGGAACACTGATTGTGGTGCCAGATGTTGGGGCATTAGCTCTTCCAGGGGCCAAAGCTGAAGTTGGATCACGTCACAAAGCTGGTGAGACAAACACAGAAGGAGTTCGAGGTCTGAAGGCACTTGGTGTCCGTGAACTGCACTATCGCATGGCTTTTCTGGCATGTTCAGTCCAGTCAACCAATCCTAGGGTAAGTGCTGACTTGAATATTTGAAGTTACAGTAAGATGATTTTGGATGAACATGGAAATACATAATTTCCTCCCTTCATTTTTTCTGATATAATGTTGGTGGGAATGTAGGAAAGGAAGTGCAAGATATCCTAGCAGAATTGGGTCCAGTACCATATACATGCCTTTGAACTACCCAAGTCTTGAGCACGAAGTCAATTTTGTAGCTGTATGTGTTATGGTGAGAAGTTTGCAGGTTTGAGCCTGAGAAAATTATTTCTGATGGGAACAGTTTCTTTTATAAGGGGGATAGAGAACTAATTTCATAATGTATCTTTTCAAGGATGCAAAACGTTGACACTTCTTTTCCTACAGAAACCTGCAGCTTCTTCTGTTTTATTATAAGTGCATTTTCCTTTGTTATATTTCTTTATAATAAATTTTCTTCTTCACACCTTGTTTCTGCTGTACCATGTTGTGCACTTGTTATCATTTCTAAAGATTATGTCTGCATTTTCATGATGTATTGGGATCTATGTCCAGAATTTATTTTGTTTTGTAAAAAGTAGTGAATAACTTAATTTTAGATATGTACAGCCACAGAAGTCTTTGTTGCATTTAGAATTGTCTCAGGGAAATCTTTGTCCTCCATAGTAATGAGGGTGAAAGTTTATTAGACAGTGACAGATGAAATCAGAAAATGAGTTTTCATTACAGCCAGACTTTATGATTTTCGTTAACAGTGACAGCCTTGGACTCCAGGGAGAAATAATACAGTACAATATGTTTAGTGTCTGTAGCTGATATTGTTGCTGTGGTGAAGTTACAAAAATGTACAGTTCCAATATTCATGATGACACCATGTCTGCAAGTGTCACTGCATTTACTGTACTGTTGTATTGTGTAGAGTTTCTTTGCAGCTTGCCATTACAGGGGAGTCAGAATAGCATGGTCAGTAGTGACTAGGCTATGGGCTGGACAATTTTGTATTTGATTCACAGCAGAGGCAAGAGATTTTCTCTTCTAAGCATCCAGGCTGGCTCTGGGACACACAGAGCCTCACATCCAGTGGGTACCAGGGGCTGTTTCCCTGGAGGTGAAGTGCCTTCAATATGAAGCTGACCACTTACTGCCACCCAGTGTCAAGGTTAAGAATAAGTGATGTACCTCTACTCCTCCTATATGTGTTCATGGTAGGCACAGAGGGACCTTACTTTTCCTTTACTTGCCATTAGGGGTGCCACTTTTATCCTCTTTAACCCTTATAAGTAAGGGAATGGTATGTTATTTTGACCTCCATCTGGGAAGATTTTACTCCTTGCACATGCATTCTGTGCTGTCAGTGATTTTAGACTATGTAGTGCAGAGTCATGACAGGACACTGAGTGGTCTAGCATGTTCCTAATGCTGTATTACATATATTTATTTAACCCTGTTCTATTGTGTGATGATGTAGTGAAATGAAATGCAGTATATCAGTCCTGTTATAGGAGCATGCAGGCATGTGATATGAAAGGATACATGGATGTGTTTTCTGTGTTTCAGTTTGGGGGTGGAGAATTGCTGATGGAGGAAGTTACAGCTGAAATGATGAAGCAACAGATGACTGATGCAGAGTGGAACAAGGTGTATGAGATGAGTCGGGATAGGAGCCTGTACCAGAACCTGGTTGACAGTCTGTTTCCATCAATTCACGGCAATGATGAGGTTAAGCGAGGTCAGTACACACAGTAATAACTTCATAATGAAAAACAAAAATAACAGCATTGTTTCTGGCAGAGGACCTTCTGTTCAGTAAGGTCAAGTTATTTTAAAATGTTTTGTTACTACATAAAAATTACATGTATCACAATCTAAAGTACCTCTTCTTTGGATTTTTCATAAGGTAATTAACCTTCTGTACAATGTTTTCAGTCTTTTGAACTCTTTTTCATTTAGTTCTCATAGCAGCGATATTTTAAATTTACTGTGTGGAAGTATGATTGGTGATACTTGAGGTCTGAGGTAAGGTGCAAAATGGGAGTGGAATCTGAAATATGAGGAAGTGTAGACACTATTGTGATGAAGAATTTTGGCATGATACTAGTGCTTGGATGTGTGATTTACAGGAATTGTCTTGATGCTCTTTGGTGGGGTTCCTAAGAAAACAATGGAGGGAACTACGCTAAGAGGTGATATCAACTGCTGTATTGTAGGAGACCCAAGCACTGCAAAGTCTCAATTGCTGAAACAGGTAAACCAATAATTATGCTTTTCTATGGTATTAGTACATTGCAAATATGTGAGAATTTATTAATTTGTTAAAGGTATTTATTCTGACTGGTGAAGGGTGAAATATAAAGTTGTTGCTGTAAACACTACATGCTGTGAAGGTGTAAGGGGATGTGGAGATACAGCTTCCCTCATTCTTAACCCCACTTGTAGACAAGTGAGTGGCCATTTTCATGCCATGACTATTTTACCCTTGGGGGAAGGAGCCCCCATTACCCATTGTGTAGAAGGTTGGATGCTTTGGGAGTAGAGAAAACCCTGTTTCCCTGCCAGGAATCAAAACACAATTCCTTGTTCGTCTAGTCCATAACCTGGTCACTACAGACTGCGCTATCCCAACTCACATTCTAACAGACACTTGTCCAGACATAATTGAAATTCATAATCTGAAGTCAGTCCCCTAAGTTCTACGGGGCAACAGCGATGGTTGGTGATGTGGCAGTGGCAGTGATAATGGTGTTCGGGATGCAGTCTTAATTTTTGTTGTTACTGGGGAAGCAGTAAAAGGTAAAGTTGTCCATATCCACACCATGAAGGTGTATGTGGGAGTAGGTGTATAGCTCCACCCATTCTTAACTTCAGCACTAGATGGAGATAAGTCATCACCTTGTGCTGGCTGCTTTACCCCCAGGAAGAAATCCCAGTATCCATTGAACAGGAGGCTGGGTGGGGCTTACAGCCAGTCTGGACAGTTTTAGAAGAGAAAGCCTATGGATCCTTCCAGGATTTGAAGCCTACACTGTCGAACCTGTAGCGAGTAACTGTACCAATTACGCTATCCTGGCTCAGCTGAGGAAGCAGTGCGTAGCCCATATAAAGCCAATGTCCCAGCATTCACTTGGAGGCATCAAGCAAAACAGTGGAAGTTCTGTTGAAAATATCCTGTGTCTTGCCTGGATTTAAACCAGGTGTATCTAACATTCTACTTCTCTTATGCTCTGTCTGTGCAGGTAGCTGACTTCAGCCCCCGAGCAGTATACACTTCTGGCAAAGCTTCTAGTGCAGCTGGCCTGACAGCAGCTGTTGTTAAAGATGAGGAATCATTTGACTTTGTGATAGAGGCTGGTGCCCTTATGCTGGCAGACAATGGTATATGTTGCATTGATGAGTTCGACAAGATGGACCCCCGTGACCAGGTTGCAATCCATGAGGCTATGGAACAGCAGACAATATCGCTGGCCAAGGTGAGTGCTGTGATGTGATGTGGTGAAGGGTTATCCTTTAACTGCTGATCTGTGTACCTGCTAGGCCAGCCCCATTTTAGGGTTCTATTCTACAGACATATTCTGTTTTGTGGGGTACCTGGCATAGTCCATTTTTGATACCAAAAGTTCCTTCAGTTCTCCTGTGGATGACATTGCTTGTACTTCATCTGCTGACACATACCATGTTCTAAAATTGGCCAATAAGGAAACACACGTGTTATTGCTACAGTACTAGCAATTAGCAGTGTTGACATCTGGCGTAATGCTACTGTACTAGTGTGTAGCAGTTCTAAGCTTAATACAGTAAAACTCATTTACGATATCCCCGGTTAAGAAAATTTCCTGCCTAAGAAGTCAGGGTAAAAAGGCACCAAAATTCTCCCATTTGATTAACATACAGATTGCCCTTTGAATAGATCCCTGCACAAGGAAATTTTCCGCCTAAGAAGTAACAAATTTGATGATGAAACAATTTTTTTATCCATTTAATACATTTTCTGTTTCAAAATTTTAAAGAATTCCCCCAAGTTTCCATTTGTTCCATTTCCATAATGCAGCATTCAAATGGCGCAGTCAGTTCACATAGGTTAATCTCCAAGGTCATTTCGGCCACATTTCACACAGCAGCAGGACGTAACCTCACGGCTGACATGGTATGTCGTATTTCTTCTGCGATGCAGAGACTGCAGTCAGTCAGTCAGTCGCCACTACTTGGTCCCTCACGACAACCGAAAAATTGTATCAGGCAGCTGGAAACTGATCCTAGCTGTTCTGTGATCTGCATAAGCCTGTGTTTGGTAATGCTGGCATGTGGCAGCTCACCTGCTGCTTCAACTGCCTGGGACCTGGAGGAAATGAAGGTAGCCAATAACATTTGAAGAAGTTTAGGAGCATGCTAGTTGAAGTGACACAATGTTCCACATTGCTGGGGGGAACAGCGGTTTGACACGACATAAGTGGGTGGTCGATTGCAACAACTCATTTAAACGTCATTTGTCAGCAGTAATATAAACGCGTCGTGGTGTAGCATGATTGTGAAACATGTGTGGTGACTGTGTGCAGGTAAGTTAAATCAGCAATTCCGGAAAATAAATTCAAGACACTGCAAAGTTAAGGCTCGTTCACACCTACGTACTTTGTATGTGGACACATGTCTGTGTACTGTATGCAGACAAATTATTTGTACACGGACAGTGTCTGTTGTCTCCCGGCTAGGATGAAAAACAACAGACAAAGTCTGCAGGTCTGAGCTGTTAACATGTGACTGAACAAAAGAGTTCTTGCTTTTATTGAGGATTTACAGTCCAGTGCCTGTTTATGGGATGTGCATTATGCTGACTATAAAAACCATAATAAAAATGGTGATGCGACTGATTTTCTTGCAAAAAATACAAAATCAGCAATATCAAAGTTGAGAAAAAAATCGCCATTCTCAAAGGTCAGTTCCGGATGGAGCATAAAAAAGTTGTAGCATCCAAGAAGACTGGGTCTTCTCCGAAGAAACCAACTTGGTTTGCCTACGAAGCTCTGCTGTTTTTGTTGCAACACAGCGAATCAGTGGGAAGTCACAGCACCCTCACTGAAGAAGGGAATGATGTAAGTATATTCAGTAATTCAGTAAGTGTTTGAAATTTGCATGAATTCAGGCTTCTGCCGCAGTGTGTAGATGACATCTGTGCTCTTCTGGGATATTACACAGCATTGAGTTGTATTTCTGTGCCGACATTTCAGGACAACTTATGGGTCCCATCTTCAAGGGTCAAGAAATTCAAGAAAGACTTCTTGACCCTTTAAGATCGAAAGACTTCTTACGCTTGAAGATGGAAGGGCTTCTTACTCTTGGAGATGGGTCCAATAGGTTTCCCGAAATGTCGGTACAGAACTACCACTCAACACTACGTAATATCGCACCACTGGCCAAATATCTGAGCATTATGGCTAATCTGATTGAGGCAGGAATTGCTTCACGATACTTTGTGGATTATGGGGCCAATTTTCTGGAGCAAAATCTGAAAGTCACTTTTGGTCATCCTGATGAAATTCCTGAATCCTGAACCATCTTCTATATTTAACTCGCGAAGAAGGTTTTGTCCCTGCTGAACTCCATCATTGAAGAAGCGCTGCGTGCAAAAACATTTCGCATATTTTGGCTGTTTCTTTCTTCTCATTAAAAATATATATCCCACACACATTCCAGCTGCAGCTTCACTCCACGACATGGCTTGATTGACTGGACATGCCACGTTTAGGTGTGGACACAAAACACTATATGCGAACTGTCCGTGGACATTGTACATAGGTGTGGACAAGGCTTCAGTGAAAGTAACTGGAACTACTGACCACCCCTTATGGTCTACCTAAAAGCGAAGCTATGGAATTAGAAGATGTATACTGCTTCTGTTTTTGAAAAAAGAGCAAGACAACCCACGCTTAAAAAATATTTCAAGGAAAAGTAAGCATCTGGAATGAAATGCGAACCTGTGAATGAAAAGTCAGTGACAGTATAGGTAAAGGTGTAAATAAAACTGTGAATGAAAGGTTACAGACAAAATGGTTAAATGGTCAGGTACGAGTGAGAATGTGTTAAGACAGCTTCAAATTGTACAAATTCTGCATACATATGTAATACGTTCACAAAAAATTAAAAAAATAGAACTTTTTGATCCTACCCTTTTAAGAAATTTCCCGCTTAAGAAGTCAAATTTTCTTGGAATTTTCAAAAACGTCTTTAACATGGTTTTACTTTATTTCTGTGGCATGAACATGTTGAAATGTAAAATACAGAGTCTTTATGCCCATAACTGGTATTGTTAATTTACTGTGCTTGAAATGTCTCATGTTTCTGAATAAGTCATGTGGCCCTTATTTACCTGCATGTACAATTCCCTTAACTACGTGTAATGGTTTTCATTATCAGTGACTTAGCACTTATTCATGTATGCAGTTTTGTTGGACACATCAGAACAGCTCAACAGGTAGTATGCTGTCTGGATAGTCAGATTACAAGGCACTGACATATGGTGTATTTGATTTTTGTAATGAACAGAAAGTTTTTGCACTGATGATGTTCTCAAGCAAAGTGCTCAACCATTTTGATGCATGCACGTGTTCATTCTTGCAACCATATTGATATCTTGTGTGGTATCACGTATGTTTTTGCTTTTGTGCTACATTAAATGAAATGAAAGTGGGTAGATTGTAGGTTATTTGATGAGACTCTATGAACTGCAGCAGTTATTTAATTGTCTATGTGCAGGCTGGTGTAAGAGCAACTCTGAATGCCAGAACATCCATCCTTGCTGCAGCAAATCCAATAGGTGGTCGCTATGATCGTGCAAAATCACTGCAACAGAATATTGCTCTTACTGCTCCAATCATGTCAAGATTTGACTTGTTCTTTATCTTGGTTGATGAATGTAATGAGGTAAGATGTGCTTTATACCTTCATTTGTATATTCTCTAATTGATTAATAGTCTGATAATGTGGGGGGTCCATGATACTACTGCCTGCAATATACAAAGTTTGCTCAATACGTATGATTCCCAAGGCCATAAAAATTACATTAGCAGCCATTAAAATGGTAACTGTAGCTCATTTATTCCATTGAAGTATCACTATTGTTGAGTGTAATTCCCAAACACATTTGACACATTTTTCCCATTTTGGCATGAATTTAAAAATTCCGTTGCCCTAGAAATTGCGCTGTTGCTTTGTAACCATTCGTTAACTGCAGTTTCCACTTCCTCATTAATGTGGAATCACTGACCCCGCAAGTGTTGCTTCAGCGGCTCAAATAAAAATGTGTTACATGTTATCCCCATTACATGTGCTGCCTCCTACCAGGAAATAAGATCTTGATTAACACAAAGGTTACAGTTTAGGGAATCCTACTTTTCAGTATCCTTCATATATTTCTAGCAGTCATTCAGATTAATGTGGAAAGCTGCAGATTCGTGTTCCATTTTTCACAATCCCAGCATTTCTTCCCAGCATCGTCTCCAGTTCTTTGTTGCAGTCTGTCATATTTCATGTAATGTGTACGTACTGCTGAATGTTAGTGGCATCAGTTTTGTTGTAAAATGCCCTATATAAAACTATTACGGGGATAAATTACCCCACATGTGTCACTTTAGTAAGAGTCAAATTTGTCAGGTACGTAACCCCAACACTTATAGAAGACTCTCTTCTGTAATATTTGAGGTTTTCATGATGTTAGGCATGCAGATTATGGCCTTCAGGGTTGTGACATCATATAATAATACCAGTGGATAACTTTGTTACAGACCTGGCTGTATCTCACCCTGGCTTATGCACCTTCCTTGCAGTCTGCCCATTTAACATGCTACGTTCATACCCTACTGACTTCAGCCTTGAAGATGAAGATTGCATGTCCCTTCTAAACATTGGTATACACCAATCAGGCTACACCAGTCACAGCCCAGAAGAAAATGATCTCAATATATTTTTACTTCACGTTGCATGTGCAAGTTTAGGTTAGAGAGTAGGTTTTTGTCCTTGGTTTGTGGCTGAATGGTTCCTAATACTGATGCCTACAATTTAGTGCACCGAAAAAATATGTGTGGTACAAGATAGATAACTGGAGAATTATACGAGTACATTTAGGGCAAAATTTATGTGACCACAATTTTACTGAGGGATGGTGTAAAAATTTTGTTGTAACTGAAATATATGAACTGTGATATTGTTTCCTAACTGAGTAAGTTCTTAAGAATGACAAGTATTTAAGAGAATATTCAGCATATATGGTTTATTTTTATTAGCAAAGTTAGTTGTCTGAATGAGTACTCAGTTCCAGTTAAGTGATATTCAACCCATGTGCGTCAACCCACATGCTGCCTTATGTGTGTTGCAAAGTTAAGCTAAATATGTGCCCTATTTTGTAAATTATATATCTAAAAATTACTTTAGTTCAAAGCAAACCCAAGTAACTTTCATCAGTGCTATTCAGCATGCACACACAGATATGTGCATGTGTATATCTCAGCCAGCTTTTGTTTTCTGGTAAACTTAGTTGTAGAGTGAGCAATGCAAAACATCTCTCCTGATCTCTCAGTGTTTTTCTTTCTTTCTTTCTTTCTTTCTTTCTTTCTTTCTTTCTTTCTTTCTTTCTTTTTCTTTCTTTCTTTCTTTCTTTCTTTCTTTCTTTCTTTCTTTCTTTCTTTCTTTCTTTCTTTCTTTCCTTCCTCGAGTTTTATTTTATTTTATGTGCCTTGGATCTCTTAATTTATATAGAATGTGAGAAGTAAATTCATACTTATAATTTACAAAACTGTGCTAATATAATGTTGTGTGTCAGGTGGTGGATTATGCAATTGCACGCAAAATTGTGGACCTGCATAGCAACATCGAAGAGAATGTGACGAGGGTATATTCTCGGGAGGAGGTGTTACGTTATATCACTTTTGCTCGTCAATTTAAACCCTTGATCAGTGAGGTAATGCCTACTTATGCAATGTACTTGTTAAAATAAGATTGTATAACTTCTTGCAGTGGAGCATTATTTCAGTTGCATAATTTAAGATAGAATAGGTTTCTTTGTTACTAAGTTGTCAGTGATTTCCTGATCTATTACATGACCTTTGTCACTGAAGAGGAGTTTTCTGTCATGTCTGTCACTATACATCCATTTATCTCCAGTGAACCTCCACTACCCCTATAATCCCACTCCTTCCACATCGCCAGTTTACTCATCTTTCAAATGGACACTTATTTTACTTTATTGAAGCCCCCTGCACTCTTCATATTCCACTTCTGAAAGGGTGAGGAACAGAGCTTGATCAACACATCACCTGTGTGTCTTGTAAAGTTACTGTTATCTTCAATATTATAACTAAGTAAGTCAAGGAAAGAAAGCAAGCAGAAATGAACTTCATGTCAGATGGTCCTCACCTTTGTCATTGTGTGCTATACCCTGCTGTCCTTACCTCCATAAAGGACACACTTGTTATGGCAATGATTCAGTAAACCTTTTTTGAGTAATATTTCATTTCTTCTTTAATGCTGCTTTACAGGAGGCAGCAAATCTTTTGGTGGAACAGTACACACATCTGAGACAGAGAGACAGCATGGGTGGAGGGAAAGCTACGTGGAGGATCACTGTTAGGCAGCTGGAGAGTATGATACGCTTGTCAGAAGCTATGGCTAAGATGGAATGCTCTGATGAGGTTAGTGTGTTGCAGTGAAACTTGCTATGTAACACAAGGTTCAAATGATGGACAAAACTAAAGTATGCTCAGGTGAGTCAGAAGCCCTACAGTTGGAAATATCAGGTTCCTATTTACCATATTTACCAGGATATAAGTTGAGCCCCCACCCCACCCCCAATTTATTGTCTGGAAAATTTGAGTTGTGTTGTAATTGCACACAAATGAAGCATATTCTGTATAGGTATTTTCCTGAAAATTGAAACTTGTGAAGGGACCGTCTTATATGCAAGGCCACCTTATATTCAGGCAAATAGAATAGTCAAGTCCTGATTCAGCACCACCCTCACCTAACATGCCCACGAAAGTCTGAACAGAAAATCCCTTTTGTACAATATTTCTGTTTATCACCACCCTTGATATCATGCCACAAAATGCAGTGAAAAGTGCTGCTATATTGGCATTCGTCTATATATGCAGCTTGAAAGAATGAATGTTATGTTTTGTGTTAAAATTGTGTTGTAATGCCATCAGCAATATGAAAATTCCATTGTTGGAGTTCAAAGTAGACGTGAAAGAGGCGAATGTTAAAAGTAAGAATGAATGGGAGCACACCTGTGTTCAGTTTATGTGCCCTTTTTCTCATATGATGTTACGCGAAGCTACTGGTAGGCTTCACCATGTCCTTGTGTTGAAGTACCAGTACCAGGTCAAATTGACATAGTATTATCAGTATAGTTTATTTTCTGCTTTCATTTGAGGTGGGGGGGGGGGGGGTTCTGATGCTGTGTATGGGGAAAGGATTATTGTGTATCAGAAGAACATACTGGTTCTATTGTCATGATTGAAGTGTTGAGGAGTACAAGTGAGAGATGGTTGTGCAGAAGGCAGGTCATTCAAAACAGAAACAAGCATTGTTAGGAGAGTTCTTGCCTTTTTCACTTGAGGGTGCCTTCTGTTGTACCTTCATTGCATGAATGACACAACAAGTCACCGCACTTCACCTCAGCCACTACAAGCATCCAACAGCAATAGCTCCTACAACTGGTACACAAGCAGCAATACCGTGTTTTATTTCATATAACCAAGCCTCCAGCATCAATTCTTCCTGTTATACTCCAATACCATCATTTGAATGCAGCTATAATTATCGAATACTCATCCTTCTACAAGAAATACCACAACGAAAGAAACAAGCAACACAACTACGAAGAAACAAGATCCCACTTCCGTGGTGTTTGTGCACCCTCTAAAACAAGCAAGCTCAACGTCACCCAATACAATTCAAGAAGATAACCGCAACGAAAATCAAGATACCACAATCAATACGAAGGAACAAGATCAACCCTACAACCAAGCCTATAACTTCGAGAACCCCGCACACCACATCAACATCAGCTACAGGAATCCATGCCAAAACAACATAATTTCAAATTGCCACCGCTGTCATGACTGCGTGAGTTCCAATAAGAGACAATTTTTCCTTCCAAGGAACAGCAGTAAAACGCCTCAACACAAGTTCAATGTCATCAACACAATACAAGGAAAAAACATCTTCTGGATACCGCAAGGAAACCCAATCGCTACCAAAATACTACAAAGAAGCAAGATCATCTCTCCAACCTCAATCTATACCTTTGATACCATACACAACTGTCGCCAGCATCACCTTCAAGAACCCACGCCCTAAACAACATAAACAACGCCGCAGCTGTCAAGACTCAAGACTACAGAAATCTCCGAAAGAGTAAGACCATCCATATAGATCCATATTTATACTCCGTTACATGTCAAAACTCCACTACCCCCCCAGTCATAATTACTATATATTATTGCTCCGCATTAATATAAACACCTGTACAGAGAAGGCCTTCTCTTTTTAGATTAAAATTTTAACTATCACCACTCTCTTACATCCACTATGTAACAAACTTTGATATTCGTGTTTTCTTGTGTGGCATATTTAACCTGATGATGGCATAGTTTGATGCCGAAACCGGTTGTCTATCTATACTTTTATTGTTTTTTAACTTCTTTTTAATAAAAAGAAATAGTTGGTTGAGAGACGGACCCTCCTATTCTATTTTTAATGACACAACTTCCTGTCACATACTGACCAGGGCTCTGATAAATTTCTTTGTCGTACCTCACTCACTGCTGCTGTGGCTCTTAAAGTGGCTGTTCCTGTCCTCCACAATGCTGGTGAATTAACATGGAAAACATTTCGATTTCTAAACTCATTAACCATGCAGGAGAGTAGTTACGACATGATTTCTAGGAGTTCAAAGCCACTACTGGGATGGTAGTTCGAAAGTGAAAGGAGGCTCTGTCTGTTGTTAGGTGCAAGTAAAACATGTGAAAGAAGCTTACCGTCTGCTGAACAAGTCTATCATTCGTGTTGAGCAGCCTGACATTCATCTGGATGAAGAGGATGAACAGCTTGCAGATGAGCCAATGGATGTGGATGGAGACAACAGGGATGCACCAAATGCTGAATCTGGGGCAGGGAATGGTGTGTACTGTCCCATATTGTACATCCGTCCCAACAAAAGTGCCCCTGCTTAGTTTCTATTCAGGGTAGTTCAGAAAGGGTCTGTTTAAACTTCACAGGTACTCAGATCAAGTGACTTTGAATAAGAAAATGCTAAACTTAATGTCATGCATTCCTTTATGTTTTTATTTAAGAAGTTCAACTGTTTCTGTCTCCACACCTTTTTTATTAACTTTGGATAGTAATATGTTAATTCTTACAAGGTTGCATGTTTCAGCTGGTAATCACCCATCTTCAGGCCATTCTGTTTTACACAAATGTAAATTAGGTTACAATTGTGACATAAGTTACATTTTTATAAAACAAAGTGGCCTGAAGATGACTGGTAATCATGGTCTAATTTACATTGTGTAAAACTGAGTGTCCTGAAAATGACCATTAAAGTTGAAACATGCAGCTGTGCAAACATTAACATATTACTATCCAAGGTTAAGAAAAAGTTGTGGAGATGGAAACAGTTGTACTTCCTTTTGAAGCAGAAAATCTGATTTCATAGGCCCAATTCAGAAATTTTAAAGAGTCGTGGCAGTTTGAATGTTAAGACATGCCAGAAACAAATGTTTTAATAAAAAATGTCACAACAACTTCAACATAAAACTAAAAGAAGCGTTACTTAATAATGAACCATGTTACAGAAACTGTACAGAGTGTTCACTTGGGATGTAAATTCATTTGCAGCTCAGTGGCCAACCACTTCAGTGTTGAAGTGTGCACTCAAATTGTGGGCAGACACTTGGAACAGTTTTGTAATGTATCTCATTAAACAACATTTATTTTAACTTTAGAGTGAAGTTATGAAACTTTTTATTACTAGTTCTTTGTCTCTACAGTCTTCTGAGAACCTTGTTCCTTTTACAATGGATGTATGTTCCCTATTATGTGCCTTTTGCCATCAGCTCTCCACTTTTGTCTCTCATGCGTCACTCTTTTCTTCTAATTGTCACCTGAAGTGGAATATTTCCATGTTCTTACACATTCTGATATACTTTAAAAAATGTTGTGTTCCCAGTGACCCATTTTCAGTCATTTATAATCATATGCTCTAGCCACTCAGAAGTTTTCCCCATCATGTCCAGTACCACGGTAGGTTTTTTATGATTCCTTTAGTTCTTTATCAGTTCCACTTTTTCTAAGCCCCGTGCTCAGTTATTGGTCTGTACACATTCTTCAAAATGAAATTGTTATTAAAAACTCCTATTTCTTTGTCTGCTTTTTAAACTTCCATGAGTCCTTAACATTTCTTTTCTGGACACATGTTAAAAGGATTTTTATTACTCAGAATCACTTGATTAATGTGCCTACAAAGTTTGCTGGACTCCTGAATTGCTCTGTATTTTGTTGCACATTTGAGATTAAGCTAGACTGAATTCTGCTGCTGACTCCAAGAATTTCATAGTATCTTTCAGTCGATTTAGGTTGGTCCCTGGAGGGGGTATTATGAGTTTGGTGTAGGTGTGGCACAAGAATTGTAATTTGGGATAAAATTGTTTTCTAAAAATCTCACACTGTATTTTCGCAAATACCCTGCACATATAAGCAAAAGATAAACAGTAACTGGGGTGCAGGGCTTATTCAGAATAGTACTGCTACTCACTTCATTCGTGACATTGGTATTGGTGCGTGGTTTATTTATGATGAGGCTGGCAGTGGTGCATGGTCTGTTCATTGCATGGCTACACCATTCATTCCAAGTGCCATCAGAGCACTTGCAACTTCTCTGTCTTTTGCATACCCACATGCAGTCACAGTCTGTAATGGAGGCATCAGTGTTAATCTGCGATGTAGTCCTCGCATTTTCTGCTAAACATTAGTACTAAAGGTGTGTATTTTCAACCTTTCAACTTGTCAGCTGAAAGCTTGGATATCATTTCAGAACAGAAATTTGTAGCACACTGAATTTTGTGCCTTATTTCTTTACTTGGTGGTTAGAAGTTAAATTAAGTTGTGTGCATGATATTTTTATGCATACGTATTTTGTGTCAGAGGAACTACTTTGATATTATCTTGCACTAGAGTAAATGTACATAACATAAGTCGTCTTTTATGTGTTTGTGAAGTACATTGCAAGACAATTTTATGTCATTTCATCTGTAAAGTGCTTTTCATATTATGCATAACACTGTAGGAAGTAGCAAGGATGTGCGTTGTATTCAGCAGTGCATTTCACTGGATATACTCATGTTTGGTTTACAAAGTTGCAACATATTTAGTTTTTGCTGATAAAGAACTTATTATGTAAATTGTGTTCAGCAGAATATTATTAAGTAATTTATAATGTTGATCCATTTATTTATTATGTGCTATAGATGGTGAAAGGGATGCGCAGAGGAAGAAAAAACTCACTCTAACTTTTGAGGAGTACAGGACGTTGTCTACTATGCTGATTGTACACATGAGAAATGAAGAAATTCGAGCAGAGAGAGAAGGTAAATTTTGCAGTCACAGTTGTACATCCAATCATATTTGGTTGCAGGTGTTATGATGCTTCTGTTACAGTTGCATTGCTTAGCTATACACTTTACAAAACAGCATTGAGCTACATTTGGATGTAAACATAGTAGAGTCTGTACCAGAACTGGCACAGATTATCCAGGAGTGTGTAACATTATGCACCTGCCATTGGTAATAGTAGCAGTGGCTCCGTTGTTATATTAAAAAGCAACTAAATGCCCTGTATGTAGTTTTTTACTCTTTCACTTCACTCCAACATATTTCGACGTACGGAACGTCATCATCAGGAAGTGCACCAAAAGTTTTTTACTGCTGGTAGACTCGGTTCATTGTTTTTGTTTGTTCCATTCTTCTTTCAGGGGTTGTAGTAGGCACTTAAATAGTGCACTAGTGCATCAAGTTCTGTGTTTTTAACTATTTAAGTGCCTAGTATAACCCCAAAAAGAAGAATGCAACTAGGCATTTAAATAGTGCATTAGTACATCAAGTTCAGTGTTTTTAACTATTTAAGTGCCTAGTACAACCCCAAAAAGAAGAATGCAACTAGGCATTTAAATAGTGCACTAGTACATCAAGTTCAGTGTTTTTAACTATTTAAGTGCCTAGCACAACCCCAAAAAGAAGAATGCAACAAACAAAAACAATGCATCGAGTCTGCAAGCAGTAAAAAACTTTTGGTGCACTCCTTGACGATGACGTTCCGTACGTCGAAACATGTCTGGGTGAAGTGAAAGAGTAAAAGACTATATACAGTGCATTTAGTTGGTTTTTAATATAACAATTAGTATCATGACAATGCACGAAGTTAACAGTGTTAAACTGATTTGTCTTCCATGTACATAATGTGCTTGGTTTAGGATTGAGTGAGTGACTGACTGAGTGTCATACTTCATTTCCATGGTTATGAGAAAGCTTGGGCTGTGATTGAATCACACTCAGGTTGTCATACTTGTAATAGACCTTCTTTTGTGTGTGCCAGCAAAAGCCCAGTTTCCATGGAGTCAAACCAGGGGGTCACCACATGAATATTATGTCACCCCATCATAAAGGCAGGGCCATGTCTTGTACTGTTACAGTTCAAGAGTAGAAATCTCATTACCACAGCACTGTGATGTGGCACCACTGTTAACTGATTTAATTTACAGTTCCTCTTACTGTGGTAATTTTTCTCCTATGTTCTAAGTCATATTATTTTCTTCTCTATCTCAGTTTGTTTCATGCATAAGAGTTCCCTACTATACTGAACTTCATATTAACCAGTAAACAAACTGAATTTGCATATACACACATGTTAAAAAAGCACCCCTAGAAATTCATTTCATATATTTAGGCAACAAATAAATTTGCTGCATAATCTGTTTTATTTTCCACAAAATACCTCCCCCCCCCCCAGATAACACAGTTTTCATGAACCATGCACTAACATTTAAATAACAATCTGGTCATTTGAAGGTTAATATTAGGTAGCTCTTTCCCTGTACTTCATTGCCGCTGTCTGAGTATGGTCTTCATCTTGTCAGATACGGGAAGGACCTGGTTCCAGCCCTCCTGTATCATTGTATGTTTGGGAAGATGTCTGATAAACCAGATTGTACAGTTATGTATACTGAGAGGTCTTTATTCCATGATTCATCCAGCTGTGTATTTGTGTATGATGGCAAGCTCTCCAAATTTAAATTGCGTAGTATGTCTTTTCATCTCTGCACTTGAGATGTACGTATATCAGCTTCTGCTTCAGATCAAAGTGCCTTACACAGAGGAAAAGCGCCCATTGCTAAATTCTGACTGCAGTCATCTGGCAGAAATTTGCCAGTGTTTTCCATAAATTACATTTACACGTCTTATATGAGAATAGCTGGTGGAAAAAAGGTGTTTTTACTTCATTCAAAAAATTATTGAAATTTTTAACTTTACACAAAAAGTCTTCCTAAATGTCACAGTCTTACATGGTCATATAAGTGGTGGAAATAAGCATAAATATGTAACATGAATGTGAGAAAACTATAATTAGTAACAAATATTCATTGCCTTCAGTAATGTAATGCTAAGCTTTCAATGTTATTTATTTATTCAGAACCTAACGCGTGAAGGTCACACAGTTATGTTGAAATATATTGGTTGTTTATATTTTTACATGTTTTTATGAATTTGTATTAAATAGAAGTGGCTGCAGTAGACACTTTTAATATTGCTTTCACTAAAAAGCTAATTTACTAACCTATTTTGTACAGTACTGTGTCTGGGTAAGACCCCAGTCATGTAGAAGTGTTTCTGTTCACAGAGGAGGGAAGCAGTGAAGGTCTGAAGCGGAGTGATGTGGTAGCATGGTACCTTGAACAGGTACAGGATCTGATTGAGTCTGAGGAAGAGTTGCTTGAGAAGAAGGCTTTAGTTGAGAAAGTGATTGACCGACTCATTTATCACGTGAGTTGCTGCAGTTTCTTGTTGGTTACTTAAATTAAAACTTACTTTCGTAATTTAACCTGTGATGACAGCAATTGTTTTCCAAAACTTTGCTGAGATGTTTTACTGTGTAGTCTGGGAGAAATTTAACATTTAAAATCATGTTCTTCCAAATGTTGTCAAATTTGTACTGACTGCATGGCATCACATCCCATAAGAGATAATCCTTCACAATCACTGCCATGAGAACCTCACAAATTTAATTAACATAAGTAAAAGTCATAAAACTACATTTTTTGTCATTTTATAGGATCAAGTTATCATCCCATTAATGAAGACAGGACTGAAGGGAGGTGATGAATCAAGCGAAAGTGACCCACTACTTGTGGTGCACCCCAATTATGTTATAGAAATGTGAGGATATATCACATACAGGCAAGTGAAGTATGTGTTCACACTGAACTGTAATATATCTGAATTCAGCTGTAAACTTGCATGCTTAATTTTTGAGTTATGGAATATTGGGATAATATCTTACTCTGGGACCACAGCATGTTCATCTTATTCACATGTCACTAGTGTGGAGATACTGATCGGTTGTCTTACACATGCACATAAACAAGAAATTGCCATTCATCCAGAACACTGCGTTTAGATAGTCATTGCCCACTGCAATCAGGTTTCTCCAAGATTTGTATTATAGTACAAAGAAACTGTTAGGGTGGCATATTGGGCTCTTTTCTTGTGGAAGGGAGACAGAACAAAAATATGAAGAAAGCATATGTGGTAATAGATAGTAAAGAAGAGGCCTGTTTGAAGATTTCTTATTATATAATTCACATTATAAAAAACGAGTTATTTGCCATGTGTGAATCTAGTGCCCACCCTCAGTTATATAGATGTTCTGTATCGCTTGATGTATGTATGAGGTTGGATTGTTATTTTCGTACCTGGCATGTTCTAGTTCACTGACAATTTTTGTTGCTTGAATAGTATAGATAAATATATTTCATTGTAACAGTATGAAAATGCAGTATACATAATGCCGTTTCCATAAGCAATACATAATTTACTGTGATGTCTTCTTCTTCTTCTTCTTCTTCTTCTTCTTCTTCTTCTTCTTCTTCAATATATATATATAAAGATTTTCTGGAGAAGTGGCTGCCTACACTTTCGAGACAGATTTGGATTTGTGTTTACACATTTTCAACTCTGTGGTGGTGCTGTGAACCAGCCAGTCATCTGTACAGGCAACCAAAATGGGGACAAGGGCATAGTGTGGCTGAGTGTCCACAAATATTCTGCATCTCTACATTGCCGCTGATACCAATAGATGTCCCATGGGGGGCATGTCAATCTGAGCTACTTTCATGCAGCTGTCTGATAGAGCTCCTCACTTCTGATTTGCCTGCCATTTATATTCTCTGCTTCAAGTGGGTTGCAGGAGGAGCATCCTCCCTTGATTCATGATCATTCCCATAATGTTCATGTAAGTGTATCAGGTGGCAGAATGAAATGAAGTTTTTGAGGAAGAGCTGTGGTAAATTTGTTCTTGAAACAGAAACAGCAACTCTTTTATCAGAAGGTGTTGGTTTGTAAGGATTAGTGCTTGCTGTGGCACTGGACATCATTAGCTAGAGCAGACTGATTTACTACACGTGGCAAAGGGAAAATAATTCCATAATGTGCTTGTAAGATGCAGTACAGGGGCCTACAAAAGTTGTGGTCTAGTGTCCTTCCTGAAGCCGTGTTTACTATATTTCCCTTAGTTTGAAGAACGGACAGTAGAGATATATGCATATAATGACAATATCATTATTTTTTGGTGATGTGTTTAAATGCTGCTGCTCATTAGCTGGGACTGTATAGTCATAGGTGAACAGCGAATTGAAGACATTGTGGATGGAAGCACTCATGGCCTACTTTGAGGTACTGTTCAAGCATTTGGCTGGATAGTCTGAGGAAAACCACAGAAAAGCTTTATCAGGATAGCCAGTCTGTGGGCCAGTAATTGCAGCTGGGACTTCCCAAACACAAAGCAGCGCTTCTACATACTTGAAACATTTATGTTTTTTATAACATCACTTCCAGTACCAATATGCTGCACTCATGTCTGCACCATTTTTGAACATCCGTTAGATTATGAGAGGAACCTATGCCTTTTCTCACTAAGGCAGTGCAACAGCTTGTGCTGCGAATGGTTCTGTGTGTTGTTTGAAAAGTGATTTTGGTGACAGAATAATAAGGAGGGGATTGTGGCTATCTTCTTTACTAGATCTGAACCTGTGCAACTTTTACCTGTGGGTAAAGGACAAAGTGTGTATTCAATAATCCTTACACTGAAGATGAACTGAAGGCATGCTTTGAGGATTTCATGTCTTCAGTTCACCAGCAGAACTTTGATATGCAATGAACATGTTTGTGAGGTGCGATGCATGTCTGCAAACCCAAGGCAACTGTTTGCAACGCTTTCTTTAAGTATGGTGAATAAAAACTTAACACCATCTGCAGTGCATTGGACTAAAACGCGTGGACCCCACGTCATAGCAAATTGGAATAGTAATGATCGCTGCACTGCCTGTCAATGTGCAAATGGTCTGGGTAAAGAGTGATGTGAATTGTCAAATAAAGCACAGTGAAACCCTGTTAAGAAAATTTTGAAAATTCCAAGAAAATCCTACTTCTTAAGCGGGAAATTGCTTAAAAGTGTAATTTTAATGAAATGGGAGAATTTTGGTGCTTTTTTATCCTGACTTCTTAGGCAGGAAATTTTCTTAACCAGGTTTTTCTTAAGCGAGTTTCACTGTAATATCCCTGTATATGGATACAGTTTGATTAAATTAAATTCCATCTCTCAATCCAACATGTTTTGGCTCTTCTCTAGCCATATTTAGGGGCCCACACTATTTAAAGAAATTATTAACTGTGTACATATCCATTCATACTAGTTCTGTTAGTTATTTGCACCAATTCTGTAGTCAGATTTTTGGTGCTAGTACCTTATGTATTAACATTTTTTGTCATTTTTTTATTATTAACATGACTTCAGTTGTCTGTAAATTTTTAAAATTCATAGCTTATTTTGAAAAATGTTGCTGTTATCTAAAACTTGTAGGTGTTTGTACATCATTTAAACTTTGTATTATGCATATACTATTATATAGTAATTGTTGTTTATTGCATGTTACTCATGTCTCCCTTACCTTCTCCTACCTTTCTCATAACTGAATGCCGAACAAATAAGTAAATATTTTTTGTATATTGGCACTCATTTGGGAGTCTGAGTAGGGTAGTGGGTATAGTGACTAGGCTACAGACTGGACAGTGCAGGGTTTGAATCCCAGCAGGGGCAGGAGGTGTTCCTCTTCTCTGAAATGTCCCGACTGACTGTGCGGCCCACCCAGCCTCCTATTCAGTGGGTACTGGGGTTCTTTCCTGGGCATATGGAAGCCAGGACATGTAGTTAACCACTCACCGCGATCTAGTGCTGAGGTTAGGAATGACTGGAGCTACATCTCTACTCCCCCACATGCCTTCATGGTGTTGGCAGAGAAAACTTTACCTTTTTTAACGCTCATTTGCAGTGAAAGTGAGTGATGCAGTTTTTGTATGACTATGTCTCACCTGTGATATCCACAGAAGGAAGTCTCTGTCTCTCTCTCTCTCAAGAGACAATAGTATTTCACACCCGGATCACTGTGTCTTTTGCTCCCCACAGGTGCCAGCCTTTCCACTGATTCCTCTGATCCATACACCTTTTATACTGTATCCTGTTGATAACGATTACTGGAAGAAGATGTTGAGAGAGGGTATATTGGCAAGGTTATTGCCAGAATATCTGCTGCACTCTCCACAAAAATGACTGGGGCTCTCTGCAGAAACAAATATGTGGACACAACTGCTGAACGGTTCAACTGCTGTGACTGGTATGGATGATGAGGTAAGTGGGGTACTTGTCAGGTGTGAAGGGTAAAAGAGTTAGTTAGTAGCAAAAACATTCAGTTTGGATTACTGGGACTACTGTGGCTATGAACTGGGAGTAATGCATTACAGTACATGTGTCACTAGTATCCTTGCCATTGCCTAGAATGAGGCCTATTAGGAGTGAGAGTTGTGTGTCTCATAGGCAGGGCATTTCTGACAGAGGGCCAATAATACCATTTTTGTACTTTACATTATACAGCAAAATTTCATTAATCTGACTTGCACGGGACTGGACAGACACTGAACTATTGAATATCACTGATTATTGGACAGTGCCTATTCTGACCTAAGTTCTTGCAGGTCATTTTTGGTTACTGCTCATATACTTGGGCTGTACACCTAATCAGAGGAGTACTCCTTTTCGTTATCTCCTTCATCTGTTGGTTTAGGGTCATCAGGGTCCTCTTCTATATTGTCTGGAGTCTTTGTAGCTGGCGAAGTTGAGGAGATAACCATAACAGTTGATGTTCAGATACTCTTGGAGGCATTTTGGAACGTGCCTGAGATCTTCCTGTTTTATTGACAAAGATTTTTTCTGGCAAAAAGCAAAACTTCCACTCTTGGAATTATTCTCCTCAAGTGCCAGATTATGAGGATTTCTGAATTATCAGATGTCAGATTAAAGGAATTTTGCTTACTTAACTTTTAGATATGCACAGATGACTCATTCAAATTCGTGCCCATGTATAAGACAGCCATGTATGCTGTCAGTTCCATCCCAGATTTGGTGGAGCATTCTTTCTACTGTCACAGAGGAACTTCATAGAACTGGACTAAGTGCATAACCAGTTTGTCATGTGGTATGAACCACATACCACTACTGTAATGTCTTCCACAGAAGCACTGGTGCAGAAAACTACAGTTTGGTGTACTTATTATCTCTGTTGCTGTAAAAACTAACTGAATGGAGCTGAGTCCTTGAGATGCTGTTGTGTGCTCATGCACCCAAGAAATTGTGTCCCTTTTTTGGGGGGGGGGGGGGAGAAGGGCCCTGCAGCAGACGCTACAGATGCACCACAGCCTTAAGGCTTATTGTGCAAAGTACAGTGTTAAAAGATCCCACCACTGTACCTCATCCTGAGTGACATGGATGCAATCCACATCATATTTTAGTATTCTTCCATTCATGCTTAGTTTTATCAAGTACCCCTTTTCCTTCAGATTTTCTTAGTAAAAGACTGTATTTCTCACCTAATGATTGGTCTGATCAACCCTAACAACATTTGGTCAAAGGCATAAATTGTGAATCTCTTCACCATGCAGTTTTCTCCAGCTGTCTGTCATTCCTGTCTCCTAGGTCCAAACATGCTCCTTACCTTCTTCTTGGCATTGTAATCTGTGTTATTCCATCATGATAAGAGACTTAAGTATCATAACCGTACAAAACAATGGGTAAGTCTTCTTTTTCATGTTGTAATATTCATACTTTTAGGTATGAGATGGAAGACAAAAAATCCTGAAAATTGTTGCAAATATTCCCCAGATTTAATTGCTTTGTGAATGAAATTTTGATTCACTTTAACAACTTTTTTGTGTTTGTGGAAGATGGAGAGTGTCATGTTTTTAGGCCCGTATCAGTGATGGCCCATTTATAAGCCAGTTTCATTGTCATATCTTTTAGAGTGGGCACATTATTTTCAGATTGTCAGTGATTCAGACATGACATTTGTGACAGGTTTTGGTGCATTTTTATTTATGTTGTGGCACAAGTATTGTACTTGTACAAATTATCCGAGTTGATTCCCCCTGCTGCCAGGTGCAGTAATGCAATAACAGTTATTGTCTTGGGTACAGCAAGAATCAGCCACTCTGAATACATTGGTTGCTGTATGCACCAACTGCTTTAGCAGTTCTGCACAGTGCATTTTGTCTCCAAGTGTAGTCATGGGTATTGTGTGCTTCTAAACAGCATTAACCAGTTGGCCTTTGTGATGCAGATTCAATGTGTTTCCTGCAAGCTAGAAATTTGATTTGTCTAATTTCAGTTGGTGCATACCGCGTGGCTTTGAGTAATGAGCAACACAATGCTGATATACAGTTATCAGACCAGTTCTGTTGATTGCTGCGTACTCTTTAAAAAAGGCAGCGTCAGTGGAAATATTAATTTATAGTACACTCATCATTAGGTTTTGGCTCTAATTATTATTATTATTATTATTACTATTATTATTGGCATCATTGTCGTCATTCTTCAGACGAAAAAACGTTTAGAAATTTACGAAGTACGTCCGCCGCTAGTGAAAGCGATTGCGCAGGAATCTATAAACTCGCAGTTTATATCGTCATAAATCATATAGCCCCTATACAGAAAGTATCTTTTCTTGCTGACCTGAACACTGCAGATGTCACGGGTCGTTGCGGCTTATGTGGGCATTTTATGCGATAAGGCTGCCTTTCTTTCGCGAGCGATAAAAGAAATACTCTGTAGGGTCAGGGGCCGAACATTAAACGTCATATTAAAAAACACCCAAGCGGTATTTTAATAGAGAGGAGGACTGTGGCTGTGCGACACATGTATACACCTCAGTGCAGGAAATAGAAGACGCAGAAAGTGTTATGTGTAGGAAGAGTAGGATTAGGAAAGTAAAAGAAAGCTTGTATATTCACTCATACACCAAATTAAGCCAGTTAACAGAAGAATAAAAATGTGAAGAGTGGAACATGTTTCATCTGGCTATCGAATTCTTAGACATAAACAATTCGTAATGGAAACATGCCTACGCATGTGCCATAAATACGAAGCCTGGTAACTTACACATAACATGTGTTTTAAACAGATAACACGGGAGAGCATTGCCGTACACTAAGGCAAACAAGACAAGTAAGAAGAAACAATATTAACATAAAATATAATGTAGGGGAAACTAAAATATTACAATGGACAGAGAAAGTGAAATAACTTTGGCCAGGAGTTGACCAAAGAACCCCAAATGAAATATGTGACATAAACGCGAAATACGTTACCAAGTAATACTGAACGTTCCAAGTTTGGAGTACGACCGAATGAAAAAACGCGTCTTTTACTGAAGAGCGTACAGACAGAAGATACACAAACATAGAAACAAATCTCTTAACCCTTGGTAACTTTAAAGTGCATATTATTTGAAACCTTGACGCTTGTTATAAAGTGAATGTTACGTTGTAGAACGCTGAATAGCTTTCACTCAGTTATAAACCGCTGAAGATTGTAAATCTTTGCTGCAGTATACAGAGTGTCTGAAAGTTACAGATTCAAATAAGAAATGTGACTGTATTTAGGTGGTTCGTTAGTATTTACTGACTCTTCAGCTTCTTTTTTGTGTCCTTTGGTTTTGTATTCTGAAATTCAAAAGTAATGTAGTCGTTTTAAAACTAAATATACTCCCATAAAAATTAAAATTCCTTATAATTATGTAATAAAAGGAAGGGGATATGTGGATTTCGGAAGCTCAGAACGGGACTGCGGCCTTAGAATGAAGATGCTTGTGTTACATAAATGTTGCCCGTGGATTGGAAGCCGCCATATTTTTATCCCGCTGTTATCTCTTTATGCTGGCATTGGTGACTTGTTACATTTTCGGGGTTCATAGTAACGAGTATTCCGCTGTTAACCTCTGTTTGGACTGTCATTTAGGCCTATAACAATCGTATTGGATATGAAGAATATGGTTATAAATGATGAATGTGAAGAGATGTAGGAATAAGCGGTTCCGATATACAGTCATTTCTGCTATAATGCGATAGCCATGTTCGTGTGATACCTCGCATAATGAAAAAACACTAGGGTAGACTTAAAGTCCTTCACGTTGGTCGCTGAAATCGCATAATGGCCAATATGTATATGCAAAAGTTCGTGTTGTACTGTACAAACAGCATTCCCCTGTTCATCAATCGCGTTGTAGCCAATTCCCTTTCAGGAGACACGCGTAATAGCAGAACTGACTGCACGTTAATTCATTATTTGAGCGGTTGCTTCGATGGATTGATGGAGACAGTGTCATCTGCCGGTTAGCCGTGGTTCGAATCAAGTGCCATTGTGTTTACTCGCTCGGTTTACGTGGCGAAGTAGGGCATTTGTAATGTATCAATCTTACTCTGCTACGGACATTTGTGTACATACAGCATAGTGTTTGTGTACAGCATGGTGTCACAATACGTACGTCTTATTACGTCATTTTGCACAGTGTTGCGATGTTAGTGGCCACCTCAGTTATATCTAAATTAACGACATTATACCACACTGAACTGCGAAGTGATACTAATTGTTTTTGTTACAAATTTCAAGGTATTATTATACACATGATTCCATTACTTAACATTCATACCTAATAAAACTTGAACAATTAGGTCTACGTGATTTAACAGGCCCAGCGACAACCCTTCTCGCTTGCATGTGTGCACCTCACAGTTGTGGCAGAATGCATGCGTCGGCAGAACCATAGCTGCCGCTTAATGCCGAAAGCACGTGACTAGTCAGTAACAGACACCAAGAAACGCGACGTTTGCGCTCGGTTAAATCACTTTCATTTTTTGCCGAGGAGCAAGTAAAGTAGGCCAGCTGTACCATAGCTTAAACTCGCTAAGTCGGGTTAAATTAGTTTACTGCAACTGACTCCATGGAACAAACTTTACATCTGATAAACTTTTTGTGTAAGTCTTCGTATTTTTGCGGTAATTAAATAAGAATCACTACGCTATGTGTACATTTCCTAACTTGTATATCAGAGAATCAACAGTGGTCTTCCGAACGCACCCGAAGATTATCGAATCCTCCTATTTTCGACAGTTATTAAAGGAAGCATGTTGCCATGTGAGAAACATAACGTGACTGTGTTACGTCGGATTTGTTTCGTCCCTTTAACGCCGTTTTCTGTTAGCCTACAGTACAACTTCGTGGCATACATTAACCAAGTTAAAATATTCCATTAGTGTGTGTAATAGCATTGAACAGTGAGGCTTCAATACTGAAGATTGCTGTAGTATTTAATGTGACACCGCGTAGTATGGTAGATAGGCCCTGTATACAGATGTTTCAGAACAACTTGCTGTGACCATCTGTAGGACACTCAAATCTGACAATCCATATTGTTTATGTATTGTTTATTTTGACATAACCGTGAATAATGTCGTGTAAATGCAATATCTGTTTATTATAAGGAACGAGTTTTACCGTGGTATTAATTATTCAGTTTAATTAAGAATTTTTAGTTGTGTGGATGATCTCAAAGGGAACAAATTGTATATCAGTTCAGTTTTGTTAATCTTCAGTAAAAACCATTGTGAGGTCTTTAGGCGGTCCATGTATGCGGCGTTAAACAATACTTGCTTCTTTAAGGTAGGACTGTTGAGTGGCATGATGTTCCTAACATAAAACATACGGTCTCATATATCTTTTCATAGACAGCCACAAATGAGTTGTATACGTGTACGTTCTTGTTAATGCTAGCGGACAAAGCAATGCGCTTTCGTTGCAGTGCAATGGCGTTACGTAATTCCCGGTAAGACTGCAATTCGTGTGCTTAATGCAATGCAGACCTACCTTATTTTATTACACAGCCTCTTTCATTACAGTTTACCTTACACATGTTGTAGTTGTGTATTCCTGACCTGAGCGTGAGTCCACAACTTGCAGATAATTGCGCGTATTTGTACGCTTACACACGCGTGCGCGAGCGCACGCACACACACACACGCGCATATGTGTGTGTTTTCATATGCAGGAGGGTAGGTCACAAAATATGTTTCGGCCTACATATTGTGTAATTTCGTAACTAAAGAAGCTTGGAACATTCCACATACAACCCCGATTTGACGCCGTGCAATTATTATCTGTTTCCAGAAACGAAGCAGAGTCTTGCCGTCTGCAGATTTAGAGAAGATCGCGGCCTGTGAACAGTTGTGATACAATGGCTGAAAACACAGAACATGGAATTCAGTAAGCAGGGATTAGAAAAGATCGTCCCACGACACAATAAATGTCTGAGTTATCGCAAGGACTATGTCGAAAAGTGGCGGGATAGCCGTACAATGAAACCTGAACTGTTTTTTACAGTGTAAGGTAAAGACCAAACATACATGCATTGTTAACGTATATTCTGACCCATCCTCATACATCTTCTTACTGCACTAAAGATTAAACTTCTCTTCAGCGCTAGTTCTGTGCGTATATTTTGAATGTACGTCCGTACATTTTCTAAAATAAGGTACCACCGAAGCTACTAAACTTCTCTTTGTCGCATTAGCTACATTTTTCTTAGCCAATAAGGAATTTGAAAAGCATGGATCTGTCATTTATAGTTCATTTTGCGGGATGCGCCTTCTATATACAGCAGAGAACATTACTGTGCATCCTGCCCTCGAGTGCTCTCCACGTGATGTTCTTTGTTAGGATCTAAACAGTTAAAGGAAGAGAACATTTTACGTAACACACTTCCATTTCGTAATGTAGGAAGCACTACACGGTCATTCTAACTGGTATGAAGATGACGTCATTTCGTAATTGAAAGCTGTCGGACGGCCGGTGAGAGATGCCGCCCAGGCTTGGCGCGCTCAAGCCAGTGTTGAGGGTTCGAATCCAGCCTGGGGCCCTTATCTGTTTTGTTCTGTGGTGTTTTCCTGTTTAAATAAATGTCTTACGATGGAGCGGTGCTCTACCCAAAGGGTCGTGTCAGATGCCCAAGGATTTATTGTTTCAGAACTACGTGCGAATCAAAACAAATGACAGGGTGTAAGTCATGACATGTTACAAAGAACATGATGGGTAACATCGTGAAGTTCAACCGTAATGGTAGGAGAAGGTTACTAATTCCAGGGGGCATAGACCTTAAGAGTTTCGTGCTCTCTCAGCGCGTCAGAACATTTCACTATAAAACCCGACCTTTCAATAATGTGTTCACACAAGCCCACCTTTCGTTCCCATCCTGTTCCAGACAAATCTAGTCTACACTCTCTCCTCTACGTATTTCAACATTCCTAATGCGGTGTTATAGGCTACGGCAGCCTGTAATATGCGGTACGTAGTGAACACAAAAGTTTCGGAGGAACCTGCTGCCGCCATATTCTACCCCAATAATTGTTTTCCTATTTATATTGTGATGTACATACAAATTTTTCTTTCATATCGTGCAGCATGCTTGGTTTTGTCCATATTTTCTTCTAGACTGTTACTTTCTCTTGCCACCCTTCCAGATAATTTTTTTATTTGTTTCATGTTTGTTCTCATCCAACAAATGTAACACTTTTGGTACATGCAAATTGCATGTTTTAGAATCCTGTAGTCAGTTCCATGCTTTCCGTATTTTCTTGGGCATCTGTGATAGTGGACCTATTTTCTAGAGCAGGGATGGTAAGCATTTTTAGATTAAGTGCCATGAATGCTACGAATTTTAAAGAAGTACTTGCAACGTACCCATAAGATTGTTGGATAATGAGAAGTTGGTCTGGACCTGGAGGCATTTTATGTAGCATTTGTAGGCGTAATTAATATTGTTTCTAAATTTTGTTGACGTAAACTGATATACATTAAAATACCGTGTTTTGTTTAAAATATTGCATTACACGTGGCGATAGATATAACAAAGTGAAACAACAGTACACATAATCTTACATATAAATGTAATAATTAACCAAGCTGAGTCACTTGAGCCTGTAGACATTTGCAGCAATTATAAAAGAATATTTAATGCCATCTTAAATTTGAATTGTGGCTTCAAATCGAGCAGTAATGGTCGCGTACACACAGATACTAAGAAAAGATATACACTTGTAACAAAATTATTCGAAATAGACCGCTATAAACGTTTATGTCTTGCTTCAGAGCTTTAGTCTGTAGCTGTTTTTGAACTTTTTACTTTTAAGTGGATGTACGCCAAGTCGGGGACTAACACCGACTGCTAGCCATCGCTCCACGTGGAGCAGGAAATGTTAGGAAAGAGAACTTCAGGGCAAATGTATACACGGCATTGTTCTGGTGGAATGGTCTATGTCAGTGACCACTGTTCGCTTTGGGAATTTCTTATTTGTAACAACAGCACACGTTATAGATGCAGTACACATTAAATATTGTCATCGCCATAATCATTGCTTCAGTTCTTGGAATTTTCTGGCTTCAATTTTTTTCGTACATCCCCGGAGCATACTGTACTTTAGCGTGTTTTGGTAGGTTAGAGAATTCTGGGTACGGTTTTCAGGGAGTTGTTTCCTAATTTTATAATTATTTATTTAGAGAGTTCTTGGCGCTTTCGTAAGTAAAGTTGTACAAAACGTGCCTGTGGTCTTCGCCTTGTGCCTCTGTCCATACTGAACAGATCGAAAGCCGCTGGAAGGATAGACCTTGAAATCCAGACATAACGATTCTTCAAAGGGTCGGTACCGAGATACCAGACTATACGGCGTCACGTGCAGTGAGACAGTAATCTTCATAGTTATTGCCACAATAGCCTTATAAATCTCACGTATAAGGGATCGTCTGTCAGTCAGAATTCCTGGAATGTCAACGCTTGGCTATAAAAACTCATCTGAAAAGTATCTTAAAGTATATCATTACATGCATTATGCAGCATTAAGTACAACAGCCTGATTTTGCATTCATGAGTTTAAATTCTAAACTTGCCCCTAGATATCATCATTATTATTATTATTACTGTCGTCGTCGTCGTCGTCATCATCATCATCATCATCATAATCATGGCTGGCACTGGACAAACAGGAGAATATTTCGTGACATTAAAATTATACATAGACATTTCCACGCATAGTTAACGGGTGTTATATAATGAACTTAATATTCAGGGCTGTGCTGGTGTCGTTACGGAGAAGGGGAAGCCTTTGTGCCGAGAAGGAAGCCTGAAGGTTCGGTAGTCTAGCGCGTTTGTCTGAGCAAGGTGTGCCATCATGAGTGACACTAACGTTTCCTGCACCATTTCGCGATCAAACAACCGGAGGTTGAGAGACAAGGTTGGTACAATAGTGCTGTACGTTTCAGTGGCAGTATGATGCGTGCAAATAATTTATGGTTATATGTTTGTTTCGCACGCTTTCTTTTTGTGTGAGGTGAGCCGAGGATGCATTTTAGTCCGTGCATGCCCTGCCCACATTTTAGTCTTCAGATGTGTTAGTTGGTTTGTCGAAACGTAAATGGCTTCCATTCTTACAACCGCACTCCTGCAAATAAGATAAAGTAACTTTGTAAAGAATAAGCTAATATTTCAAAACTGAAGTGCATGTGGATTATGTATTTGGTAATTTCCCTATGCTGTCTGCGTCGAATAAGTTGCAAAGGTCTTAAAAAGTGATGAATGTGTAAGTAAGGAGAAGTGAACGACGGTGTCCTGTTTGATAGTACTGTGATACAATTTGCCTGGACGAACTGGGATAAAATCCTCAGTTGTTATACGCGGCCCAGTTCTGGAATTCGAACCGGTGCTGCTTATGTAACTTGCATCCACCCTCCTGTTACTTTCTACATCCCAGCTACAATTATTCTTCTTTGCACTTACTTCTCATTCATAATCTATTTACCTTCTTGCCTTAGGTTGAGGGCCAGCTTTCACACCCATATAGGTTTAGCGACAGGTACAGTTGTTTAAGTCATTAAATTGACAGGTAATACTCTGAAGTATGTACTGGAAAGTGCTTAATGGACGTACTATTTTCGTAATTTCAGAACACTTGTGACTGTGATTTCTTCTGTCGTTTCGAAGTGCGACTGCTTTAAATTTGCCACATTTTCAAAGCGTTTATGTTACGAGCCTTTACTGCATTATGATGAAGAGAAATATACAGTTAATGTTTCTTAATTTGTTTCTACCCCACACTCCTCACTAACTTTACACAGAGTTACTGTATTCCTATTAAAGACGGCTACGCCTTCATTTGATAAATTTACACCGTATGATGATCTGCACTAGCGACAAGTGACCCTAAAGTGGAGGCAGCATGTTCCCCGGACACGCTGATATCTATGATGCGTACAAGACTACACGGTTTCAGAATTCAGAAGTCGTTAGCGTCAGTTCCTCTCAAATTGAATGCAACAATTAAGTGGCTTAAAGTCGTTCATGTCGTAAAATAAATTAATTTACATTTTCAAACGGAATTACAACTAGCAGTGGCGTAAAGCAAGGGAATTACAACTAGCAGTGGCGTAAAGCAAGGGAATTACAAGTATCAGTGGCGTAAAGCAAGGGAATTTCGTCTCTCCACTGCTATTCATTCTAGTGGCCTATGCCAGTTAAGTCAGAGGATTTTACTCGTAATATGTAGAAGACCAACTGGATAACCGTTAGAGCACGGTACACTAAAACGTCTCAAAGCCTTTATATGTAGACAACCAAGTTATTTTACTTGACAGAGGAAAGTCTAAACGAGCATCTTATAGTCGGTCACAAGTGACATGAAGTATGAGAAGACTAGATTAGTTAAGAAAATAATGTCAGGAGCAATGAAAGGCAAAGAGCTATTGAGATCAAAGACTGCAGTACACGCTAAAATAATTGGACAAGTCAGTACATTAACGTATGCAGGTAAAATTATCTCTAGCACTGAATAATATGTGGAAAATAAAATAAGTAATTATAATGACGCCATTAAATTTGTAAGAAGAAAGTTTGGGAGTGTGCCTAGCAGTGTACAGTTGAGACGCCGTAGGAAAACAGCCAGAATGAAGTCTGTGTTTGATTGTGAAATTCGGACTGGGTGAGCTGAGACTGGAAGCGCGACAGATTATTGACAGGAGTTATTAGAATACCGCATAATGAAGGAAGCGCTCGTGGTTATTGTATATAACATGATATTAAAATGTAATGTAATGTGGAGAAAGCATGTAGAAATAATGGATAACGTAAAACTAAATAAGGCAGACTGCAAAAATAGACGTCAAGGGAGATGAGACGTGAGAAGGCCTGTCACAAGGTGGTATAGTTAGTCTGATTCCACAGAATTCATGGTACTGAAGAAGATGGAAAGTAATATTTAAATATGCAGACTTGTTCTATAATTATTCTCATACCCTTATAAGATCTACGCATATCTGGCTTTACAATTTGAGTGCTGAGCCTCTTCCTCTTATTCCTTGTGGAATTTCACATGTGCTTTTAACAAACAAGGGAAATGGTTGTAATTTTTCCTTTAATCCACTTGTTACTACCGTACCGTATGCGTAAAGTGTTATTGTGTTAATTGCTGTCTTGAGTTATCATTTAATTTACACTCTTAATCACAGGTTTCCTTTGTTTAATGCTGTGTGTGTCTGGGAACACACTAATGACCCTTCAGGTTTATAAATTGCGGGAAACTTTGTAGTAGCTCAGCGGCTAAATGGCCTCTGTTTTTGGAATAAACGCTGAATTTGTAAGAATAAGAACGGACTTGTGATCTATATAACGATACCATCAGAGCCTTTGCCTGGATGTGTAGTCATCAAATACGTGAGTCAGAATAGCCCGCCTTCTGATCGAGACTCGAAAACGGGACCTGCCAGATACGAAGCATAGTGCCAGCCATTTGAATTATTATTATTGTTATCATTATCATCATTATTATAATCATCAGTATCAAGTGCTATGTAACAACACTGAAGCGCGTGATAAACCAGGGGTGGTTGTAGTCTTTACGGGTTTACGCTCTCCTTAAATGGCACTAGCCTTGATGCTAACGGTGATAATGTGTGATAATGGCCTAACAGCAGGTGTGCATGAGCCAAGAGCACAGAGCTGGACTTACGTCTTCCCTTCCGCACCAGTCAACAAGATTGTAATATACAAAATCATAACGCGTTTGTAAGGAGACCTTCTCAGAACAGGCTTCCTGCAATTTTTATTTTATCAATAGTTTATATATTTTGGTACGTAGTTTTGAGCCACGGCAGCTATTTATTAAATAAATTATCGCAATGTTTTCACACCCTTTAAACTCGTCTTCCTTTTATACATTCTGTTTTTACTTCCTTTAATATTATGAATACTTCCGATAAAGTACTAATATTTCCGTACGTTAGTCTCTAATATTTATGTACAAATAAATTTAGTTTCCAGATTGTCCCGTTCGTGTAATCATAAACGAACCCGCATTCCTCTTTCGAGCTTGTCCCTCTAATAATTTTTAACCGTCTGAACGTTTTTCAGTTGCTGTCAACTGCCTGTCACGGAACGCATGACAGATTGGCACATCTCAAAGCTTTTGTTTTCATTGGGAGATACAATACAGAACAACGCGGACATAATCCGTACTGCCATCAGAATTCGAATCCGCGATTATAATATTCAGGTTGCTTATAACCTTATTTACCTTAAACGACAGAGTTGCCACTTGAAGTCCTCTGGAATGTTAATCTATGTCGAATGGAAAATAATTACTACGTTTTGACGGATCTTAAGGCCTCATCTTCAGGGTCAAGAGGTCAAGTCAGAGTAACTGCTTGATTCTGAAGGCACTATGATCTTTCGAAACGTCAGTAACTCTTTACAAGCGGACACATCATAACATGCCGGAAGACTTGAGTCTTCAGCAACACCGCTGTGAGAACCTCAAATGTTGCAAACATAAAGTTTTCTTATTTGAATTTAGTTCAAGTTTCTGGTGTTGTTATTCTGTGTGCCATCGGATGTAACGTGCTTTCTCAAAAAAAAAATTCCTGATAGATTCTAGACTTTGTGAAACCCCAATGAGGTCGTCACCAAAGCGCGTAGTTAAACATCCAGCTTCCAATGGGCACGAAAAAAGAAATCCGACACGCTTGTGTAGTCAATCGTGCCTAAAATACTCGTAAACCAATACAGCAGCAGCGACGCTCTTGGTACACGTGCATGGAGTGTTCAATGTGAAGCAGGTTCAGTCGTTAGGCTGGAGGGGACTTGGATGTTACAAAGGTACTGCACTGAAAACTGTAATTCACAAGGAGTTCGCATGCCGTAAAAATGCATATTGGAAACTCGGAGAAAATCAGACAACTCCCAGGAGGAGGAGGAAGAGGAGGGGGAGGAAGAGGAAGAGAATTTAGTACAAACAGTGATGACAAAAACGTAGGTACAGAATGTATACTGTACGATAAAATGTATAGCTACTGTGATTAATGTAATAGATCTGTGCTGAAGAAAACCTGGTTTTAGCAGACCCATCCGTGGAGATATGTACTGGAGACTCAAATAATAATAATAATAATTATTATTATTATTATTATTATTATTATTTATGGCTACCGAAGGGAGACCTGAAAGCAGAAACTAAAAGTGAAATACTAACATCACAACATCAGACGTTAAAAATTAAATAAAATGCAAGAAAATTATTGATAACAAACAGCAAATGAAGACCATGTCAACAGTATGATGAGACAATAGACGAGATTATACTATCAGCATGCACACCATTGTCACCAAAAATATATAAGGCGACATGATACGTTATTTGTTCAACTACACTCTAACATTTGCAACGAAATAGGCCTAAACTGAGACAAGAAATGCTGGTCTGAGCGTGGACCGAAATAAGCAGAAACAAGTAATGAGATAAGGTAACCAGGTAACCATATTATTGAATCAACAATTGAAAACTGAAAGAATCACCGCTAACAGTAAACCAGATGTCACAATCCATGGTGACGGAAAAGGAAAATGTCCGTTAACAACTATTGCAATTTCGATAATAAAAACCCAAGAAAAAATCCGAAAAATATTAAATTATTAAAACATAAGGACCTTACAATAGAAATACAGTGTACGTTGAATGTAAAAACAAAAGTGACACCAGCAATAACAGGACAAATGGAACGATCTCGAAATCATTCAGAAAATTCTTGAGCAACATACCGGCAAAGCACGAAATCAAGAACTGCAGAAAATAGCCATACTGCGCCCTGTGCACATACTTCGGAAAGTGCTACTGGAAACGTACAACACGTTTGTCATGGGAAGTAACATTACATAGTTGCGACATTGTATGCCCTAGAATGACAGCTTGTTCCGACCATGTAATTGCAAATACCGTGTTCAGGCCTAAAAGTAATAACAAATAATGATAATAACAAATAATAATAATAATAACGATGTCTGTGTTCTGAGATAACATACTGCCAGCCTACAGAACTACAGCAGACATGCACTGATCAGGCTGGAGTAGCGGTAACGCAGTATACTATAACACTTGCAGTGCTCTGTTTGTGCTATATTGCTTAAAATTACTGGCCCTGGCTTTGAACTAACTTATTTAACACCTCTTAAGAGTTGTACCTAATTTTTTAATGGTTTTTCAAGAGCATATTTTATACGTTACCGCGAAAATTACGGAAACGACGTCGCGTGTGTAAGATTAATGCAGCTGGTGGAGTTACATACTGCTTTGTTATGCGGCAGTGAATATACTGCTTTATATCTTTTAATGCGTCTCTTTCCCATTGTCTCTCTGTGTGTCTGTGTTATTCAGTATAACACAAGATTTTTTTCCGTCTGTATAAGCTGAATATTCGCTAAATGCAGCTAGCATCACCAGCGTTCTCATGAAACTTTTATAACAACCAGCAGCAAACCAACCTGTCGCTCCATTTCGTGCCCAGCGTTTCACAGTGTTCAGTTTTTACTGTGTGATAAATGTGTGCAGCAAGAGTGGAACATGTTACCATTTAGTTTTAACTTGAAATTTTTTGTTGTTTATAGACATGTCTTTACCTCTTTTTTCAAGAAATATAAATGACTTCGAATTAAAGCTAATTCCGTCAAAAGTAACCTTTTACAAAGCGTTGCTACGACACCCTGTTGTCACTTTCTGAACTGAATGCCTCACTTTCCGCAACTTTATTCGCATCATTTCCATCCCATTGCAATGCAAAACGAACGTAACAATTGCACTTTTAACATCAAAAAGTACATTCAAAGAACTCACACGAACTTCTTGATGATAAGTGCTCGTATTTATGTAAGCAGTAGATTCCACTAATTGTGTCATGTATGGTCAAAAAATGCTGTTGCCTTGTTAAACGACTCGTTACTTCGCAGTTTATGTTCGTGTTCTCCCAGCACATCTGTAACGTTCAGATTAAACTTTTCGGCAACTACAATGAAACTTAACCCCGCCCCCTCCAAAAAAGGAAAGATTGGTGCTGTATATTTTAACAATACAGAATATTTTCAAATTAAAATTTTAACCTTTTAAACGAGTACTTTAAGTAACACGTCATTCTACAGTGTCGATATAACCAAATGATATGCCTTTAAACTTCTGTGCAAGCTGAATTTTCTGCATAGCGGAGAGTCAGGCCTATATCTTGCACCATATCTGGACAGAATCCTTGTAGTGGCCCATTCAGTCTTCTTGGTGCTATCGTAAAATTGGCCTGTAATAGTTACACAAAAGAAAACAAAATAACTGAAAGGGACAGGAAAGAAGCGGAGGAAAAAGTTATGAAGGATGAAAGAAAGACAGAAGGAGGAAAGCAAGGAAAGGCAAGCATAAATGAACATAATAAACTAATGAACAAATAATGAAATGTGGGACATTAGTATTTAAAATATGAAAGGTACGTCGTATGCAGTTCTTTCCAAAAATTACATAAATTGTACAGTTTGAAATAAAGGTTCCTTGAAAACAAACCAGTGACCATTCAGTCATACGCACAGCCTTTCGCAGCTCGCCATATTTTGATTCAGCAACACAGACTGCTCTCTTTTATGCACGTTTCCAGTTTATCCAAAGCCCTACCCCGGGGTGCAGTTTGCCCTCAGACTAATGTTTTAGCTTCAGCTGAAGATGTCTCACACATTCGCATGTGTTGTGCAAGGACACGCCCGTCTTACGTTAACGTATCATGCGAGACAATTCAGGATTCTCCCTGAGTTCCAAATTAAAAACGGCGTGCCTGGACCCGATCTCCTTCAGACACCTGAAAGAAGCTGTCACACCCAAATCTCTACTCGGCCTCTGCGAGTCCCTGGCATTCCTAGCGACTTGGGTTCGATCATAGGGCTCTGTGTGTGGAATATGTAGTGGATACAGTGACGCTGGGACAGGTTTCTCTCCAAGCATGTCGGCTTTCCACAATTAGTGTCATTAACCCGATGTTCCGTACTCGTTCTTAGTCATCTATTGTGAAGGCCACTGTTAGTGTCCGTAAGGAAAACATTAAACAACAAATCATTTGCGTGATCAAATGCGTACCCTATATTGAGGCCTAGTGACGACCCACTCGTTTCGAAGCATCCAGCGTTGTCTAATAAAGGTCCTTGTTTTATGTGACAAATATCGTCGTTGCTTCCCGCTGCTATAGCGTCGCGTGGGCGATCTTGTGAATGAGCTACGTTAATAAGCTAAGCGAGCAGACAGGAAGTGAGTGACAAAAGATGTTATCAGATAAACTGATGACCCTAGAGCTCAAACATGGCTGTACGTAAAATACTGGAACGCACAGTGTATCAACTTATGCACCTGCAGTGACGCACAGTATGTAAGTAGCAACAGTTAAGCTTACTACACCGCTATCATGTTCAGATTCTAAGAAAGAAATGGCGTTATATAAGACGAGTATATTCCAGTATTTGTTGCTGTGGAAGCGCGTGGTTGAAGCTTGTCAGTATGCAGTGCGTTTTATGAATAAGCCGTTTCTGAATGTATAGCGACAAAACTGCTTGCGTAAAGAGCGAAAAGAACAAAATGGGGAGGCCGCATATGCTGTATAGACAGAGTTTCTTTCATCGTTCACTAAGACAAGGCAGCCTTATCGCGTACAAAGCATGCATACGCGACATTCCATGACAGCTATGGTATCTGGTCAGCGATATAAAACACCTCAGCTGAAGCCGGTGCATACTCGGCCAACCTCTACCGTAGGCCTGTAAAGCCTATTCTTGAAACTTCGAAAGCAAGATTATGGCTTGCCGAAGAATGGTTACGCAATTCATCACAGAGCTGATGTAGCATTACCTGATGCCGCAAATATATCACGCTTACTTCGCCTAATATTGCCACTTACATAAAATATTAATGTCTTATATTCCGTCTCCGCCGATCACAATTTCCGCGCTGTTGTCTGCAGCTCGAGCAATGGGATCGTGGGTTCGAGTATCACCTAGACAAATGATACCCGCATTGTACGTATCTGTGTTTGTCTTGTACTATGTTGGTACATGATTCGGACGGGCGACGAAGCAATGTCTCCTTCAAGGAGTCCTTGCAAGTGCTGTCATCCCCCGAAGTTACGTCGTAGGGGTTCTGAGACCGGCGACGTTAGTCGAGACGACGTACGTCGACACAGATTTTCCCTTAACCCTATGTTAAAGTGGAGAGGGTCGTTCCACGAAGTTTATTTTTACCAAGAAAAAATATGTATTCATACATATGAACAATTTACAAAAAAAATGAAATGAGAAGCAAATGACACTTTAAGAAGGAGGCATTTCCTCTTGAGGTATAGACGGGTCATTTGGATCATCACCTGCAATATCAAACAATACGAGCCCCTCAACATGACTTGAAGATATCAAGCACTGCGAGACAAATACCTCTTCCTCTCCTTCTCTCTCTCCTCACAGTAAGCAAGCATCCTCATAATTCCTTGTCTAGTTGTTGCTCGCTGCTCTTTCGAATCAGTGTTCTCAGACAGCCTGATGGCAGCTTCAGTGAGTCCAGGCCCCGCAGTGAGCTTCGAAACTGTCATGGTCCTCTCGTCAGGCTCAAGCTCAGGTCTGTCAGTCTCTTAAGCTTCTTCAAGGGCGCTTTGCTTCCGAATCTCAAAACGATGGTCGAGCGTGAACTCCTGGTCATGGTATTCGGCGACTCGGAGACATTTTCAGCGTCGTGCTTACTAGTTTGCATGCTTGGCCTAATATATCGTGTGGGGGGCTCGGAGACATTTTCAGCGTCGTGCGTACTAGTTTGCATGCTTGGCCTAATATATCGTGTCGGTGGGCTCGGAGACATTTTCAGCGTCGTGCGTACTAGTTTGCATGCTTGGCCTAATATATCGTGTCGGGGGGCTCGGAGACATTTTCAGCGTCGTGCGTACTAGTTTGCATGCTTGCCCTAACATATCGTGTGGGGGGCTCGGAGACATTTTCAGCGTCGTGCGTACTAGTTTGCATGCTTGGCCTAACATATCGTGTGTGTGGGGGGGGCTCGGAGACATTTTCATCGTCGTGCGTACTAGTTTGCATGCTTGGCCTAATATATCGTGTCGGGGGGCTCGGAGACATTTTCAGCGTCGTGCGTACTAGTTTGCATGCTTGGCCTAACATATCGTGTGTGTGGGGGGGGCTCGGAGACATTTTCATCGTCGTGCGTACTAGTTTGCATGCTTGGCCTAATATATCGTGTCGGGCGGCTCGGAGACATTTTCAGCGTCGTGCGTACTGGTTTGCATGCTTGGCCTAACATATCGTGTGGGGGGCTCGGGGACATTTTCAGCGTCGTGCGTACTAGTTTGCATGCTTGGCCTAATGTATCGTGTCGGGGGGCAAACGACGTAAGTGCGGAACGGCGTAAGTCGTGGAATTGCTGTAACAAAAACAAGATTCTGAAGATCGGATATTTAGAGGACTTGGGTTGCACTGACCTATATCGTAATAGAAATAGATATATTTATTCCGTGACAAACATTTACACGCTGTCCTTAAGCGATGCCTTATGGCACTAAAAAAAGACTTACACCTAGTAACTGGACTAATGGTATTCAGAAAGACTGACGGATTTGCCTATAGGCGAACTTGATAACTTTCAGATGTTTCTTTCCTAACTGGCTGCCTGCTTTATTGGTTTTTAAATGTGTACCTAATGAACACGTTTTGTGTCCGTCAGATAGATTGATAGGTTGACTGAATAAACATTTTGCCATCAACTTCATGTCTCTACTTTTGTTACCCTTGTTTCAGTATAAAAAGCAAAGCTGTATTATGTGCACTGAGATATTTTATACTTATCCCAGTGCGTGACGTGTAAATATTAGATTACAAGCTTATTATCCTGAGGAGTTTATTCTCCTGTCATGTAGCAGTGATTAACTGTGTGTCTGCGCGCTGTTTCTTGAGAATTACGCGTAGCTGCTGTAAGGCAATTGAAAACCAACGTAACGGTACACTTGTGTTTTCTGAAAGCGAAGTTTCTGTACCTTGGAAAGGAAAGTGCATTTCTATTGTTATAAGACCGTATTTATCTCCATGTATGACTAATTCTTTTCATTGTTATCGAATCAAGTATTTATGTACGTTCTTACATGAAAGCGTCATACTAATATTTTAAACCTGTAGAGCGGTATTGACCAAACGTTTTTGCTCGCAGACCTCTTTTGGGTTGAAATAGAACCACGGATCCTTACATCTTTGCTCACGTAAATACAGAGTTTCCGGATGACAGGTATTCAAAACTAAAAATTTATATCTCAGAATGGATTTTAGACGGATACTAATACATACCCGTAGCATACGTGACAATTAATTTCATGATTTGGCCTTAATTCGTAAAATGCTTGTCGCTCGCTTCGCGGGTTCAGGAAGTTCCTTAATTAGATATTCTGTCGTATGAAATAAACATATCGCCAATTAAAGGAGTTTCTCGATTACTTTTAAAAAACATTATTCCTTTAATTGAAAAAGGAAGTAAACTTCAAAGTAGCCATTACAGAAATGTATCCACGAATCCCCTGGTAACTGGTTGCGGATCCGTTGGGATCCGCGGAGCTCGCTTTGGGAACCACTGTTCTAGTGCGTAGCGAGTAATGTAGGTTACCACCAGATTTAACATTAATCTTTTAAAGCCTGGCGGTAACTTTAAATACCACCAGGTTTAACATTAAAAAATTCTACGTGGTGGCCACATTGCGTTTATGTGTTTTGTACGGATCTCAGAACAAACAGCAACTTTTGCCTTATAAAACATTAAGAGATTGGTTTTTATAACCGAAGAGGAGAGTGTTTACAGCGCGGTACACACTGAGTCCTTATATAAAACAGACAGGCTTCGTCTTTAAAGGGTTAACAAGACAGCAGCGTACTTAGGCTATAAGGTAACACTGAGTCGTGTTCGCTTAACCATTGTTGCCATGGAAAAGCAGTCAGTATTAAATATTATGAGTGTGTCTGTACTTTTGCCTCTGGCATGCAAAGCGCATGCGCCATACTATATTGTCGTATGTGCCTGTCCGGCTGTGCGATATTTTTTTCACATTTTACCATATTTTATCTCATAAACGGCGCGATTTTCGAAAAAAAAAGTTACTGAACATAAAATTTGGGTTTCAGTTTTCTCTGCAAATTTTGTCTGAAACGTTTCACATCATAAGAAGTATTCAGCGAGATATTATCCTAAATGTAATAGTTCTTCATGTAAAGTACCCGTGAGCCTATTCTTGTCAGATTTTAAAAAAAACTTGAATTTTCTCGACATATTTTCAAAAAATAATCAAACATCAAATGTCATTAATATCTGTCCAGTGGAAGCCAAATTGCCCCATGCGGACTTACCGAAACGACGGGAAGCTGAATTTTATACCGTGCATACCGTGAATACGTAGGCTATCGTATGACGAATGTAGTACTCGCTTTTAGCAATTTTGTGAACGCGCCTAAAAACTCAAGCGTTTTGTCCATAAATTGTGTATGTGTTCCTTATCATCCTTAGCAGTAAACATCCGTTTGTTTCTTATACAGCATTCACATACTGGCGTTTCTGATGGAAACACGTATGTTCTCTGTGAGTTACGAACTTATTATTTGTATATAACATAGATTAATTTTACTCTTCAAAGGGTCAAACGACTTCTGGCCTGGCAAATGATTAGGTTCGATTTTCTTCCGCATATTTAATTACATTATAAGAAATATGTTAACTTAAGACATTCTGTACAGTTTCAAAAGCATTATCAAGATGTTTCGATTTATTTTTGTAGCAAATGCTGAACAATGAAAATAATAAATTATAACGAAAAATCGTAAGCATGATTTCTTGCGTCTTATTGTGTAAAGTACATGAATTATCAGTTTCGATATGATGAAAGCCGTGCCTGGTAGTTGCACAGACGAACTGTTCACTGTCTTGGGCTCCTGCAGCACTGGCGTACCCGGTGTATGAATACTTGTTCTCAGGTTTCGGAACTAACTTTTTTCTGTCATGTAGGTGAAATTCTTACTAAGAACTTACTGTCACTCGACGGATGTATCCCAAGTTTCAGCGTCCAGCATTGTCTTTATCTTTTTAGTCAGTGTAAATAAGTAGGACAGAATAAATTCAATGAGCATTGTTTTTCTTATTACTGTTTACATGAACGGGTACAGAAACAATGGCTGTCGTTTGCTGGGGACTGTACAGCGGTGAGAAGGTACCTCGCCTCTCCAAACTTCGGTTCTAGCTGGGCACCACTGAAATTTCTGGACGCTCTCTTCAGGGGTTACGGCCAGGTATAAAATAACACATTTACTTAACCCATCACACAGAATCTTTATCAACAACCTAATAGTCACTCAGCTGGCCATGATTTTTTACAAATGCCGTCGTTTCTTCGTAGTTTGCGCGGACTGTTCTCACGGGACACTGTACTACTTAATCCAGACCAAATATTCACGAACTGTTTCCTCATATTTTATTTTAACCTTTTCGTTCAGTCTACATATATTTCATTCCCTTAGTATTTTTCGTTCACAGTTTTGGACACATCACTCATTTCCCTCCTGAGTGTTACGAGCTATTCTAAGTACCACCAAACAATGACATAAAAAAGTACCGGCATATTTTAGTAGTAGTTGTATACCTTTCCAAAAGGTGCATTCAGAGGAAAGTGAAATAATCTGGCACATGGACGCTTTATGCTGCTTGATACAGCGTCGTTGTAATATTCTCGATGTCTGCATAATAAAAACGTGCGTCACGTTCATTGTTAACGGGTAACGGAAGCAACAGAATTAAAACATTTTGTTCTGAATAGAATACTGTCTGGTAACAGGATACTGAGAAGAACGTTTGGGCCTGAGAAAGGGGGGGAGGGGGTGGTTGGGTTTCAAGTGGATGGAAAATATGTCATTATATGGAGCTGCACAATTTATGATCTTCACTAAATATTGCTAGGATGATGGATTCAAGGAGGCTGGGTGGACAGGACGTGTAGGACACTGTGAGAAATGAGGAATATAGGCCTGCCACCACTATGCAAGGTTTTAATCGGAAGAAAGAGAAGGCACGAGACCATGTGGGAATCTGAGACGTAGGTACGAATTGTAGGACGATAAAAAAAATGTTGTTTGAAAGTAGGGTGTGAACGTGTGGACTTGATTTGTGAGGCTCTGGACATGAGCCAGTTGTGACCTCTGATGAACTAGGCAATAACCTTCAACTTTTACAAAAATAGACTCTGCTTGCCATGTCTTTTAGCGTTAATTTTAACACTCTACCCTCTGAAGTTTGGTGGTTGCTATACGCACTACCGTGATTAACACTCAAAAACACTGCATATTCCGCGCCGAATATGTGTGCTTCTTACGAATTTCATAACAGACATTAGTTGTTTTCCTACACAGCATTAAACGAATCATCTTACTAAAGGAAGTGAATTTCCTGAATACCATTGTTTTAGTTTTAGTCCGTAACTGGTTAATTTTTATTCTAATTTTTTTTTTTTTTTGGTCTGTTACACTGCCTTTGACCAAACGAGACTGTCCGCTTCGCAAGAAGGGCCCTGTTATGTAAAGCTGGCTCGTTGCCACCACCTTTTTTTAAACATTTGTCTTGTATAAATACCTTTCAAAAAAGTTATTATTTTGTAAATATTAAATACCGTCGACTGACCTTTCGCGGATTAAGTAAAGTAAGTTAACACGTGTAAGCGCGATTTAAGGCTTCCGCTGCGGTATAAATGGGATCTTCGCACTTCTGGGATGGCACGCAGCGCAGATTGGTAATTTGTTGCCGAAGTTTCGGGACAACCTAGTGGTCCCATCTTCAAGGATTTACTTGGACTACTTGACCCTTGAATTTGGGACCGATAGGTTGTCCCGAAACGTCGGTAACTATCTAATAATCTTAGATGCATGACATGCAAAAGAGCGAAGATCTCCTTTAATATTCACTATTTTAGACAGTGTTTTTGTACAAAACGCAGCAGAGTTCAAAGTGCCTTTTTTCAACACTGGACTGTAGGAAATGTGAAAATATCCGTAGCTTGAATGTGTAAGCGCAAGTAGAAGCATTAACACGGGCTGTCTGCTGTTAAGTGCCTTGTATTTAAAGCTGAATGTTAAAAGTGATACATCATTTTAAATTGCAGGTCGAATATCGTGGTTACCATTGTGTCATAAGTTGACTTGGCGTTATTTGCTATACCTGCAGGTGGTGCTTGCCGACAACCCCATAAGCGGAGTTCTGATTTTCATAGCCCTGACAGTGGCGAACCCTCTGGTGTCAGGTGCCGGACTTCTTACTGCGTCTGTTGGTCTGCTAGTCTCCATCGCGGTAAGTGCAGACGCCACTGGATCCCAGAAATTGTGGTAGTTGGGTTCTGGACCTTATGTCTCGATTCTCTTGTAAATACTATATCAAAACATGCAGTAGTGTCGACTGTCTAAAGGCTTATGCCACTGTTCGATTAACTGTATCGAACTTACGTTTGGCAGCGGGACTGACAGTGATCCGTGAATTTTCGGTTAGAAGATCGTCACGTCATTTGTAATATTTTATGTTACCCATACCGTGCATATTATTACAGTTAAAACACCAACCAACAAATGCTCTTAATAAAATACAATTCATGACAAGTATTAAACTCCTACATGTTTCGGCACCGGGGTGCCATCCTCAGGGAATTTGCAATACGTTCAACGCTGAAGATTTTTACATAATTTATACTAATTTTTCGTTGAAATCTGCTTAAGCTGAATGTAAACATAATATAATTGCGAGTGCTGGTGGTTTCCGAAAAAACAGCTTATCGGATACATTAGTACGGCAATGCAGTGAAAAAGAAACAAAATCCTATAGAGGCCAGATTGTGTTGTAAGGAAGTGAATACACTGTTCTGGAAGTACATCAGAGTGACACGAGACCTACAGGTGCTAATAACGCAATATGACTGTAAGTAACACAGAAACCTGTCACAGAAAATTTCTTCTGCAGTAGCAGGCTACTTTAATGCATAGAATTTAAGTGCAAAATTTATTCACTTATAACAAAACCGGTGTTTCAACCGCAAATAAGTACTGGAAGCTGAGTAATAATTTTAACATATGTGCGTTCATTCCCTGAATCGAAGGGGTTCAAAAATTTTACTGCTCAGTCTCAATATACCCTTCCTTTTATTTGCTGTCATTTACACTCACTGTGTTTCTGTTGAGAGCGTTAAGAATCTATGAATACTATACCCAACACAATGTACTGGAATATTTCGTGCCGGGTTTCACCTTTTAGGTCTTTCTCCTACGCGTACAACACTTCGCTCCTCGTTCAGAATTTGCCGTGGAACCAAACCTGTCTTCAGTGTCTTGTATTACTAGAAGAGAAGTCATGACTGTGTAAGCCTACTTAGATAACTAGCGTTACATCGCAGCCGTATGTCTAAAATACCGTATCTTTACTGGTCTGTAAGTAATTATGTAACCTGCTGTGTTCTGTAACAGGTGATCCCTCAGTCATCTGAAGTACTTGGTCAAGGTCTCACAGTGTTCAACTCCTTGCTTATTGGACTGATCACTGCGGGGGCACTCCCAACACGCTATGGCCTGGACCTCGAGACCTGGCACTGGTTTGCCATGGCCATTGCATCTGTCATGAGGTAACTAAGAGTACTGTACTAACACTATGTAACACACGCAGGTAGGTACAGGCCTAAGATATGAAGGCTGTCTGAAAATAAAATGGTGATGGAAATATTTGAAACTAAGAAAGAAGTAACAGGAGGCTGGGGAAATTCCTGTAGTGAGGAGTACACCCTTAGTTAAATATTGGAGTTGACTGATCATGTAGTATGCGGGGGGTGGGGGGGGGGGAGAAAGAACTAGGCATAGATGTCAAGATAATATTAAGGCAGATCTTAAAGAGAGTGTGCTTACTAAGTAAAGCTGTTCAGGAAAGTTTTCCCCGAAGGCCTCATGTGCGCGTCTACATGCACTTCCGAGAAAGTGTCTGATGCTGAGAACTTCGTGGCTTTGAGTTCTCTGAACGGGAATAGATTAAACCAGTTCCAGGAAAGGTAGGTTTGTTTTCGCAAGACGACGTCTGCTTTCCAAGGTCTCCGTAGACACGCACGCTACTCACAAGTTAAACCGTTGTCGGAAAGCCTGCATATTTTCAGCGGGCATTAAAATGGCCGGAAATGGAATTATATATACACTGAATTTACCGCATTTTCTAAAGGAAATACATACTTTGTTATAATTAAAACAAATATTTTAAATATAAAATGTGTACGTTCGTATTTATTTATTACCTAAAATTGTGCGAGTGGCGAATATTGAGTTCCATGGGTGACTGACTGTATTGATCATAATTTTTATGGTTCTTTTTATTTCTGCTGATATATTTTAATGCCATATCGAAGTAAAAATTATGAATACCTCCTTCCAAAGTTACGCAGTTCCAATTTCATTTACTCTCTTGTATTAAACCTGGACAGGGAGAGAGAGAGAGAGAGAGAGAGAGACTGAGAGAGAGAGAGATGAAATTCTATCGGACTTTGGGTGGCATTTTTCATGTACAACCAATTTTTTTTCTGGTAGTGCCACCTACCTATATCACAAACCTTCATCACGTATCCGATAATATCAGCGTGTTCATGTGCCGTGCTGCATGACGTACTGCCCACTCATAGTTTTACATACATACATACAAGGTACAGTCTTAACCACTGAAGTGATGATCATTTATACTTTTACGGGGCTAATCGATTATTTTGCGAACACGAGACAAGTGGGAATCTCGTCACAAGCCCAAAGATGATAATATACACTAGCTCAGTGACTGAAGCGACTGGCTGTGGGCTAGCACACAAGTGTTCAATTCCCAACAGAGATATATCCATTCGCGACCGCGTCCAAATCGACTCTGTGCTTCCACTCAGCCTTCTATTGAATGGGCACGAGAGAGCATCCCAGAGGGAAGAGCAATACGCTAGGGTGAATTGTTCAGGGTACAGTCTGTTGAGCGCTCCACCTAAAGGTGGAGCTGCATTATCACCTCCATACTTATCGCTTATAGCATAAGGATAAATTCACACATATCTGTGAAAGGATTGTGACAGCCATGGTGTGTCTTAATGCGTGAGGTTCTCCCGGCAGTATTTTTCCAGATTATGAGTTTTAGGCGAGTTCGCAAAATTAGCTTCGTCGTGTGCGTCCGTCTGTCCGTCTTTCCGCGTGGAACAACTTCGCTCCCAGTGGAAGGATTTTCATGAAATTTGATAATTTAGTATTTTCGAAAATATATCGAGAAAATTCAACTTTAATTAAAATCTGCCAAGAATAACGAGTATTTTACATGAAAACCTACGTAAATTTATATCTCGCCGAATTATTCTTAGAATTATACATATTTCAGACAGAAGGTGTAGAGAAAATCAAAACACATTTTAAGTTCAATAACTTTTACCCGACATTACCGTTTACGAGATAATGTGGAAAAATATGGTACAGCCACAATGGCCACAGATGACAATATGGCACGTGCGATTTGCATGCTGGCTAATTAAGGCTACAGACAAACACTCAGAATATATAATACTTAGTGCTTTTCCAAGGCGAAAATTGTTGTTCGAACAGGCGTCACTGTTACGTTACGCGTACGTTGCCTGTCTGGTTTGAACTGTGATGCTGTGCAGCTAGCACTGCAGAATGATCCTTCAGTACTTTCATATCTACCGATAAGGCCACATGGTGCCACAAAAAACATAATGTGCACGACAACATGCTTAATTTGGTTTTAAATAAGCAACATTAAGGCTGACGTTTTGAATACTGGTAATAATTTAAAATGCAGGCTAAGCATTCGTGACACAATTTCCATTTTCTTGCAGTGTGTACGTGGAGTCAGCCCTGGGCAACGTTCTGGGATCCCTGTGTCGATTTCCTTTGCCGTACCTTACCGTTCCATTTAACATTGTTCAACCCTTATTATTCCTCACTGTCATTAGTATGAACACTCATAACAACAGCGACACATTGTCAGTAACAGCCCTTCACATAACTTCTCGACCTCCACCTCTTATTCCGTCTTCGCTCGTCAGCATCGACAGGTATATTCCGCTTCTTGAATCCACGCCGCAGTCTCCACTTCTGTTGCAGCTGAAGGCTGTAAAGGAGATGACTCCTGCCGGGGCTTCACTTTATGGGTTCACCACACATAGGAATACATTCACTGGAGAAATTTCAGAAGATAAATCCAGGCAAGCACACATCCTAAATATCCAACATACTACAGTGAAACCCAATGAAAATTTGGAGATTCAAAACACTTTCCAATACGGTGAATCTATGAGCAACAATACGCTTCAAAAAACCACAGAATCTGACAGAGGCTTACATTTGAGAGAAAATTCCACACGCACTGTGGATGAATCTGAGGGCGGTCAAAGTCTGCCAATAGCCGCGGATGTTTATCAACAAAAAGAAACTTCAGTAACTGCGATGGCCCCAGAAAGCAAACACTCTGCACCGTCAGAATCTGCATCAAAGACAAATAATTCTCACTTGCAGCAAAATTCTAAAGAGAGGAATTCTAGTTATTCTGCTGACAATGCCGTGGGTTTACCGCGTGATATTCCTGATTACGAATCGGAAGGAGACGCTTATGGTGCAGGAAGTACCTTTAGTATAGCGCCTAGTAATGTGGACTTAACAACACCTGAAACGTCTCAGTTATATTCAACAAGCATAGCCAGTGACTTTAATGAGGAAAATATGTCTCCAGACGAGGGACCCGTGACTGCCAGGGTAAAGAGAAGCAACTCCTTAGAGGCAGCACAACAAAACTCATTGCCTTTGCACCAAAATGCCAGCTTTGATGTGATGGAACCTCTCGTCGACTGGGGAGAGGTAAGTTGAAATTTCTGTTTCACTTGAAACAACAGTAACATTATTTGTGCTAAACATCTTATTTGAGGGGATTTTGAAAAGTGTCTGTTATTATGTTGGATTATGACCGGACTTCACATTTTGGTATGTTAAAGAACAGTTGACATTATTATAGGTTCCGTATAAAAGGCCCCTGACACAGAGGATGCCAACGTGAGGGAAACGTTGAAATAAAGTGACATTAACATGTCTGATAGGTTACTTTTCTTCTACCGTAAGCTCATGTTTTGTGAAATATTTAATTTTTCTGTCTTACCATAAAGAAGAGGGTGGAAGGAAGGGGAAAGGAACGACGATAGGATGCATAAATAAAAAGGACGGTAAGGAACGAGGGTAGAGAATGGAAGAGATAAAGGCAAGAAAGGAAACTGCATTAGAGAGTATGGGATGAAAGTGACAAAGAAATTATTATTCTCAACGGACAAAATCTGCGTGTCACCTTTGTGTTGGCTTTTAAAATTAGTGTTGCAATTAAGTTGTCTTTAACCTGTAAATAACAACATAGTTTATATAACAAAAGGGAACTTTACTGTGAATACGTATTCTCATGTATGTACACATATACATATCTTTAACAACAATTGATTTGTTATGTATGTAGAGCATTTTCCAAATTAGAGCAAGATCAGTCGAACATAAACTCCAGAGGACACATTTCCCCGTTTATGTCTTCTGTGCCAATAGTCGTCGGAACCGCCCTCAGTTGACATTGCTTTGTAATCTGACGGATTATGATACTGTGTAGTCATGATTTATACCTTGAGAATGGAGGCAGTGTATTCCTCCAAAATGTTTTTGCCCATCTACCAGGACAGCAGTAGGTCATAATTTGAATTGTCTCCTCTGTTGAAAGCGTTAAGTGTCTGACATGCTATTCTTCTGTACAGGTGTTCTCAGGAGTGGTGCTGTCTATGTCACAAGTGTTTGGTATCAGCCACGCACCAGCCGCCATCCTGATTTACCTGGCTGTGCTCATATATTCTCCCATCATGGCAGCATTTGGTGTTCTCGGAGCCACAATTGCTACAATTACGGGTAAGTTGTCTGTCATGCCATCCTTTTCCGTTCCTAACTATCCTGTCTTCATAGCGGGGCTGTGGAGTCGGAGTTGGAGTCGTGGATTCGGAGTCGGAAGAAACTTTAGGTGGAGTCTGGGTCGGAGTCGGTAAAAATGTACCGGCTCTGACTTCAATTTAATATCCTAACTAGAAACTCCAAATTCAGAACCCTGGTATCTACAACAACCATTAGACTTGTACTTACATATAGGTTATAAGTAAAAAAAGTAGCCTGGTGATTCACGTGGCGGTGATGAAATGTCTTATAGGTTCACCATTATTAATATATATTGAGAGTTTGTGAAGGAGTCGGAGTCGGAAGTTCTGTGTACCGACTCCACAGCCCTGCTTCACAGCAGCCTTACAATTCGGACGTAACTATCAACGTTCATTACGTGCTTGTAATACAAAAATAAGATGCAGATATATGCAAAGCGGTGCAATTCTAGGGTGTTCGCTTTCTTTTGTTCACGGCCAAGGGCTTCGAAGAAGACAAAATCTAAACAACAATAAAGTAAGCGCTGTAGCATTAGGTTAAATAAAAATACACTTGAATATATTTTTATATAATATAAGCAGGCGTATACAGCATATTCAGGTAGGAAGAAGCTTAGTTGAATTACTATCCAAAGAATTCGAAAATTGTCATGCGTTTCGGAAGATTGTTGAATATAGCCTACAAGTTCGGAAATGGAGGTCTTCACACAGCGTCCAGTTTGTTATTTCTGAAAGAGAAAGCTTTACTGGGAAAGTATATGTACATACAATTTGCGATTTATTGTTCTTTACAACTTTTATGTGACAAAAATTCTAGCCCCGATAAATGTGAAGAGATGCCGCAGAAACCCCTTTAGGTTTTCGGAGTAAAATGTTCATCAGAGTTGCCCCCAATCTGAAAGATATTGAAGTAGCTTCACACATTTTCTTAAAATTTTCACGAAAACCTCTGTAGCGGTTTTAATGTTTTCATTTGCGCGGACGGATGGACTGAGCGGTTTTCATAGGCGCTCCGCCTTGCTGGGAACGCGCCTAAGACACCATACAAAAACTTCTTTCCTCACTGTACAAGGACTACGCTTAAGTGTGGTCCTTGTGCACGTACGCGCGTCCTGTATGTGTATACATATATCTGCAGATCTTAAATATTTCTGGAGCCGTTGTACTATGTGCACCAACTCGTTCCTCTCGCTTTCGTTGCTTTGAATTCAGCCTCAGTTTTATAATAGGTTTTTGTCAGGTGAATTTGGCATCAGGTGTAAAATAGACATTTTTCACAAATGTATTCAAATTATTACACCATCCAGATGCACTTTATTAGTTACATATGAATGTTAAACACGTAGCGCTGACATGTTTCGGTATAGGCTTGCCATCTTCAGGGAGCACAATATGCCAGGTTTAAAACCAATTGCTAATGATAAGCTAATATTTATAAGGTTCCACAGCCTGTAGTAGGCTCCCTTGTTGATGTCATTTACGAAGTAGGCCTATGTGTAAAATGTACAAATTGTAAGGTACACAAAACTGAAGACCGAGGAACAGAAATCAATTGAATACAAGCGGCGAGAGTAGGCCTGGTGGCAGCTATAGTGTTTTGTCGCCATCCGACAGCACGATAGCTGTAAGGAACTAAGGGACGGGGTTATGGTGGCAGAACATTTTACGAAAGATAGAGGAAGACCACGGCAACATTTAATCAGAATGGTCTTTGTCCCGAGCTTCATTTAACAGCGTAGCTTTCGGACACAAGGTGAGATTAAATTGTCCCTTTTCTTGCTCCGAAGGCAAGGGGGTGGGGGGGGGGGAGCGAAAGTATAACGCCACTGTTCCTTAACTTCAGCACTAAACTGAGTGTGTGGTCAGCGTCACACCACAGCCGCTTTACCCTGAAAAGGGCACCCGGTACCGTTTACGTAAGAGCCTGATTAGGGCCCAGATCCTTTCGGGGTTCTTTAGAGAAGAGAGATCTTTGGCCCTGCCGGGAATCGACGCAACGACGTCCAATCCGTATTCTAATAACTGACCCGACTGCGCTATCTGGACATAAAACATAATAGAATGAAACTGACCTGAAGTGTACTTTGTGTCGGAATTATACAAAATTTTTGTACATTTTGCTGTGTCCCTGGGCTAAATTCAGTTCGCAGTAACCAATTCTGCGTTGTATTCAAATGGAAAAGTGGAGTGCTGGGATATCAACCTAAACAGAGTATTATCACTGCACCCAACTATAATGTAGTTCAATGTATCTTGATCTTCAGTGATTGCGCATTGCATCTCAAAACACCGGACCTGAAGTGATTGGAAAAGATGATTATTATGATTATTTCTGGCTATAGGCCTATATGGCATCTTAATAATCTGTTGGATTCAGAAATACAGCAGGTACGTTAAATGCACAGCCGAGTGCTTTCTGCTTTCCTGAAGTCCCGGGAATGAATACGGTGATTCGATTCAGTAAAATCATCTTTCACTTGCTGGAAGAGGCATTTTCAGTATTATGCAGGATTGCTGTTAAAGGAACTTTTGGTGCCATCTGGTTTATGCCCGGCAGAAGTGGGCCGTGGGTAGAAAGGCTTTACCAGAAAACACAATTATAATCAGTAAAACCGCTCACTGCTGTCTAATGCCAAAATAATGCTGTCACTTGTTGCGTCAATATATATACAAACCTGCAAGGTAAATTTCAATAAGCTCAGATACATGACACGCAAACACAGAACCAGAGTTTCACATAAACGTACAAATTCTGATAATTTACTTCGACATGCTGTTTCAAAGCAACCAGCAAACATAGGCAGTATTTAAAAAGATATGACACTTCCAGCCATCAGTGAAAAAGTAAATTACTGTTATATACGTTTGGTTAGATTCTCTTTTTTATGCAATAAATAATTTATTTGATTTAGCAAGAAGATTTTACTGTGTCATGTGGTTTAAAACTACTGAAAAGACAGCAACCAGAAATCCCTTTTGTATTATAAACTTCGTAGTTCCATTTGGATTCTTCAGGTGAACTTTTCACATCTCGAAGTGTGGCTTGATTCACAGCGTTGGGTCTCTGCTAGGAGCCCACATTAGTTTGTGAAGTGTGTAACTGCTGTAATGCAACTATCGGTCTGTAGCATAGAGGGAACAAAAAAGGTACATTCAAGGTACAGAAATCTTTAACAAAAATAAATTTTCTGCGCGACCGACATAGGAAGAGCTAGGGCTTTATCTTTAACTCCATGGAGCAGAGGCCTTCTTGAGAAGCTAACAGTTTCTCAGCTAGTCAAGAAATTCCCCTCATTTTATGGAACCCGGAGGTTCATTACCGCATTCACAAGAGCCCGTCACCTGCCCCTATCTTGAGCCAGCTAAATCCAGTTCATGCCCCCATCCCCCGTCTTGAAGATCCATTTCAATATTATCCTCCCATCTACGCCTGTGTCTCCCAAGTGGTCGCCTTCACTCAGGTATCCCTACCTAAATCCTCTATGCACTTCCCCTTTCCCCCATAGTGCAACGTGTCCTGCCAATCTCATTCTTCTCGATTTGATCACCCGAATAATATTTGGCGACGAGTACAGGTCATTAAGTTCCTCGTTATGTAGTCTTCTCCAATCCCCTGTCACCTCGTCCCTCTTAGGCCCAAATATCCTCCTCACCACCCTATTCTCGAACACCTTCACTCTTTGTATCACAAGTAAAATCACCAACGAAATGCACTGTATGTGATAAAATCACTTTTATTCACTTATTCTCTCTTACGCCTTATTCTGTCTTACCTTCACTCTTTGTTCCTCCCTCAGTGTGAGAGACCACGTCTCACACCCATACCAAACAACAGGTAAAATTATAGTTCTGTATACCCTAATCTTTGTGTTTTTGGATAGCAACCTGGAAGACAAAAAATTCTGCACCGAATGATAGCAAGCATTTCCCAGCTCCAGTCTGCTCTTAATTTCTTCATGAATGGAGTTTTCGATTCCTTAGGGTTGTTCCCAAATATTTGAATTCTTCCACCCTTCCAAGGATTTACTATCTATCTTTATGTTGTGATTTTGTCCTGCATTCTGATTTCGAGACAAGACCATGTACTTATTTTTCTCGGCATTTACTTCTAGACCAATCTCCTTACTAGCAATTACTAAATCTTCTGCGTTTTTCTTTATGGTATACGTGCTTCCGCCCATTATATTAACATCACCAGCATAAACCAGAAGCTGATGTGTACCATTTAATTTCAAGCCCTCCTGATTTGCCCGAAGCACCCTAGGAAGAGCAGGGATATCGTGGTAACTTAGTCGGTATGGTGACTTGAATAAGGACTATATGACCGAAAGATCGTGGATCGATTCCTGACCAGGGAAAGAGATTTTTCTCCTCTTTGAAATCTCTAGACCTGCTGTGGGGCCCAGCCAGCCTCCTGTTGAATGGTTACCAGGGGTAAAGCTGCCGCGCAGAGAAGTTGACCACTCGCCTCCATCTTATGCGTGCGGTCCAGGCTTGAGTAGCCGTGTCTCCACTAGTATATATTTCTTCATGGCGTGTTGCGTGAGTAAGCAGACGGACTTCACTTTGTATCAAAATAGACAGGTAAAAATTAACCTGAAATTCAAAAGGATGGATAGTTTACAAGATACAAGTTGCTGAAGTTACGGAGGATTGGTCATCAAGAAATGAGTATGGTATTGCTGTTTCCATAAATATATGGCCAGTTATGGCAGGTCACCAACGTATAGGGGTGGTCACCGTCACGGACTCCTTGGCATGATTGGTACGTGAAGTGAGCGGACTACGTCATGGTATATGCAGAGATTTCAGATCATGTTCTGCAACCACAGTCAGTCGTGATTCCTTGCGAATTTGTTTCACTCAGGATTGTTGCTGACGGATGCTGACACTTATGCCACCACTGGCGGCGTTTATGACGGCACATGGGGATTTAACGGGCTCTTGAGTGCAATGTGCCTCGGTGGACTGTTCTTCGTGGTGAACTGGCCGGCTACACTGGCTGCGGTCCTGAGTTCCTTTCTCTCTACAATCATTCTGAATGTTCTGATTCCAGTCTTTGCTCAGGTGGGCTATGTTGCAATACCTCAAATGGACGTTATTCACTTCAGTGTGTTAATTCGTAACAAACAAATTTATACTGCGTATCTACAACCGATATGATTGAAAAGCAGGTTAAAGTAACGCTCCGCTTTTGAGGCAATAGTTTGGTCAAAACCAGGGTGGGAGGGATGATGATGGTTTAATGTGATGTTTATTTAACTTCCGATTGGAAGCAGTGTTGTTAAATAATCTAATAAATAAATAATATAGGAATTCAATTTAAGTCTTCTGAACTGTTTTACTCAATAACGCTAGTTATTATTATTTACACAAAAATAAGCACTTTGGAAGGTTTTTCGTGGCGTAATTACGATAGAAAAATCTAAGGCGCTGAACACGCCAAATGTCTGGGAACAATGAGCAACAAATTCACGAGTTCTGAGATATTTTTTCTGATATTGTATATGTATATATATTTATAGTCAAAAGCAAATAAATAAAAGAAAATAATTTGAATTACTAACTGCAGCAACATGTTTGCATGTGCAATATTAGATCCCATCAACGTTTTGTGCGAAGTTTTTTCCGCTCAAGCCTCTTTAATTCTGTGATGCAATTTGCACAACTATACCGTTACATCTTCAACACGTAACACAGTTTATGAACATTTACAGTGCTCCTTTACTGCTTGCCCTTCATAGCCTTACATTGGCCTCATTCATTCAACAGACATTTCACTCCCTCATGAACATTTTCCGGAAATTTTTTTGACAAAGTGAGGGATAAGTTAAAGGTACCTACCATCAAAAAAACTACACATATTATGAATAAAAGGTGGTACTTTTGCATCATAATATGGTTTAGACTACACATTTTCCTATGACGTTTTTACAAATGAACTTGTGTAACGTACCTTTGAGCCAAAAATACCAAGTACGTCAATTTTTTAATTCGAATGTTTAAAACTGCTAATTTTCTTTACAGAAAGCACTCTAACAAAAACAGCAACTGTTAAATGACTGAAAGGAGAACTACCCGCCTTTTAATGTATCTGTAAACACAAAAGCCAGACTGTAATAATTATTTGCAGTACTTTGATTCAGTTATAACGCTAAAGTAAATATATTTTCAAAATGTTAGGTAAAGTATCTTACAAAGTTATGGTAGGGGTGAGATATATTATATGGGAGTGGCAGCAACTAACAAAAGTACATGTACGTAGACGTTATACAACAGACTAAATTCGGAAAATTCTTAGTAAACGCCAGTTACCTCTATTATCCAATTACCAAAAATTAAAAAACAAGCGTATTACAGGACTATATTTGTTAACGTACTTCAAGCGGCCGTGAAACTTAGCCTTTCAAGCGGAAAATGTAGATAGATTTTGTTTGGCTGTGACAGGTAGTAACAGGAGACTGCAAAAATCAGATAATGGGAGCCGGTTTAAGGTGCACTGTACGAACTATTATGGGGCCATCAAGTGAATGAAATGAAATGAGCGGAACGGGTAGTTACATGGCAATCTTCGTAAATTGAACGGATTTTTAGTTTAAAATGAGACCATTTGGATACCCAAGCATAAATAAAATGACAATATTAAAGTGGATCTTGAAGATATAAGTTGTGAATATGGACTCCACGTAGGTTTTAGTAGAAGTCTTTGTTAACTGGGTAGCCATCCTTCGATTTGCACAGCTGACGAGGAATTCCTTGGCCAGCTTAGCAACTGTTATCCTGTCGAGAAGAACGTTGCTCCGTGGAGCTCTTTAATATTGACACAAGTTAGTATGCTGCCCTTAAAGGATAACAGAACCATTACACTATGTGTATAGCTAAGTCCACACAAGTAGCGTAAAGTATAGAATTAGAGAGCAACTTTTCAGTCCTTAGCTGTGCGTATCTGTTGAAATCATAGCTGGAGAGCCCCGCCGTGCTGTAGCGCCTGAATCGCACCTTTTTCCCGTCACATGAGGGGCCGTTCCTAGTATATACCGTAAATTATGAATTGCTACCATCGGTAAAACTTATAGGCCTATGTTGTGCCCAATTTGCGACTTCACTTGTACAAATATCCAATCATGTTGCGTTACCACTAGTCTTACTTTTTACTTACACTTCATTGTTGGTTGTTTTGAAGCTTTTCTTGTACACGTATCGATGTTGTTTTCTTTCCTGGATGTGTAACTGTGGATGTACTACTGCAGTATTAGTGAAGTCTTTTCTCATTTCTGTGTGTGGGCTTATATTCGTGTTGTGTATTGTTGCTCGAAGTTGGGTGAGGGATGAAACGATCCTGTTGCTGGTTTTTGTAGCACTGATAGCTGTGTGATTAAGTGACGTGTCCCACGGCAGAAAGCTCTGTCCCTTTTAATCATTTCACGAACACGTGGGTAACCAACAGGTTTTAATCATTCAGGTATTATATTTTTACTCATTCCATCGCACAAAAACCATACTGCAATATCGACTTTTGTATAGGCTACCGCTGAAGATGGCGTCGTGTGCCGAAACATGTAGGGAGATTAGGCCTACAATCTAGTGAGAATCTACACTTTTAAAGGTTTACTTAACGGAAAAACCTGATATTAATAAACTTACACTGTAGTTTTACATAAAACGTTGGTTATTGCCTGAGCGGGACATGCGTTATGAAGCGAAAGAATAACATGATGTAGATTAACTGAATAAGAATAATGGAAGTGACAGAGGAAAGAAAAAAAAAAGACTTAAGACTACGTCTGTATTGAGAATATCAGCAACTATACTGCAAATGTGTTAATAATTGTTTCAGGCTGAACTTTTCCCGCTGTCTTGGCCTTTCAACCTCAGCACCCTGTTGTTCTTGTGTGTGGCGTCTAGTGCTATTGTACGACCTAGAGCCATCAGCTTTCCAGAGAAGCATCTTCAAGATTACAAGCGTCTCCTTTTCCAAAGAGCGCAGGTACAGTACGTGCAAAAATGTGACATTTCCTTCAACGTGCTATGCGATAACACGGATTTGCTTAAAGTGATCGGTTCTTGAAATACTTACTGATCACATTTGCTAATGGAAATGTGGCACACTTATTTAGCTTAATTAAGGTGGAACAAACTTTTGGACTTTTAAAATAACTTTATTTTTGAAGTTTGGCTTGTGCGAATAAAATTTTGACAGTTTTATCTTAAACAGAGTGGGCCGGATGTTCAAGGTAATTTATATTCGCGCGGCCGTCTTGCATATATAATGATACGGCCTAGCCTGTTCAGTTTAGTTACAATAGACGTTACTTTCAAAATAACATTTTCTACGGTTATTGTTTACGTAAATAACAAGTTGATATGTTCAATTGAATTACGAAGGACTTGATTCTCAAAATTACTTTTATAGACTATTTTATTGTGTAAATGATTCTCCACTTGTTTTCTGTTAGACTACTTAGATTCCTTCTCAAATACAAACGCAGGTTGAGGGAAATGCAAATAAAGTGCCAGCATTAAACAAAATATAATAACCATGACGCTAGATGTGTGAAAGTAAAACCTGTGTATCTTATTACTTACTTCAATTGATGGCCTTATAAGGACAGTAAAATCGTGTTTTATGTGTTTGCCTTATGTTATGATTTCGGCACTTCCTGTATGAGGAGGAACGGTATCATAGTTAGTGACGCATGAATCAGGAAGGGTGTAGAAGGAAGCGATTAACCACCTGGGTCGTGACTCAGGCGGTTTTGCAGTCCTTAACCATGAAGGCCCGAGTTTAACCCCAGGGCAGTAACTTCGTTATTTTTTGTGGCAAAAGTGACATGGGCGCAGTGTTTTCTCCTAGCGTTTCATCTTCCCACTAGCAGTATCATTCCAGCAGTGCTCCGTGCTCATTCGTTCGTCTATTACTAAGGCTATACAGTCGTGCAAGACAGATTTTTTAACTTACAGACTTAAAGAAGAATGTTTGAATTCCATCGATAGAGAAATATTGTCAGCCTTGGACGTAATATTGATGAATTTTGCTTTAACAGGAACACTCAGCCTCGACTTCAGACATAATTGATAAGGACGAGGAAACGGAGAAGGTATTATCGGAAGTAAAGGTAGTGTAAGGAAGAAGAAAAACTGAGAAAAGTGGCGTCTGGTTACAATGGACATTCCCCAGCTTTATCATCCACTCTTATACCAGCCGTGAGCATGTCTTCGGTGATGACTGCACATATCTACGCACGTCAAAACACTTGCATGGTAAAGGACGTCCTCCATTTTATAATTATACGCGAGTGTTAGATTGTGTCCTAACGCACACATGCCGACCGCTTATCCAGACGAATGAATATGCACCTTGACACGCGGTAGCAACAGTACCGTGAGCAGAACCATTAAGTGGCTAGGGGCTGGTCTTCCGAGGTTTGACTTTCTGTTTCATACATACCAAGCATACTCCGGGGCTTGCCCACCATTTGTAATGGGTGTCAAGTGCCCGAAACTTGGAGGAAGCACGTGCATCCAAAACTTCGTTATACACCTGTAAGCCTACACGATGTCATAACACAGAAGAGCCATCACCGGGACAACCTCGTGTGGCCCTGTAAATTAAAATCTAAAATATTAACAGTTAACTATAAACAGATACAGTTATTAACACAATGGCCATCAAAATACAACTCACAAAATCACATTCTTTCCAAGCCCAGTTGGTTTCTATTATTGTTTTGGTGGTCATTGTTGTAATAAATCAGTATAATACGTAAAAGTATGACGAAAAATCTGAAAACTAAAAGAAACTTAGACATTAAAATGTGATCTTTACACTAAACTGGAGACTTAGATAAGCAAATGTAGTCAAAGTGATCCTTAATTTAATAAACTGCAACAATCTTCATTTTATGTTATGATACTGTGAATGTTATGAAAAATCTTAATTGAATCACGTTTAAAACAATAAAGTGGAAACATAATACCTTAAAATATTTTTATAATTAAGTAATAAACAGACTAACGACTGTACAGTTGACTGGGATGTGAGAGTCTTATCATAATACTTAAGTACGCCACAACCAACAATAAATAACTGCATAGACTAATGTCTAACTCCGAAGCGCCGGTAAAAGAATTCGATAGCTCAGCACCGTTAACACAAAAGCCAGTCTCTGCACCAAACCAATCCAACTTGTGCTTATTTCATGATATTTATGAACGTAGATATAAAAGTGGAGACAGCTGGAAACAAGTCAGGCTGTGACGTGAAGAGAAGAGCAGCATTGCTGATCTGCTGGCTGCTAAAATAAAGTTTGTTTCTGAAACACGTAACAAAACGCCGGGGAAATGGAAGGCAATCTGGTCATAATCTGGAGATAATGGAACTTTAATAATTTTGTTGTTTATCTTAAATATAGGCCTATGTTTTTAATGTCACATACTGGATACATATTTTTTGGTGAACAATATAACCTAAGATTTTAAACACGTTAAAATATTTGTAAGCTGATGTGCCCGCTATCCTATCATACATTCCCAAACATCGTCGCACACTCGAAAATCAGAAGAGCCAGTCCAAATTTCAGTTGGTGAACTCTTTATTTAAGAAACTGTAAATGCTTTACATAGTTCCTGCTACGAAGGATTGGAAGCGTACGGTGCGTTTGGCAGTACGAACCACGCCCTAGCCACCTACACTATGTCAAGAGGCGAAAGAAACTTGTGACAGTATTTTGAGTTTGTGATTATAATTGCAGATAAGCTCATCCAGTCCGTGTCTGAGGCCCACACAACCTTCACTTAAATGGGTATCAGGGTTTTCTTCCGGAGGTAAAGCAGCCGGAGCCTTACGTTGACCTCTCACCTCCATCTAGCACTGAGGCTGAGACGGAGTAGAGCTATACCTCTGCTTTCCCTCTATGCCTTCATGGCATGTATGGTACAACTGTACGTGTAGTGTGTTACATTAAAACTGTAGGCGAGAAATTATGAATAGCACAACATGGTGTGTGAATGTGGATCTACAGTGGAAGACTGATTGACACAGTACATTGGTTTCATGCTTTAATGTCATCAGTGATGAAGGTATAATTTGTAAAATTATTAGAACTCAAGAGCCCGACACTACGTCAAAGGAATTGCGATGCCCTGTATTAGGTGTTAAGGAAACAGCAGCGTGTAAATCACCTACTCCCTTTTTTCTCTTATCAAATTCTGAGCATAATACAGGGTATACACAAAAGAATGGTGCGGTTTCAAAAGCTAACAAGAAATTTATTTCTCACCTTACACGGGCACAACGTACACCGTCAGCAGCGGCAACTGTCCAAGTTTCTCATGCGTTAATCACAGTCCTTCAATGTGTGCACCCTGGGTCACACGACACACATCCACACGGTAACCAAATTCATCCCAGACTCGGTGTAGCATGTCCGCTGTAATGGTCTGCAGTGCATGGGTTATCCGATCACTAAGTTCCTTGAGGGACGTGGGCAATGGTGGTAGGTAAACGCTGTCTTTAACTCTGTTTACGTAACACCATTGCCCATTTCCGTCAAGGAACGTAGTGATCGGATAACGCATGCACTGCAGACCATTACAGCGGACATGCTACACCGAGTCTGGGATGAATTGGTTACCGTGTGGATATGTGTCGTGTGACCCAGGGTGCACACATTGAAGGATTGTGATTAACGCATGAGAAACTTGGACAGTGGCCGCTGATGACGGTGTACGTTGTGCCCGTGTAAGGTGAGAAATAAATTTCTTGTTAACTTTAGAAACCGCACCATTCTTTTGTGTATACCCTGTATGTCAATCTGTAATATTCACTACCGTTTAGATGAAATGCAGATACACGTACTGGACCAGTGTGTGTGCAGGCGTCAGGAGTTAAGCAGTGTGTATCGTAAAGACGGCGAAGTATCAACGGAGAAGCAGCCATGAAATTCACAAACATACACAGACAAGAGATAAAGCCGCAGCATATGTTTAACAGAAACGCCGGAAGAGCAGGAAAGTGGAATTGCACACTCAGAATCATTGAGTTGCCTGCGGTTACATGTACTTGGACATACTATCGCAAATGTAGAGGCACACCCACTTTAAGAGACGCTACCTGACTATGAACGAGATGTGCTGCAGTCAGTAAGTGGTCCTTACTCCACTTGTGTATGGAAACAGTAGTCCCAGCACATAGTTTCTTAATGGTCTGTGCCGTTGCCCAAAGGAAAAAAATATTCGCACAATCCAGTGAAGAATCAAACCGAATAAGTGTGTGTTAGTAAGAGTGCAGAAGAATTCCAGCTTCTCACGTCAACGAACCTTCAAATGTGAGGGAAACAGGCAGCTACCAAATTTCTTAAATAAGAGGCCGTCAGTTTCCTTAAGAGAGCTAAGAGCACCCGGTCGATTGAGACTCTCCAGTTCTGTTTCAGTTTGTAGCATGACGTTGGTTCCTCTTCTGACTTTCTGGCCAAAATAACAGATGTTGACACTACACTCTTTCTTTGTAATGCAAGAGTTCTACTTTCCACATTCTTCGTCTGTGGTTTGTCTGTCCCATGGAGGAACATGTACGTGCGTCGTCCGCCGCAGCTCAATTGTACTATGTTTACGGAGCCGGCTGTTGTGGGTCGAATCCCGTTGAAGTTATTCTTTTTAACAGAATTTCTATAATGGCTTTGGGAGCCGTAACAGATGATGTTAGTATCAGTCGCATACGCCTATCAGAATTAACTTTATGAGCATAGAATAGGAATCTAAATGATGTCTGTGGTGTGTGTTCTGTGGCGCATTCTGATTGAGTACATGCGAAACAAAACACTTTGGTGTTTCAGTTCGGTCTGTCAATCCTGCACTGCTGCATCCCGTTCTTTGAAGGCATTAGTGGACGGTTTCTCATGATGAAGGCTGAGAATTGTTATCAGCTATGGGAAATTGTGCAGGATGCTTTCCAAATCCGATTACAATATTCCAAAACCAGGATATGCTTCGATTCCTGTAGTTTGTGAATAACTTAACACATCGTTTGGTATTATATTAAATGTACTATCTAGCCGTCATCACAATTTCAGTGCCTACTGCGTGATACAAGCACAACTTTGAGTCAGTATCTGTCAGTGTTTGTACATGCTTCGCAGCGGCCAAAGGCTTTTACACCATGGGCCCTCTGCCTTGAGAGAGGCGATGTTCCAGCTCAGTTATTAGAGGAAGCTCTTAAAGCTGAAGACAAGCATACTGGATGATGCCGCGAGAAGAACCTGCACAACTAGGTCTACTAATGAATATCTTGCTACTTCTAAATTATGATCTCTAGAGTTCTCAGATTGGAGAGCGTCGAAAGAAGAAGAACCCACACATTTACATCATCGTGCCCTCCTCATCGTACGTGGGGAAGACGAACGACAGGACAGACGACTCGTCCGAATTTGTAAGTGGGAAGTCCATGCATACTGAGAAAATTGGTGTTCAGGAAGTTTATATAATTTGTCTGTATGCATGGTACCTACCAACACACATTTTATGAATCTGATATTTTTATACATATATTTTACATACATACATTGCATACCTAGGCCTACTTATCTACAATTCTACAATAGGCCTATATGTTTCTCCACATTTTGTTTTCCTTCATTTTATGATTTAGAGGAACAATAATTTCAAAATCGGCGTTAAAGGTCTTGAGTGCACATCAATGAACAACATGCCTGTGTGCGTACAATAAAATAGTAATATTTGGTACAAATTTTTATTTCTGCATCACTCTGACGTCAAAAAATAAAAGTCTGCAGCTAGACTTAAGAAATCTGCGAAATTTTGCTGCTGAAATTTAGCTTAGCAACAAATTTTTGGGTGTTAATATGTACAAACATTTCTGTCACGTCGTTTAAATGAAAGACAACAGGACGTCACGAAAGAATGAACAGAATTTTGTTGAAATGAGGAAGGCGCCTGCCCACGTATGTTTTTTACGTGAGTTGCATTTCTTCACGTTACTTTCACATCTGTGCGCCGACAGCAGAAGAATAAGAAGAAGGAGACGAAAGAAAAGAAGAAAGAAACTGAGGGCGCTCCTTGGTCCCCAGCCTACTTACAAACTGCCCATGAAGAACTGTTTCAGTGACACACTCGACAGCAGTTCTCCTTTGGCAGAAAACTGCATTATTAATGAAATATATTTTCCGTTACACAGTGTCTCCAGACGTTTCCCTGTAACTATAAGATCCATTTTAATAGCATCATCTTATATACACTTGAACGCTCCACAGGTTCTAGTCTCTTCAGACTCTCCTGTGAAACTGCAGGCACACACAGCTTATGCTGTACCCACTAAATGCCATTCAGTACATATAACTTTCTCCCGCCTGCTATTACCCCTTCTCTCTTAGGTCTCAAATTAAGTGTACTAAATATCTTTCTTGTATCATTCGTCCAGCTTCATAGTGATTTAACCCTTTAAAGACGAAGCGTATCTGCTTTATATAAGGATTCAGTGCCTACCGCGCTGTAAACACTCTCCACTTCGGTTATAAAAACCAGTCTCTGAATTTTGTGTAAGGCAAAGTTGCTGTTTGTTCTGAGATCCGTACAAAACACATAAACGCAATGTGGGCACCACGTAGAATTTTTTAATGTTAAACCTGGTGGTATGTAAACTTACCGCTAGGCTTTAAAAGGTTAAGGAGATCATTGTAATACACACACACACATACACACACACACACACACACACACACAGTATTTATACATACTCCACAACTTTTGTACCAGTAACTTATACAGCATGCACCCTTGAAGTTCTTTAACTCCAGACAGTTTAGTATAAAATGACGTTTTATTGCAGGATAGACTCCTTTTAACAGAAAATTGGACTTAAGTTAAGGAGTGAACTAGTAAAGTGCTATATTTGTGACATAGCTTTGAATGATGCTGAAACATGGACACTTCGGAAAGTAGATAAGAAATAGGTACCTGGAAAGATTTGAAATGTGGTGCTAGAGAAGGAGGAGAAGATAGATTGGACCGATCATGAAGAAATGCTATATGGAGTCAAGGACAGGAATATGCTACATACAATAAAAAGAAGGAAAACTAACTGGATTGGTCACATTTTGCCTAGAAATTTCTTATAAAACTCTCTACTGAAGAAAAGATAGAGGAAGGACAGAAGTAGCGGGAAGAAGCGGAAGAAGACATAAGAAGCTACTGGATGACCTTAAGTAAAAGAGAGGGTACTGGAAAATTAAAAGGAAGCACTAGATCGCACCCTGTGGAGAACTTGATTTGGAAGAGGCTATGGACCTGTCCTAAGACAGACTACGGAATGAAAGTATGTGTAAACTGATAAGTGAGTATTTTGTCCCTGTTTATTCTAAGAAATTCCCCCAGAATTCCACAGTAGTAGTTGTACGAAGCCGGAATTCTGAGGTAGTTGTATGGGCCGTTCGCAACATTCGGCTCACTGACTGTGTGATAATAAACTTAATGACGCAGCTTTCGTTGTTGGCAGTGGCATAGCAAAACCAAGGCACTCTGTGAAGTGCGTCTGTTGGAATATAACATTCATAAATCCTTGAACTGAAGAAGGAAATGCGTCGTCAAACGCGAAAAATTGTTTTCGTTGGCTAGACCTAACCATTCACAATTTTAATGTGCGTAAGCGTTTGTTTAACGAAAAAAAAAATCTTGAAACGTTGTTCTTGTTTATTTCGTGGTTTCGGGACGGCTGGCTACAAATTTTCAACAGTTTGCGCCATATTTAGTTCGTTACTGTGCAACACCCTGTTCTTTGTAAACCACGGCTGGGATTACCGCGTTGCTACGTAAACTTGAATACGCGAGGCTGTGTACCGCATATTCTACGTGGGGGGTTATGGAACCAAATGAAAGCATCCTGTTTCTTTTAGGGGGAGGTATACAGACGCCCCTCTTTAAGAATAATAACCAACACACAACGTTTATTTTCTTGTTCAGGGGTGTCCAAATTTGCATGCAGATAAATCTGTACGTGTTTTTAACCCTTTAAAGACGAAGCCCATCTGTTTTATATGAGGACTCAGTGCGTACCGCGCTGTAAACACTCTCCACTTCGGTTATAAAAACCAGTCTCTTAATGTTTATAAGGCAAAAGTTGCTGTTTGTTCTGAGATCCGTACAAAACACATAAACGCAATGTGGGCACCACGTAGAATTTTTTAATGTTAAACCTGGTCGTATGTAAAGTTACCGCTAGGCTTTAAAAGGTTAATTACTGGCTTTCTTTTGGCTCAGGATAGGGAGAAGCGGCGAGCTGTTGTTGACGCGGTAATGAACCTTCGGGTTCGATGAAATGGGGGAATATCTTGACTAGATAAAAATTCTTCGATTTTCAATAAGGTATTTGCTGTGTAGATTATTTAGGTCTTTAGGCATCTAACGTCGCTTTTATCAACTGAATAATCACGAAAATTAGGAAATCTAAAAATAATGAATGTGAAAGTGTTTTTCTTGACAGCCCTGTCGGAGAACATGGGCTTCCTCTTCCACGAAGCGTGTGCATTTGCTCCTATTCACTTTTATCCTAATATCGCCTCCCAAGGGTCATGACAGGGATGAAAAGATACAGCAAAGCCAGCACCAGGAACGCAGTTTGTAGTTTAAATGGGGTGTATTTGTCTGTGGGATCAGTCATCACGCCCCAACAAGAGTATACTATCCACAAGAACTTCTGATCTCGAAGACAGTATACATCGTTGTCTAGAAACACAACAGAACATATTGCATTGGTATCACTTCTCAGATTACCACCTGAAATTGGGTTGCATCCATGCGTTCATTATTTCACCTCTGAATTGTCTAAGCTATTATCAAGGCTGTGACGAAATTTAATATACAGTCAGCGAAATAGCCGTGAAATATGATTTAAAGACACTGTTCTATAACACTCCTGTTAGTTCCATTTTTCTGTACAGTGTTCGCTAATCATTTTTCCTAACAGACTGTATAAGCGGTTTAACGTTTAAATGACATTAATGGTGTCAGGATATGATCTAAACTACAATGTGTATCTTTGAAGTGAACGAGTTCAAGCTATAGCAGAGAAATAGTTCTTTAATGACTCTACTTTCTATTTATTTACTCATTGAGAATTATAGAAGATTTCAGATTTTCGCGGCGAATCCGCTCTAATATAGACTTGATGCTGGGTCGGCAATGCAGCTTGCATCTGTACCATGAAACATTCCTGACGAAGTCATGTTGTAATCGAGGGTGCCAAATATGTTTGCCGTCTCACAGATTTTATGCAATATAAAACAATAACAAAACTGAGTCCTGCGTCGCTTGATTTTATTGCAATTAAAGTTAATATCACAATAATTACAGATTTATCACATTAGAAATATTGCGTAGAACTTTCCTTCAAACATAAAATAAATAATAAATCTTCACCGCCGTGATGACGTCATATCTTATAAACGTATTTTGTTGTAAGGATTTGGGTTACATTTTATTGTCAGTGATTTATTTGTGTAGTAGAATTTACATCTTGGTCTCCACTATAAGAAAATTCAGTTTTATACACTGTTATTTTATGGTAGAAAATAATTAATGAAAAGCCTTTATAATAATGCGTTATGATAAATTATATTAAAAGCTCACGAAGTAAGTTTATCCAATTGTAACTTATGTTTGTTGTTCACCCTTTATGGCTGCTCCTTGGTCTATTCCCGTTCAGAATTTATTCGGAAACTATGAATACTTCAGGCATGTGGTAGGATTTTCGGCAGTTGAGTTTTCCGTTGACAGGCCTAAACACAGAACAACACAAAGACGGAGCAGATAGGACATGCTTCCCTTCTTCGCCTGGAATTCTAACCCATGATTCCAGAGTTTATGCAATAGAAGGCAAAATATTCCTTAAACAACGCGGCCACTGTGATCGACCAACTTGCAATTTATTACAGATCAAACTTCAGACATATCCCCGCGCTGCACTCTCACTCGTTAGATACCTTCAATCCCCACTCCTTTTCCACTAGGAAACTAATGTATACACACTGTAATTTCTGGCAGCAACGATACATAGCAGTAAGGAACACGCCCCTCTGAAACACAGGCGCGCAGCTACAACAGGTAAGGGAATTACGATAAGATACCAACTGTACACTGCCAGGTAGGATGTAAATACTCAATACGTAATAAGAATAATACTGTAGTACTTAATTGTAAATATTCGTAGTCATCCGTGCCACGTCACGGTAGAACTTCTACCCGTTACGAATTAGGGTCGATTCCCATTAGACGGTACGACTCGACACGACAACGACACAACAAAAACCAGCGTGCATTCACATCTACTGTCAGTTAACAGACACGACATGCAGTGACAGGCACACAGAGGCAAAATATTCTCTTCTGTCAATCCCTGAGACACCCTCTTTGTTGTTAGATGTCGGTACCGGCCTAGTGTGAATTCGAGCATGTGAAAACCATACGAGAATATTTTGTCGTGTCGTGTTGTGCCGTATAATGTGAATCGACGCTTAATTCTAGGGGCATACGACAAGCTTCGGAGATGAATGACTATTCATAAAACTTAGTAACAAGAACTATCAAGGACAGAACCAAGCAAATGCATACACAGAAAAAAATGGAGCACAAAACACCGTCTTATTTCTTACATGAAAATTGTTGCGGATAAGAAACATACACAACTGCAAAATACTGCATTAGTAATCCAAATAATGATACCCTTACACAAGAAACCGAAGAAATAATTTTTAGATTAATAAGTGTATATAAAATAGCACTGTCACTTACTCAGTATTAATACGTAAGAAAATGAATGCTGAATATGCCTGTATGCAGGATTATTAACGATTTCTTTTAAACATTTAAGTATTAGTTATGTCTCCTTTTAGAAGTTGGCTTTTGAAAAGGGAGAAAATGGAAGGTAAATTAAGAAGGGCGGTTGTAGAATATACTACAGAAAAATTGTAATTGACCATTTCAATACAGCTAAATTATGCATGTTCCTTTAGATTGCTGGGATTATCAAAATTTATAGAAAGAACGTTGGACTGTGCTCATTCCATGGCTACGAAACAAAAGAATAAGTACTGTGTGTAACCCATTAATTAGTTTTTTTTTTCAAAAAGCCACTTTCCTGAGCTCCAGTATGTTTCCCTTGTCCCTGTGTTATTTACCGGTTGATTTGCGTGGACTTCTTCTTCCCTTTCAGAATTATGTTGACACGTCACCCAATAACTTCTTCCCTTTCAGAATTAGGTTGGCACATCACTCCAATAACTTCTTCCCTTTCAGAATTATGTTGACACGTCACTCCAATAACTTCGTTGCGCTTTTGGTCATTTCTCATTAACTTTTCCTTAACTCATTAAAACTCTTTCCATTTACCTCTACTGTGACTGCGTGAACTGACTTCTAAATACTATTTACTAATGCAGTTTTCTGTCGGACCATGATAATCTTTGAAAAACAGTTTTTTGATTCGATTAAGTCACCGATATAAATATTTTCATACTCTTAAGACAGACCAACAAATGCACACGCTGTTTACAAGTATGTATTTTATTAATATTACCCCAACATGTTTCGGTGGTTAAACCTCCATCATCAGGGGGCACCAAACATCACAAGCTCCATTCTTTATTTTAACTTGGAAACACATTGCATTACGAGTAGAATTTACATCATCAGCAAATTGCCACAGAGTGCCGGTTACACAAGCATTGCGAAGTATATTATCATATTTTACTCAAATTAAACAAAATTATTTAACTGTTTCAGCGACGGATATTCAGTAAATTGAATTTTGCTTTTTCAGATATGTGGGTGCTGTAATGCAGAACTAAGCTTCGCATAATATTCAAAGTTTTTCGTAAATGTGACAAACATATGCAATATAAATCCGGGTGAATAAGATTAGACCAATAACTGTGTTAAAAAAACAATCACAAATAAAATTTTTTATTTTCAGTATTTATTATTCATTACAGCATGTTTCGGCCGGCTTTGTCATCTTCAGGTAATACAAAAAATAAAAAACTAATTGCAGCGTGAAGTTCTGTAAAAAGAAATGAGATCTCGTTTTACACCACGGGTAATATTTCACAAGGATTCGTGTTTTTGATGTAACCTTTGTAGTTTTATATATTCCACCTATCCTAAAGCTACGCAAGAATATGGCCTTAAAGTTCTAGTTTTTACACTATTTAAGGGTATTTATGCTGCGCACTTGATTATAGTACATAATTTTACCTTGAAAAGATTTTGTGATTTGTAGAATATCAAAATGGTATCTACAGAATAAAGGTTATGCCAATAACCTTTCAACTCTTTTAGGAGTTACTTGTAAAGTATAGAAAACCACCCATTTTTAATTTCGTCATTGTCTCGTGTCTGTCCGCAAGGAACAGTGCCCAACCCCTGGCGACAATAAGGTTAAAAGCCGTTACAGTAGGACAAGGTTAACTTTGCTGAGACATTTTGATGGTAAAAAAAATTTGGTGTTTTCATATCCATATGAAGTAAGCCCACTATTCAATATTTGATATCAGTTTCATTAGTTTTAGACGTCACTTCAGTTAATGGCGTAGTTTCAGTTTTACGTACGGCCTATACTATTTGAATAGTTTTGATATATTTCGATGAAACTTGACCTAATGTTTGCCACTTCTAAGCCAAAGCTTCATTTATTTGTGAATATTTTAGACGACTTTAATCAGGTGTCTAAATAACCTTCTATCGTATGATTATAATGTTTTCAATTATGCTTGATTTTACAAGATTTTATGAAATTGTTATGCTGAAATTCTGTCATACATGCATTACAAGTTCTTTCACTTAAATAAAACTTGAGGTCCACATTACTTCCAGGCCGAAATAGGCTTTTAGGCGTATCTCACAAAATATTCAGCCTCAAGAAAGCTTTATTGAATGAAATGAATAGGCATCCAAAAAATACACATCCTCTGTCCTATACATTTTTTCCAAAAGCATGACTGACTTAGAGAAAATAACTAGTACAAAGCAACGCTTACGTTTAATGGCATACCGCGGTATAAGACTACACAACCCCAAGTGTTTCTGTTCACATGTCCGAAAACTTCATAATATTTTCGTTTGTCTTCGATAGGAATGGATGGTACCATGTTTATACCGAGTTTCAAGACGTTTGGACTTAAAAGATACGGAATTAATAAATGTACACTTTTGCCTTAGAGTTTCAGAAAATTGCCTGATTCCCGAGAAACGCAGATGGGACCCATACAACCGAAATTATAAGGCCAGAAATTAAGTATTTAGTGGAACTGAAATCGACGATGTAAAGCGATGCAGTTTAGCTGACAGCCTATTCTTCAACCAGTTTTTAGTGAATGTAATTATTTTAATTAAGTGTGAGCATTCTTTAAGTCGCACAAGCATTGCGAGGCATCAGTGAGGGCGAAAAGCATAGGCGATAGCTTAAGGTTAAAACAAAAAATAAAACCAGTTCTGTCCTCCAACCACCAGAACTACCAGGTAGGTCAGATCCGTTCAGCCTGTCACGTGGTGCGGGCACCTTCGGCAAAATTTGGGCTGCATGCGGGCAACATGAAAATCAATGCACCGAATGAAGAATGAATAAGTATACGTAAAGTAATGTTTAATTTTGCCTGTATATTTTTCTATTCGCCATGTGCAATAAAACGTATAGGCTACTTACAACAATAGGGAAAATTATAAAAAAAATCAGTTCGTTACATAGGAAGGTTGTCGCTATTTTTAGCACATTGTTACAAAATGAGCTAGTAACGTGATGTACGTCTCCATAAATAAGCGGCTCACAATTTTTCAAAACTGTTTTGACTTATTTCGGCTTTGCCAGAGAGAAGGTTAAAAGACATTTTCTTATTCCAGTGTTTCCGCGGACAGCATAACACTGTGTTTGCCCTCGAGCTGCAGCTTAAGCGGGCCTGAGGTAGCTTTATCCTTGCCTAACCAGTAAATTTTGTAGGTGGTCATGTGACCTGGGCACAGATCATTGTCCCTGCTCTATGAATGGCAGATCACTGGCAATAGGTTCTAGCCTGTAAGTGTAAGTGAACTGGCAAGACATTAAACAGAAGATGCCACAGTCCTGCGTGTTTTTAAGCCCCTTCTGCTTCATATGTGAGCCCGATCTGTATTTATTATCCCTTTCAGTTTTCGTAGGTGTAATATATTGTAGATATTAATCGATTTATATTTCGGTTTGTTATAATCGTGAAGTAAATTTAAGACACGTAAAAAGTTCTGGTTGTAATCCAGCATAGTCCATAAAATGTGCCGACATTTGCCTTGTTATTGTGTACCTGCAGAAAACACGTGTTTCTCTGACCTTCTCGTCAGCAGTTCCATTACTTTTCTTAATGAACACGTGGAAAGAGCTCTAATCGGGTCGTAACCCCGAGCAGAAGAAAGAAATAGACTATGACTTTTAATTTCACACAGCACCAGCAATAAATAAAGATAAAAGGCTTCAAACTCTATTTAATTCTATACACTTATCAGAGAAAAAAATGTTATAAGGATCTTTTGGGGACAGCACGTTCACTTCTGTACTAATATACACAGGAACATTCCTTTTCCACCACGACTCACTGCCATTTTCAGTAACTAATATTAATTTTGGACAGAGGTAATCTCATTATTAGGAATATACGATATGTAACAAAACATTCCAAAATATCACAGTATAAGCTGATTGCTATTTTTAGTTTTTTATTATATAAAATCTGGTTACTTTACACATGGGTAATGTACACCACCTTGCTAAAAATTCTGCCGTCGCTAATGGTCCCTACCTTGGCAATACTAAATACTTAACTAACGACTTCTGTTCTTATGTAATATCCTACAGACCTTCTAAAGGCAAGTACCACTGCGATCGTTTCTCTGTTAACCCTTTAAAGACGAAGCGTATCTGTTTTATATAAGAACTCAGTGCGTACCGCGCTGTAAACACTCTCCACTTCGGTTGTAAAAACCAGTCTCTTAGAATTTTATAAGGCAAAAGTTGCTGTTTGTTCTGAGATCTGTACAAGACACATAAACGCAATGTAGGCACTATGTAGAATTTTCTAATGTTAAACGTGGTCTTATGTAAAGTTACCGCTAGGCTTTGAAAGGTTAAACCTCCCCGGCGCGGGGCATACGACGCAACTCTGGCAGAGCGTCGGGCGGAGCGTTGGGCCGGTGTGATCGGTCAACCAGGGAAAAAAAAAACTCAGCAGTTCCTAATGTAAGCAGATGGCTGAGGGCATCGAACGTGAACTTGTAGGCGCGTTGAATACGACATCTAGCGACTGATTCTTGAGTTTTGTACCGACGATGCTTGAACTGCGGCGGATATGTGCCGAGTAATAAGCACAGAAATTGAACATGAACACCAACGAGATAAAGATTTGATAAGAGGCGGTCGGCTTTGACCGGCAAGCAGTCATACTGTTCCACCATTAGTCTGAAGAATCTGAGGAAAGCCACATAACTTCATAGGTTCGAACCAGTCCCCTGCCCTCGTCCAAATATACGTCACGATCATCATCCCAGCTGCAACTTCCTGCTACAGGTGCAACGTCATCAAGGTCATTGGGTGTTTCGCATTGGACATTAACTTTCAATCTGATGTTTGTATGTGTAGTTACTCTCTAATGGCATTACGTCGTAAGATATAGTTCCTTTCTCCATTACAGTTTCTGTAGGTGTAACATCCCGCGACAGCAAGTGACAGTATATTACAAATTCCAGTGAGGTGGAACAGAATATGTTTCCTCACAAACTGAAAAGCGCGAGTTATTTTTCAGAGAGGCTCACCACAGAACGCGACACTGCATGGAGAAGAACAGCGACACTGCCTGTGGCATTGGTCATGTTATTGCTGGTATTCCTCATCCGTTAACCCACCAGGTAGTTGTACTACTCTAATCAAGAAAGGTTTAGTATATCATGCATATGAGCAACCATTTAAAGAACGGCAAATGTCAGTACTTTAAAAAGGACGTATTTTCGAGCGTATATCAATAATATTTATTTCACAATTTAAATACTGTTTGAAAGGTGACGTGCTTATGTACACTAGGAAGGCCTGCAGAGGCACACGTACTTGCTTGTTCGAGGGAAGTTAGCGGGGGATGCGGAGTGATACATATTCATGATAGGCTAATTCAGTTAGGGTTACTGGGGAAGGACGGCGTGGTGTATGACGTAGTACGCAGTTAGACTGGTTACTCTTTCACTAAAATAGTGCAGGCGTAAAGTTTAGTTATAAGTGATGCTGTTGTAGTGGTTGTCATAGCGAATTACATTAAAGACTGAGTGGAAAATACGGTCAATTCATCGGTCATAGAGACGTAGAGTGTGCGTGTGTGACTGTCGGATAGGCAAGATGTCTGTCCCTGTGTTCGCGAATAACGAAGAAGGAACGGAGCAAATTCAAACCACATCGTGAAGTGAATGAGCTGTAATTTTTGAAATATGATAAGATAGTTGTTAAGTGAAAATGTTTCATTGTTTTAAGATGTGATGTTTGGTGTTGAAAGCAAGTAGCCTGAAAGAGCAGCAAAATTTTATTCTTCGAAATGTCGCTAGAAAAGAGTGACAGATTCAACGGTACAATCAGGAACACACACAAAACAGGTATGCTATTCAAAACGTTACTAATTTATCTAAATGGTTATTTGTAGTCAGTGGCAAATGACAAGATATTTTGAACAAATAAAGTGCCTAAGTAGAAGATTTTAATTTTGCCGATATTTGAAACATTTAGCCGGTGTGCATAACAGGGCAACAGAAGATATTGTCATCAGCATTAGGATCGAGTGCAGGCGGTCGGTGATTATATGGAGGCTTTATGCAAAAGTGGAAGTAAATTGAGAACTTATTGTTTCTCCAAATGTTTGTGACTCTGGTTGATTTATTACAACCTTCTTTCGTTGGTCATTATCCATGTTTTGAAGTAGGCCTATATTTAATATACACGTCGTCTCGGGAGTAGTCTCAACTCCTGACAGTGTACCTCAGATCAGTTGTATATCTAGACGACGACCACCTGTGGGTAGTTGGGGGGCGGGAGGGGGCTGGTGAGTGGTGTGGCTGCCTCCGATGGCAGTGGTCAATGGGCGGCAAAATGACTATTTAACAAGTTATAAATTTTTTAGTCAAATAAAAGAAAAGTAAATAAATAATATTTATTTTTTTGAAGTTCACCATTTCTGTCAGGAGCGGCCATTGTGGTTGCTTGCCCAGGGCGCCAAAAACCTAACTGCGTCACTGGCTGAAGAAACAGTTTTGCCTTTTTCATAATGTGTGTTTGTTATGTTATACGCGTTCTGGCACTAAGAATTCAACTGAATGCTACTTATCGTCCGCGTTAGTATGAAGTGCTCTGAAGCTGGATTCATGTGAAACGTGCCTGAGTGGGTTAATAACAACATTTTGACGACTGCACTGAGTATACCTGGGCAGTAATGATTCTGCAATTAATGTCAGAATCCACGTAAGGTGACGTTTAGTGTGATGATGAGCTTTGCTGTTTAGAACTGTTGTACACAGTCAATTTCGGCCTACATTCTTTAGGAAGACAGGTTTTATGTAGTCACAGATTTGTGTCTGTGCTTCTTGCACACGTTTGGCTTACAGTATTTTGTGTGCGTAACAACTATTGACGGCCTACGTTCACTTTAGTCACGTGTGTTATTTTGTCCGTGTGTCGACCTAGTAACACTCTTTGCATTAAAACCCTGTACTGTAGAATTCGATTTCGGAAGTAATTTCAAGATGTCGGCAGGATAAAGTCGAATTCGGGAATAGCAGTGAGGGACAAGTATGTAATAAAGAAGGTAAAAATATGTTACTATTACTGAACTTGTTTGCTCTTAGGGGCATATACTTGTTTATTAATAGATTTTTACCAAATTAAAACAGTACGTATTTGTCACGTTTTGTTTAGGTTTTGTTAACTCTCAACAGAATCGTAACATCTAGAATGTTTACCATTTTTAACAGACTCAACTTACCAAATTAATGTTGCATATTTTTGTGGAGTCAGACAGAGCAGAAAACAATGGCATACAGATTTGAATAAACTCCTGGTGGTTAGTAGGCTACGTTGTGTTCAAGATAGCCAATTCAAGAGTAAAATCGAAGAAGATAGGATGACAATGAATGTAAATACCATTTTTTAACAAGTAAGGTGCATGAAAGTATGCATCTCAGATGTATTCGATTGCAAGGAAACAGGATAGAAAAGTTCCTGGAATTACAAATTGGGCAGACGTTATGATGTCGTAGAAGCTGCCTGAATAAAAAACCGTCTATACTACCACTGAAGGCAGGCCAGGTGGAAGTGTTGCACAACCCTTAACATGATTATAGGACTTGGAGACAGAGAATGATGAAGGAACTGAACTAAGACACGAGTAAAAGTCGGTACATAAAAAAGTAGGAATTTATTTAGATTAGTGTGAATTGTGCGTTCACAGAAAAATCACGAGAAAATATTTTAGTAAAACAAGTGTTAGTGACCCTTGTAGTCTAGTAAAGTAAGTGTTATGCCATAGTTTGAACGGTATTTAATAAAACGAGTGTCATTCAGTAGCTTTGTTTTCTAGTAACACAAGTGTTGTTCAGTAATTTGAATTCAAGATTTTCCGTCGGTTTTTTTTTCCGAAGAAAACCCGGCGAGACATCCAAATTTGTTACGTATTATGAAGGTATTCGAAAAGAATTGGTCCCTTAAGTGAATACATATGTCCGTGTGTGATAATATTTGCTTATTGCTTCTTATAAAGAGAAATGTCTCGCACAGAATTTGTAGAGAAAATTAAAACATACATTTTATGTTCAATAAGTTTTTTAACGAAAATTGTGCCGTTTATGAGATGTGGAAAAATGTGGTACAGCTGAATAGTCCTCAGAGGCCACCGATGACACCATAATACGGCCCATGCATGCTGGACACTCAAAATATGTAGTACTTAATGATTTGCCACGGTGACAATTGTTACGTGAACGTGCCTCAGTATCATGTGTATACGTACATTGCCTGGATTGTCTGATTTTATCCACAACGTGTATCTGATTTTATATCCAGGAAGAATTAAGAGCGATATTATCATAGATGTATTTCGGTCTTCATACAAAGTTCCCGATATTTTCATCCTATTTGAACCACACTTTTGATTTCTCAACAGTTCTCATAGAAGTTTCTAGTATAAAATTTCACGAAAATCCAGGTAATGGGAAATGAGTTGTTCCATGCGGTCAGACAGGCGAAGCTAATAGCCGCTTTTCGCAACTTGGCGGATTCGCCAAAAAACTGGAAAACATATCTGATTCACGCAGATAGTCTAGCAGTAGGCCAAGAAGATGAAATATATGTCGAGCCACCCTCACGCACCCGTCCGTGATGTCAACAGTTCACGTGCCTGTGCCTCCATTGCTCACGGAAGCGCTGGCGCTAAGTCAGCATTGGGTTTTACGTTAGAAGTAACCAAGGACGGGTTTCATCAGCTTGGTACTGGCACAGGAATTTTGAAAGGACTGTGCGCTATCATTATTCGGATCTTATTCTGAAACGCGTTAAACACACCCACAAATAAGCAAGTGTCCGTACGGTCTGTAGTTGGTGGTCAGGGGTCTGTGAAATATTACAGTAAAAACTAGCGTCAGAACAGAAAGTGTTTAGTAAGCAAACATTGTAGTCTGTGCTTAAAGAACAGCATTATTAGTAACAGTGGTCTACGTCTTGCTTTTATTGCTCGCGAGGAGCGCTTGCCTGCAGTTACTGGTGACTGCTGACGTTGTGTAGTGGCCACCAGTGACTCACTCACATCAGCAGTGAATGCTATCAATGTCTGTTTCCTGCAGTCAGCGCAACATACACACGCGCACAAACAAGACGTACAGCCAGACACACACACACGGGCGTAATATGTTACATTCCAATCACTGACAACAATATGGCAGGCGCGCGAAATTATAATGTAAATTTAAATTCCGCTATGCAGCGCCTGAAACTGGGTGAAGAGTTCTTCACAAAAATGGAATGAAACCGTAATAATACTGTCAATAGAGCAGCAGAGTTATAAATCTGTGCACTAGCAAAGTAGGACGCATGAACTCTAATCTGAAATCCCTGTCCGTCTCTCCCCCACCTTCTTTACACTTGTACTGTACACGACTATTTCTTTTTTTGTGTTCTGATCCTCTGTACGCGTTTATCATACTTAAGAATTATTTAAATAGCATGGAAATCGTTCGTGCCATTTACACTACTTTCTTCCGAAGGTGCCCATTAAGTGTACACTAGACACCTACACAATGTTTTGTGCGAGCAATTAAAGTTTTTTTATTTATTAGAAGCCAAACAAGTACACTGATTAATTTTCATATGTCTTATTGTTGACACAAATATATCTCGAATATATTTCAGCTTCTACTGAGCCATCATCAGGGAGGTTAAATTTACTTTCACCATCATTTGTTTAACACATGTTTTTCAGATTGTCCATCTGCACCTACATAGCGGTCATTGCTTATGCTTCCTCAGATGTCATCTGACCCGCACCGTCTTAATGCCGAGACTTGAAAGTTGTATGTAGGGGTTAACACTTGTTTAAGGATACTGTAGGAAAGTTGCGTGTATGACTGCTGTTACTTCCAGTGTTCGGTCAAAATAAATATATCGTGACGTCATTACAGAACATAACGGGTGCCGGGAACTTAAATGCGTTTTCAGATTCCTCATCATGAAGGCTCAGTTCCTAATAAAGATTCAGCATGGAATTCATATGTAAATAAGTAGCATGTTATTTAGAAGTCACGTTGCTGCATAAAAACCACCACATGAAAAAAAAACAGGGATGGGAATTTAACTATAATTTCAGAATAAAAAATTGCCGTCTATGTGCAAGACGTTTCAAAGACTCAGTGGAGAAGTCGAAGCCAAATAAGGGATCTTCGGAAAATTTATCAGCAGCAGATGAATTTTCGTCTTCCGGGAAATGCCCTATTGAAAATTCTTACAGAAAGATTGCATGTAAATAAACACGTGTCGTAAAATATCTTAACAGAATTTGTCGATACAGAGGACAAGAGATAATGCTCTCCTCGTCAGGACTTACAAGCAGCAGTCGATGGGACAGAAGAGGGTCTGTTATACAACGTCATCAGAAGGCGCTATGAACTTTAACCTTTTAAAGCCTAGCGGTAACTTTACATACCACCAGGTTTAACATTAAAAAATTCTACGTGGTGCCCACATTGCGTTTATGTGTCTTGTACGGATCTCGGAACAAACAGCAACTTTTGCCTTATAAAACATTAAGAGACTGGTTTTTATAACTGAAGTGGAGAGTGTTTACAGCGCGGTACGCACTGAGTCCTTATATAAAACAGATAGGCTTCGTCTTTAAAGGGTTGAAGTGAGTCTGTTGAGAGTGAAACTAATAGCTCGGACTCTTAGTATTGAAAGCTTAGGAGACCGTAACAAAGATGTTATTAATTCAGAAGAGAATTCGCAGTTAGGTGTAGCAGACTTAGAAAAGAAATTACAATATAATAGTGTAGTTGCCATCAGTGAATGCGGTGTGCCATTTTCAAATTCAACTAAGGGTTCAGCTGTAAATCTTGATAGTTTCCTAAAAAGTCTGAAAGACGATAACCGTAAAGAGTGCATACCCGTGACAACTCACGTTCATTACCTGTTCTTAGTAACAGCGGTGACGTGGAGACAGAATATTCTGCGGCACATCCAAAACAAGCAGATAAGACCATGCTGTCGGAGAATGACGGAGAAATGTGTGAGGATGTGTCAGGTGTGGCCAGTGGTTGCAGAGAGAGCTCTCCGCTCTCCGTGGAGCATACCCAGTGCGACAACGTGAACGGAAGGAAACTGGAAAGAAAACAGGGGAACAACAAGCGCAACAGAAGATCAACAGGACTGGATAAGGAAGGACTGAAAACAGAGTACGTAATTGATACTTCTTGATAAATTATTCTAAGTTACTTAAAAAGTTTCGGTCGTCTCTTCAGGCTAGACCTAAGATTCTCAGAGTAGACATTTTTTAGAGTGTGTAACGTATATTAAGTTATACGTAGTCGGAGTTGCAGTTAGTCAGTTTCAGTTTGCATAATGCGTCCCCTCGTTACTTTAAATTCGTTATTTATTTTAACTTGTTGAATGTAATTTCAAATTCCGTAAAAGAACATCTGACTCGTACTTGCATTTTACAGTGTTCCGCTTCGCGTAAAGTAACACGCAGCCTACATTTTGTTATTCAGAAATTGAGCTTTGTTTCGCGACATCGGAATAATTGCACCCTAATTGTGGATTCTTATTTAATGAGAAATTTTACAATGCTTAAATGAGTGCCCAATTATTTCCCAGTCAGCTGAATGGCCCTCCAGACAAAACCGATTCCTAGCACCAAACAAGACTTCTTTTTTGCATTTGTACAAATAGAGGAACGGTTTATTTGGACGAATAGAAGAGTATCCAGTGAGTTTCACCCGTTAAGTGAATAAGCATGTCGTGATTCCTGAATGTTACCTTTTAATGTTCCATTACAAGTAGTAGGCCTATAAAGCGATTGTTTGCAAGAGATTCACTGATAAATGCCAGTATTTGATTTTTCTAATTTAAGTTTTTTTTATTTATGCACTTTTCTACAAGCAACGGGTTTACAATCATGCACGCTCGACTTTAGTGATGTAGCTAGACCAGACAGAAAACTTACAGAGTAATAGCAGCGGATAGTGAAGCTTCGACATCATGCTTTTTGTACCACGCTACATTAAAAGAACAGAAGACACCCTTTTTCACTGCGCTCTGAACGCATTTAAAATCTTACTTTTGTTTTTCGCTTAGGATGGTGGGGTAGACCTATGAAAGATATTTTACCTTCTTTTTGCGTCGGATGAGAGACCTATGTACGCTGGAGATGCGCGCAGACATGTATACAGGTCTTCATTTAAGAGTCTTTAATTTTGTTGGATCTTGACTGTAATTGTAGTGGCTTGACACTTTTCCGTAGTGCTCCAATAACAAATTTCATGAAGACTGTTTCCACCATTCTGCAGTTGCTGTAGCCTATGCGAACGGACGGACGGAGGGACGGACACAACAATTCTCATAGGTGCCGGAGAGATGTGAACGTGTCTAAACTGAGCTTTGTGGCAAGTGTAAAATGAATGCGGGTGTGTGCAAGTCAGGAAATGTCGGCAGTCCGTAATATTTACGGGACCTTCGCTTTGTTATGTTTCTTGCTTCCAAATTACTGAAAAATTTTCAGTTAATATCACGGGAAATGTGAATATTTTAGAAGACACTGGAAGATTTCTTCGCATCGTAGCAAGCGATTTACGATCGAACATAGTCGGTGTCTGGTATATGTCAAGTTAATTTAAACGGGAGGATCTCAGTCGATCGTGCTTGATTCCTGTTTGCTGTCAAGTGTTTTTTCGACCTCACCTCGTACCTCAGAGAACACTGTCTCCATTATGAGAAGATATGAAATTTCCGCAGAGAAGTAATACACATGGCGCGTTCGCTCTGTTTTCGTCTCTAGGTGTGAAATTCGTGAAAATTTTACAAACAAAGCAGAGTATTTTAAGAGACACTGTAATAGTTCTTCGGATCTAAACAAAAGGGTTACACAGATGGATATAATAACCTTCAGTCACAGCTAGGTGTTTATATTGAATAGTTTAATGCAACATGTTTCGGCTGAACATGAAACTGTCATTAGGCAAATAAGACAGAAAGGAATGAGTATATAATTTGCATAATACTGTTTCACATCATTCATGTATGTGGTTGGGATCCCAGCTTCACAAAAATATCATAAAAATATGTACGATAAGCCGAACTCAGTAGTCAAAAATTATGTTAATTCTAAAAAAATGTGATGAAATAAGAAATTTTAAAAAAGCGGCATGAAAATTATTAGGCTTAAAATAGTGTAATAGTGCTTCCGGATGTAAGAGCAGGCTTCTTGTAAGTATTCAGCCTTCTGGGACGCGTCTAATACGTACCTTCCTTGAAATGTGTACTGTTGTTTATTGAAGGAATGTTTTAAGATACCGTCCGTGACTATTGTCCTTATACCCTGACCTCGTTCTGCATGAAGTTGTGTAAGTAAATGTATAGAAGAGCTGCAAACTCAACTTGTTTATAGTGTAGGCCTCTGTGCACTGGCATTGCTTAAAACGAGTTCCTAAGCAACGCCGAAAATATTTAATTACAGTCATTCCTTTCGTTGTGAGAGAATGTACACGAGAACTTGTTCGAAACACAAAAGCTGGAAACGCTGTGCCTTAACATTGTGGGCATGACTGGAATACCAACTTCATCCAGTCTGCAAATTCTTGAAACCGACTTCTGTTGTTGTGGGGATGTTAAATCGGAATGATGCCCTAATTTCTTTCGTGATTCAAAAGTCTTTATGCGATGCGCAACGTTCTGCTTGGAATACCGAATTGGTTATAGGCAGGGCTGTGGAGTTGGTACACAAAAGCTCCGACTCTGACTCCGACTCCTTGATTTTTAAAACTTCTGATTCCGACTCCAACTCCTCGATTTTTGAAAGTCCGACTCCGACTCCTTCATAAAAGCTCAATATGCATTAATAACGGTAAAACTGTAAGACATTTCATCGCCACCACGTGAATCATCAGGCTACTTTTTTGACTTATAATCTGTATATAAATATAAGTCTAATGGTTACTGTAGCTATCAGGGGTCTGGAGTTCGAGTATTTAGTTAAGATTTTAGACTGAGGTCGGAGTCGGAGTCGGTACGTTTTTTCCTGGCTGCGATTGCGACTCAACCTAAAAATTTCTTCCGACTCCGACTCCACAGCCCTGGTTATAGGCGCGATTCACCGACATTGCCCATCTGATCGCCGCTGTTGTTCCTTGCAGTAGATCTTTCGGCCACACGCGATGACGTATCCACACGTTCGTAAACTAAAAGGAAATATAGTGGCCAAACAAATCTTTATATTTCCTCTGACAGAACCAATTGACCATAATTGTAGCACCGAAGTTTCGACATTGCCAGTATCTGCGTATTTCATTAAGAGGTCTTATGTAAAAGAATATAAACCAGCATAAATTAATGTGAATATATTTGTGACGTGACTCTAGAAATGCCACAGCAGAGTGAGTAAACCTGGCATATCCAAAACACATTCCAAAATAAAATTAGAATTTACATATAAATTCACTCGAACCAGTTGTTAACAGACCATCAGAATATATATTGTTATTTATTTCTCTACCTTAAAAGTAGCGCCATTCTGAAAAAAAAATAATGCAGTATTCCAAACAAGGCCATGCTTAGCCTGAACGAATGCGCAGTACGTTCCCTCGTATCTTCTGAAACTGAACTGTTATATTTTACGTTTATCCAAAAATACTTACTTGTAAGAAATATATATAGATATATAATTCGGTAATTTTCATGCTAAAACGATGTGTATTTCTCATTGAAAACTGCAGAATATTTAAGAGAACATAATGACCCAAAATAACAGTGCTCACCAGATGGCTGGCTTTGGGTACTGTAGATGACAAAATCACTGTCATTCCAACTTCCAGCATCATGTCGTCCACCTCATTGGGGATAATGTGCTTGGAGGAATATCTGGTATGAAATTGTAGACCGTGGATTTATTGGTATACTTATACGAGGCCTTATTTTCTTTCAGTACCGTATCAGCAACGGATTATAATGCACATGTGCTAAATATGTAGTTGAAAACTCTTAACTTTTTCTGAATTGTGCTTAGAATTTAACTATACTTTGTTCCGTATTTTACAAGCGCTTTTTGAGCATGTTTGCCGGTTCCAAACAAAATGTCAGGCAATTAGTCTGACATGCAGCAGACAATTTTTAACCTAAGACTCTCTCCACAGCACCAGCCCTCCACACTGGAAGCTTATTGTTTCCATGACGACCCCAACCACAGGGGGTCTTTGTAATTTTACTTTCTATAGTCACACACACCATGCTTCCCAAATTTATCCCGAAACATGTAGTCTTCATCCCACGTTACTCTGATCAGTCCGGACGTATCAGTCTTTATCCTTCCAAACTGTTACCTAATGTCAGGTGACGCCCCAGACCAACCGATAAACGTAGTATATGCTAGTGACCAGTTGCCTGATGCTCAGTGCCAGTGGCTCCGAGTTGAAGAGTACAGCAATTAAAAACTCAGATGAATTGTCTTATATATGTTATATATAGCCTACAAAATAATGTAAACTATAATATTTATATTTTAATTATTACGTAACATGAAGTGAATAATTGTGATTATATAATTGGATTCTTGTTGTAGTATACACGACAATAAATGAAATTTTAATATCTGTCAAATAACGGCCCTACCAGTGTTCGTACGTGAAAGTGGCACACAGTTTGTGGGAAAGAACTATGAGACAAAACTACTGAAAGTAGATAGGAAATGTTGTCGTGGATTAGCAGAATCAGCACACACACAGATAATCGTGGATGTACAAAGATAAGGGAAGAATTACGCATTTTCAGCCCAAATTGAATAGTACATAAATAACTGACTGCACTAGGTGTAGACCTATGTGCAAAGAATTGGAACACGTCCATCTGACAGGACTTCGTAATGACACTCGCGAGGATGTAGAGAACTTGAGGGCAAATGAAGACATGATCTGTTCAGATTTCGAAACCAGCAGTATTCAGGCCTTGTGGATATTGTTTATAACTGTTACGAGTAGCGAATGGAGCAGTATTTTTTTAATTAATTGAGGGTACTTCTTCACTCATTAGAGTTTACGTGCACTCACGCTGCCACGCTTCACTAATTTTTGCGGGAGAGATTAAGTCCGTAAAGCGAGGGATTGGTGTATTTACCATGATGTTGGTTAATTGAAATTTGTCTCGCCCTGGGGAAAGAATTTAGATTCAGAATGTGTGACAGAAGAGCGCTGAGAAGAATGCTTCGTCCTAAAAGATATGGAGCAAAGGGAGGCTGGCGAAACTTTAATGGTTTTTAGTCATCGACAAACATTAGTACGGTGACCGAATCAAGAACGTTAAGTGTGTATGGCACGAAATAAGGTGATGAAGTGTACTCAGAAAATAGCAGAGGATCCAGTGCCACGTCCTTGTGAGGAAGCTAATGCACGTTCGGGTTCTGTAAAGGATTGCTGTTCCTTGCTTAGCTGAGCTGCTGTTAGATTAATTAGGATCAGTTCGGATTGTTACTGTATTGAGGTGCTTAAGTGGAATGAATAAATTGTAGAATTTGTTTAGAATTTTATAGTTCAGGGTATCAAACAGTTCTTGAAACAGCACGTACCATTAATGCAAGTATTTCCAGGAAACTACCTAGCTGTCATCTACAAACAGTGATGTAGAAAAGCTGAAAATGCCATATCCCGTGACGCAGTAAACAGAATTTCCCAGGGCGTGCTGTAATTTCAAAATGTCGTGCCGTTTAACGGTGTAGACGTGAGTATAATTTCATGTGCGCCCAGAATGAAGGATTTCCTTCCCTGTGCCGATTTTTTGAAACTCAAAAATGCAGAGAAGCATAACGCACGAGTGTCTTATATCGATTTTCACTCAAATCGGATAATAAACGTGGAAAGCAAGAATAGAAATTAATTTACGCCTGCGGAAAATATGGCTTTTGTCACATCGATTTTCACGATTCCCATTGTGACTCAATAATTTTTATGACCGTTCTGTTTACCGAATAGTATCCACATCTAGAGAAAAATGTAGAAAATGCGGAAAAAGGTTTTGTTTGTGACCTTAAGTAGAGTATGTCTTTTACAGAACAAATTTTCACAAAATTTACAAATTCTGAAATATTTTGCATAGGATTTTACCAAAATCGGCCGTTTTTTTTTTACAAAACTTCAGCTTCCTCTACGCATTTTTGTAAGAACTCCAACACCAAAATTATGCAAATCCGAAAAACGATTTAGTCACTGATATCAGGTCACATACGGTGTGAGGGAAGGACGTGGTCTTTGCACAAGGCGCTGGTTGTTTGCGTCGTAAATAGCGTTTGAAGAGATGCTGTTGTACATACTATTACTGTATTTTCTGCCGTTGTCACAGTATCTCATAATCCTATTTTAACTTTGTCGGTATACTTCGTAACTGTATTTTCCGTTCAAACAGTGTACGTGGAAATTATATTTCCTGTCCATACCATATATCGTAATTATATTTCCTGTCCATACCATATATCGTAATTATGTTTTCTGCTCATGTCATGACGCCTCGTAATTATTTTTTCTACTCATGAGATTTTAAGTTGAGTCACAATTATAATTTTGTTCCTGTCGGCATGTGTGGTAATCATATTTGTGGTTCATGTGATTATATCTCGAAATTATATTTTACTTCATGTTAGTCTATCTTATAATAATTTGTTATTAGTATACGTATATATTTTAATTCTGTTTTTGTCATCACTTCTAAATATATTCTATTCTGATATCATTGTGTACCAGTATTATATTTAACTGCACAGAAATCATTTAATGTGTTTATCTGTTTGCCTCTCATTGTATAAACGTTCCTGATGAACAGACTTCAGAACAACTTCCAACAACAATTAGGCTACGCAATATAAAAAACATGTACGCGTATATTATTCAATTTCATGTAACCGTTGGCTTATTTAGGGCGCTGTTTTCTCTGATGTGACACCATGGTAATGTGATAGGTACGTTTGCTGTCCTTTCGGAGGCAAATACTGCCTTCATTTTCTATCTGTTTACAATTTATGAGGCTTTTTCTAAAATACCCGCCTAAGTGACACTCCAGTTGTGCACAGACACATCATATATATCAGGTTTAGGCATTGCACGGTGCCGGCTTTTTAATCTGAAAGGCCATTTTTGACCAGTGCTGACTGACGTTTGTTCCTCTGTACGTGGATCCAATCAGCTGTTGACACTCACCTGCTCCTGATTTCAGGCACCACGCTGCTGCCCGCGAACGTCGCAAGATGGTGGCTGTCGTAAGCGTGTTCGCTGCCACGATGTTCCTCACTGCTGTGCTCCTTATTGCCATAACTTTGCACATGTCACAGAATTCAAGCGCGAAAGGTAAGTGGAGCCCATTTTAGTAACATTGTTTCTTTATTACTGGGTCTGCTCAGACAAATGCATGTAAACAAAGTATCAAGGTGTACACATTTTTCTGCGAGGACTTCTTGATCCTCGAAGATAGGACCGATAGGTTGTCCCGAAACGTTGGTACAGAGTTAACCACGCTACGCTGCGTGATATCGCGGAAGAGTGTTGAGCTCACATTCTTCTGTGTTGCGAAATATGTTACTGGTTTTCTGGTCAGCGTTGAACTTGCTCAGAACGCCAAACAACTTTCCTCTCAATGTTTAATTTGATATTCTTTTTGATACTGATTTCTTGGTTTGTGGTTCATTGCTTACAAGAATTCGTGCCCGCTAACACTAGGTTCGTGCGCAGCAAAGGTTCCTTACGTATACATTTATTTATTTACCTTTGCAAAAGTTCGTCTTCTTTCCAGTATTTATCTGGGTTTCGCAGGCCCTCGATTAACCAGTCTGTATCCATCTTAAGCACTACGATTTAAGGAATTCGCACTCTGAATTATTTATACTCGCAAGACTGAAGAAACATACAAAAACCAACATTTTCCTGTGAACAGTACACACATATTCATGTTCGTTGTTATTTTATGTTCCAATCCAAGTTTACGTTGATTTTATGAAAACTTTATATTGTATCTTTTCATCTTTCGCATAATCTGCAACACACACGTAATGTTCGTACTGCTGTAAACTGTCATGCAAAAGTGGTCTGTGTAAATGGTTTATATACTTTAGCCCACCGTAATTTTGAGAAAGAACGACGTTCCTTATGTATTGGGTAGTGCTGGACTTTCTTTTGCTGCTCTTCTTTCCTGTTCTGTTCTTCATTCATTTTCTAGAAGGAGATACGAACAGTTATATAGAAGAAAATTCATAGTCTTTCTAAGTTCACAAACGTTACGGGTATTAAATTTTGTAACGGTAGTATAGGAGCATACTTCATATTTCGGCTGGATGAGATAATGTATATCTTTACACGCAGGCTCCTCTTAGTAGTCGTGTATTTTTTTTTCCTGAACAGTAACAGAAAATTCGTGAAAACTGTCAGAAATGAGCCGTACGGAACAACGTTGAATTGGATGTACGTCTAGTTTTGTATTTTGCATCATACAAGAAGGACTATGTTAAGTAAAATTACAACAGAAGAAACAAATGTTTATTTTAATTTCTTGCAATGTATTTACGTGAGATCTTGGAAATTATTGTAAAATGTTGTAAGTAAATATTATTTTACAATATAACTTACACAGTAAGGTTATCAATTAGAGGAGAGTTTTTAGTTTCATTTAGCACCTCTGAAATGTCTACAAAATGATAAGCGTCTAGACAGATTCCAGTTTCTCCGTTTCCTAACCAATATGGTGAAGAGTGACACACTGTATTTTCGTTTTATAATGCATGTGAACTCCTGGTATGGAATGTACATAATATAACCCAATTTTTGGTCACTTAACAAGACGGGAAAACCGATGCTGAATGATCATATCTAAGATGAAATACTGTACGTAGGAAATGAATCGTTGAGCACTATAGCAGTCGAACAGGGCTTATTCAGCTCCTAACGAAACACCCGTATCGTCGATTTGGTCCCTGAGGAGGAAAACCCCTTGCGTTGCGAAAGCTTCATGGCTGTGCTGTGCTTTCCTCAGTGAATTTCTGTCTTCACTCCATTGCCAGTTCTCGTTTCGTCCATAGAAAGGAAAATAAACAAAACAAAGTTGTAAAGAACATTATAATCGACGAAGGTAGGATAGGTATAAAGAAGATACACGTATCTGTAAAATAAGTTTGTAAGACGAAAGACGTGGGTCATAATCATTTTACCGTGTAATCCTTACACCACCTGAACCCCTATTAAATTTCTGACGTTGATTTTAATGTATGTATGTATATTCAGGTATTTCATTTTAAACTAAGATGCAACACTGCCTTTGTATATCAGTTAGCTTGACTATGTAAATATGCTTCTATATACTACATTTGCGATAGCACCTGGTGCACAAAAGGATCTAAAAGGAAATTCAACTCGGTAAGACAAGTGACACGAATTTTTAATAACGTAATTCTGTAATCATATTCGGTTAATAACACTAAATAAAAACTGAGTGGTGATGGTGGTGGTGGTGGTGGTGGTGGTGGTGGTGGTGGCGGCGGCGGCGGCGGCGATGGTGGCGGCGGCGGTGGCGGTGGCGGCGGCGGCGGCGGTGGTGGCGGCGGTGGCGGCGGCGGTGGTGATGGTGGTGGTGGTGGTGGTGGTGGTAGTGATGGTTATTGTGGCATTGTATTGGGGTAATATAATTATTTGGAATATCTGGCCTATATAATAGAGTATTTTTTGAGATGTACAATATATTCTTTCTGTGATTGTATTTTTAATCTATTTACCCTTGGAATATATCGAAATTTATGAGAATTGTAATATTTTATTTGTGAATCGGACATTATTAGGGTTATATTTAGGCTGTTTTACTTCACAGGACCTTAAAAGTTCATAGTCATGGTACAACAGGTTTCGAACCAGGGAGTGGTGTATAGATACACGCAAAGAGGCATGCCTCTCAACTATAGCCTAATGCCAAAAAGTGTTTTAAACCATGCACCCATCTTAGAATTATCAGCTTCTCATCGCTTTGTAATTTGATTTTCTTTATCTTCCTATATCGGGCTCAACCGAAATGAAATTGACAGCGTTTCATTCTGTGTCGCTTGTTTTACTACCGGAGTCTGTTTAGTTAACGATTTGATGTTTTCAAAGTTACCAAAAGGGTAAGTAAGTGTTCCGACATGCTGGGTGTGACTAGTTTCCAAAATTTACTTTATTAATTAAGTTATTATACCCACACATTTTCCCTGTCAAAAGTAATTTCCCTCAGAAACTACAGACCGCTTTGTACGAGCCTTCCAGAACGGAGCATCCCTTATGTCATTCTGTGATATTCGACGTACTTTAAGTAACTGCACTTTCTTACGGGTGTCTTCATTTGACTGACTGCAACTGGGGGAAGTTTTAGTGTAGTCGGTACAGCGACTGGCTGCTGGTCGGACGGTCCGGGTTATCGAATCCCTTTTATGGATAGATTTTCCGCGCGTCCTGATAGATCCTGGGGCTCACACAGCCTCCTATACTGTGGGTACCGCGTCATTCTCTGGGATAAAGCGGCCAAGACGTCGCGTTAACCACCCACCCCCATCTAGAGCCGAGGTTAACGAGTGCTGCTCTGTTACCTTTAGTATTATATATTTTATACCATTAGTATTATATATTTTATACCTTTAGTATTATATATTTTATACCTTTAGTATTATATATTTTATACCTTTAGTATTATATATTTTTATCAGTGGTCAACAGTCAAGCTCAGGAGCAGCCCACTCAGACTCTCCATTTAAGAGCCACAGATCTCATATGTGTGTGTGTGTGTGTGTGTGTGTGTGTGTGTGTGTGTGTGTGTGTGTGTGTGTGTGTGTGTGTGTGTGTGTGTGTGTGTGGGTGTGTGTGTGTGTGTGTGTGTGTGTGTGTGTGTGTGTGTGTGGGTGTGTTAAGTCTGCTATACAGAAAACCCAGCCGAACGCGAAACCCGCCCATGCTTGCTATCTTTGCGACATAGCGACCGATGACACCATCCCCTCTGCGGGACCCAGACCAGGGAGTCAAGCGTTAATGGAGGACTGCGCGCCATGGAGCGGACGACAGCAGCTGCACAGCTAACCACGGCATTCCTTGCTTTGCCGTAATCATTTCGGCAATAAAAGGACTGTATTTTCCTGTTTAAAATACAATAAAGTCACTGATTTACACTAAACAAACTTAAATCGGGAAGTACGCGCGCCTCACTTGAGACTCAGCTGATTTACATGAATTAAGTAGGCATACTCGAAATTCGAGGAATTTCGGATTAATTTCCAAACACAGAAACGATGAACATAAGCCTTACATACGAATGTGCGTATAACGTTTGCCGATCACAGTGTGCATAGTAAACATGAGAACCTCACTGTATACTCTGGGTTCCTGAAACCCGAAGCTCTTGCACAGTAGCGCGTTTGCTATATAAAAGAATGTTGTTGCTATTCGGTCAACGAAGGCGAATGTTCGCTTCACACCGGTAGTGGAAATTTCTTCTTTAACCTTTTAAAGCCTAGCGGTAACTTTACATACCACCAGGTTTAACATTAAAACATTCTACATGGTGCCCACATTGCGTTTATGTGTTTTGTACGGATCTCAGAACAAACAGCAACTTTTCCCTTACAAAACATTAAGAGACTGGTTTTTATAACCGAAGTGGAGAGTGTTTACACCGCGGTACGCACTGAGTCCTTATATAAAACAGATACGCTTCGTCTTTAAAGGGTTAACATGACGTTCGTAAGGTGTCCAATGTCCACGTAGGCTAGCGGGAACACTACACCCAGAGTAGTTTGTAGTGGGAAGACTATCCCCAGCATAGCAATAACACTATCCCCAGCGTAGTATTGACAACGCTACCCCCAGAGTAACAGTGGCAAAATTATCCTCGCAGCAGTAGTGGGAACAGTATTACATAGTAGTAGTAGTGGCATTACTATCCCCATAGCAGTAGCGGGGGCACAGTCACTAGCATAGTAGTGACAACACTGTCCCCCTGCTAGTACAGGTTCAACATCCCTTATCCGAAATTCGAAAACCTCCAAAATCCGAAACTTTTTGCGCGCCGACATGAGCATAATGCTGTACAGATGTAGATATTTGTAAATAAATTCAGTGCCCAATTTGAGGGTGTAATTAAATTCAATGCTCAATTTGTTTTTATACCCTAAATAAAACCTGTATATTCATAATCTGTATGTGAAACATAAATGGATTTCGCATTTAGATTTGTTTCCCATCCCCAGGCTCTCTCATTATAATATGCAAGTATTCCAAATCCGAAAAAATCCGAAATCCAAGACACTTCCGGTCCCAAGCATTTCGGACAAGGGATGCTGAACCTGTAGTGGAAACATTATCCCCAAAGTGGCTGCTGAACACTTATCTCCAGAGTAGTAGAGCGAATACGATCTCCTCAGCTAAAACGGCGTGATTACGTCATTGCAGTGATAAAACTCGCGTTTAAACGTCGAAAGACGTCCGTTGCTTAGCCGCCGAATGCGTGTCACCTTGTTGCCCACCTTCAGTCTCATACATGGTAATGATTCCGCTAGAGATTTGAGTATTTTACACGCGTAGTTGGTTCTGCTTTTGCGCAGCCATGTTTCATCATGCAGGATGAGGGTTTAGAGAGGTGGGTGAATCTTTGACGTTATGCTGCAATTTGAAACTGATGTAATAGTATCGATGCAGGGCGTATTGGTTCTGAGGTACATGTGAAGAGTTGGGATAAACTGATATAAAACCCATGTTCGTCTGCCGAGAAAATGTCCAATACGTGAGAATACGAAGGCAGTATTGCTTTCTCCAGTGTCCCTCCTACTACTGTGGAATATCCTGTTCAATGCGAAAGGGACAATGCGTAGTTTTAACGACATCCAGCCAAAACTGTTCAGTCTCTCGTATTAACTGTGAAAGTATTCTACATCCTGTTCTTTTATATTTATATTTTCCATTACATCGATAAAGAGTTGGTGGCTCCATTGTCGCTTTTTTAAAGGTTCGGATATCGATTTTATTTCATGAAGCAGTAGAGGTTAGGGAGATTCGAATGTCTCAAACCTGGTGCCTTCCGAATAAAAAAATCAACAACGAAGTGCGAGATAAAGTTAGAGTCGTATTTTAACTTTTCTTAAGGTTTTACTGGAGAGATTTAAAAATCTACTGAGAAACTCTTGTTAGAATAACACATTATTTTATTAATGTCTCACATATGTGAGACATTAATTTCTGAGCGTTGTCTCTTGATTTCTTGAGGAGTAATGGGCAGCTGGCGCCTTTAAAGTTGCCGTAACTTTTTCTCTATCATTCACATTATGGCACTACTATTTTTCCTAGTCCCACACAGAACCTGTCTTGGCCTTGATGTTTCCGCAGATACGCATCTGGCTTACTAATAAATAGCCTTGCACTGTTAATAAAAACTATATAAAAATATTAGACGCACGCTGTCTTGTTTCTAAGTAGAATAGCCAAGTGGCGATGAACCAAGTTGGCAGACACGAATTCTCATTTTAAACGTGCTGAGAAGCGCTTTAGAAAACAGATGCAGATTGTAATGGTAATGTGTTTATAGTACGACGTTTACTGTCTTGCTGGAAAAACGGCTTTCTTGAGTCAAAACACATAAAATCCAGTGGAAAGGAAACAGTTGCATGTTTCATGCAAGATGTTGGAGGCTCTAAGTAATTTGAAGCAGTGTATTATAGAATTTCTTATACTACTTCCTGTTAACCGTGTGTGTTCCAAGAAGGAATATGCAAGATGCTGGCTGCTGATAATTACACTGTCCGTTTATACTACCCGAATAATTTGCTTTGTAATACATGGAATGGTAATTGAATTTGGATGGCTTCTTGTTTGTGACATAGGATTGTGATCGTAATTCAGTAAGGTATTTGCTCCGGACTTTTATCAACAAATTTCAGTAAAATAGCACAACTCATATTCACATACAGTGGGATGTAAGAACATGTACTCAGCCTGAAACAGGCGACACCGGAACGCGATTTCAGAATATATTTAGGGCTCGCATGTAATAAACTTACGCCACTTGACACAGTGTACGTACGAGTATATTGAAAGAATTCTTGATCCGAAAAGCACAGATCAGGGATCCGAAACATCTAGAGCTGTAGATTTAAATATATGACAAAGCTCTGCAGTTTTATCTAAAATATTAAGATTTTTGGTCCGGAACTTCCTTTCGTAGGTTGCACCATGCTTCAGGTAACAAAATGTGGAAACTCACAATTCCTGCTATATTTTCAAGATTTTATTACTCACCAGTCACTACTGAATAACAAACTAAGCGCAACATTTACGTCATACAACTGCAGATGTGTTTGTGGTGTGCCAGTGTAGCCTACGTACTGCGCAGGTGTTGTTGGTATATAGGTCATTGTTTTATTTGTTGGTCGGTGAAATTTGCAAGCCTAAGGCTAGCAGCAAGTCTCTTGTGTACGGCCGGAACGACAGCGTGCTGACGTACGAAGCACAACAAATGCCCAACCCTTGCCACCTGATGTGCATAGACAGGCCTGTTTGCCAGCTGGTTGCTGGTGGGTGACGTGGCGCCTAGTGCACGCCTGCCAGTAATGGAGCAAAATCTGAGGTAGTTACAGAGATGAAACGTGACGCCGTATAGTTGGTAAATTTCTACCAGACTGGACGGCGCCAGATTCCTGGAGATACTAATCTTCCCGTAAATATCGATTTCTACAAAAATCCCGCACTAACAGTTAGTGTTGCACCTCACCGATATCGTAGGTGAATCAGTAAACGGAAAGACGCGACTTGGTAACATTATTCCGGTGGCATAATTCTGTTCTTTTAACATGTAAAATAAATCATAAAATGAGGAAACATTCTGTACATTTATGTTTTTGGACTTCATATAGTGGACTGTTACGTGCATTTTTGTGTAGTGTTTTTGGAGAAGAAATGCATATTATACGGAAAGAGCTACGTGAAAAACAGTTACTCGTTACGGAAACATCCCACAGTACATCATCCATAATTCTAAGACCCTTAAAATTGAATCGCGGTATTTTGCAGTTCTATTAATACCTGCCAACAGACGTGGTCTTGTTTGCAATTTTGAGGTTCTACAGTTGTAGCTGTTACACGTACGAGGCAGTCTGGATTCCGTAACTGGAAAACAGCTGCCCTTACTGGCGTCCAACATGAACTTTACCGTACCTTACGGAATCTCTACTGCTATAAATTCTTCTTTGACTTCTTGACCCTTGAAGATGGGACCGATACGTTGTGCCGAAACGTCAGTAAAGGCTTGCCACTCGACGCTGCGTAACACCCCAGAAGAGCGCAGATCTCATCAACATCGCGGCGGAAGCCTAAAATCATGGATACTGTAAATTCTACTCAAATTTAATTACTTCGTTTGAAGCAGGTCGTATTACTGCGGCGTACAGGCTGTAGTCTAAAGCGTATAAACTGCCAGTGGACCCATGTCTGACTAGAATATAGCCTGTCCATATTTGTTCGCGATTCCGAATTACCTTCAAAGTTCATTCCATATTATGTAACGCATGCAGTTGAGGTGGTGTGTTTAAACATCATAAGAATCAATTATATCTTCGTGAAAGTAGATATTTTAAAGGCAAACACTGAGTTCTTCCTGTGCCTCGGACCACGATAGAAAGCTGTACAGGGGGCGTGAGTATTAAGCCCGAAGTATTCCAGACTGCTTTGCTAGATAGATTCGAGTGGTCAGCTTCAGGTTCCTGGCGTCTTTGCCCTGGGAAGACATGTCAGGTACAAATGGGATAAGAAATTGCGTGGATTCCGAAACAAGTGCGAACGTTGTGCGGCGGGAGGGAGGGAGGCTTAACAGGCGCATCAGCGTCTGAGAGTAATTATTTAAATCTGTCTGAAAGATCGTGCTAAAAATCAATAATCAGCAGTAAAACCAGCACGACGGACACACTGAAAACACGACGCCGAACATACCAACAGGCGGGCGAAAAGGTGCATTATAATAGGACACGATCTATACGTGTGTGCCTTATTGACTGTGTGTATCTGCACGTTACGTCGTTCTGACGCCACATTTGTTCTCGCGTACTTATATACAGGTGGCAGCTGCATGTTCGAAAACGAAGAACGAAGGTGTAACTTAATACATTGTTTTACTGGAGAAAGATGTGAAAAGATTAGAGTAGAGGAACGAAATGTGTGAAGGATGACGACATGAAGTAAATAATTCTCCTTTGAATTTCAGCTGGAGTCTTACCACTGGGGTATTAATATTAATGATAAGTAGCAAACGTGAAAAATTTTGAGAGTGTCTGCGGAATTAGTGTGTAAAAATAGAAGTTTTTTTCCCCTACTTGACCGAAAAGAGTCCGCCCGACGCTCCTCTAGCGTTACGTCATACGCCAAGTCTCGGGAGGTTTAACAGTCGGTGAAAGAAGCGAGAAAAAGATTCGCAGTGATGATAACGTTTAGAAGGTCTACTAAAACTCCCCAGTGCAACAGCAGAGGCTGAAAATTTTGCCCTCCTGACCGAATGCAGTCAGAATACCGGCGGAGCATGTTACGTATTTACTCTCTGGAGTTCTAGCCTGGAAATTGTTGAAATCTCACGATGTGCACTCATCGCACACTAAACACCACATTTTTCGTCATAAAGAGTGACTTCGTGAATAGTCCCGGATTTTCTGTACTGCAGTACCGTCTATTCTGAGATTTCACCTCTCCACGTAACGAAAACCAGGCCACATCAGAGAAAAAACTAACTGTGGACTAACTTCACCGTGTACGGACTGAAGAAACCGATTAAAGAATGTATTCTTGCAACCGGATCATGTTCCTTCAGAGCGTGAACTACCGTTTCCTTACACGGTCGCAGTCGTTGTAATTTTGTAACCCTTCGTGCAGACGGTTTCGAAACACTGGTCTCTTGAACTGAGAAATTCTCTGCGACATTTTCCAGCATACTCATATTTGAAATACAGCTGCACTAAAAACAAACACAGATCAGCAGTGTACCTGAGTCTAGGCATGCTATTACATCACTGAGAAATGCATTTACTAGCAACAAACCAGGTGATTCATAGCGCATGTCTGTTACGACCGACAGCTACACTCCTGTTGGGAAACAGTGCGAGAAAGCTTACGTGGCCGCGTCATTAGGCGCGATCTTTGGCCCTTACATTCTCCTGATTTAACACCTCGTGACTTTTATTTATGAGGAAGTTTAAAAATTAAAGTGTATAAAACAAATCCTCACACTGTGGAAGAACTAAGAAACGTCCGATGTGAAATTTCGTCAGTTTCCGGGCAAGAACACCAGAGAGGAAACAGCGGCTTCCGCAGTTGCACGGAGTGCAGTCGAGTAGGAAGACAATATTTTCCGCGTCGGCTGTAGCACTGGCAAGGTTTTTATTGGACTTTCCGAAGGTTGTTATCACAGCGAATGTCTTCGTGACTTCCTTTACCCACTGTTAACCCTCCCGAGACTCGGCGTATGACGTAACGCTAACCGAGGACCGGCAGGCCGTTTATCGGTCAACTAGGAAAACAGCACCCCTGCACGTATATACAGCGCTAGTAGAAACTGTAACTCATTACTTATTAGCGCTAGCTGCGGTGTAAATATGATAGTACAGGGTGCCTACCTGTAACCCCCCCCCCTCCAAAAAGCGCTCAGAGAATGTACGCTAACAGTCGCCGTTATGTAACATAAATCACCGCATTTTAGAGCAGGTGTCTTGATGATCTCTGAGACTCTCATATGTGTTTGACACCTTGGGAACGAATTATTGACAACTGTGTGACGTTCTTGTATGTATTGCAGATATTGGGCTTCTGATGATTCCTTTACGTTCGTCTTCTTTGTGTGGATATCTGCCGACCGATAGGTTCGTCTGCTATTTTGAGTATTTATGTCGCCCTGTAAGTAATGTCAGCTGTAAATTAAGTTCGCAGCGGATCGTCTAGACCAGCAGACAGTGTTCCACAAAACGAGTTACCAAAACGTACTGTCGTTAAAAAAATTTGAGTTTTCGCACAACTGTAAAGTTTTATGGATCCAAACAAGCAATTTTATTCTTGTTTGACAACATTACTTTGATACACCAATTTCTCGGGATAAGCGTCTTAAAAAGAGTTCCGTGGACGGGATTCTGAAGGTACTGTAGCGTCATCTAGTATCTTTTCTGAAAAAAAAAAACGTAGTCCTGGCTCTGTTCATCAGTAAAGTAATTGTTCATTAATATGGAGCTGATTCGCCAGGAAACCAAATTTATTCGTAAATGTGCTATGATAGGATTTTTTCCTTACGTAGGTTTCTACTGTAAAGCGAACAAAAACAGTTATTTACATGACGATGAAAAACCTCTTTGTTGAGCTGTACATAAAATTGCCAGCTACAGACAAAACTTATGCCTGTTACGCCTAGCATATGCAATGGGACTGTCCGTACGCATTTAGTGACTCATATTAACGGGATAAGTGACGACGTAACTGCCGCGTTTGCTATTCGTCATACAGTAGCCGCTGACTGAGCTGTGTGCGTGGGTGTCGCCTGGCAACGGAGTTGCTATATAGCCCACCACCAGACCTGATCAACCTTTTACGCGGCACCGGCAACTTCAGCAAAATTTGGTTTGTATGCGGGCAGCGTAAAATTGAAAACTCCGAATGACGAACGAATAAGCAGCTGGCCCGGGCCCGGGGGCGGGGCGGCTGTTTTAGCATATTTTTGGAAAGTAAATTGGTAATGTAATGTACGTCTTCAGAAATAAAGAGCGCGTAAGTTTTCAAACTTGCTTCGGCCTTTTATGTCGGCTTTGGTGGGAAAGGGTGAAAAGACAGTTCCTCCTATCAACCGTCTCCGCGGGCAACATGTTGCCTGCTACCTGCGGGACGAGCAGGCGTGGCCCACGCGTATGAGAAAGCAGGTGTCAGAGGTTCTCCAGTGAGCTTGCTGTTTAATAGCGCCCTTCGTTTTAGCCTCTGCCCAGTATTATTGTAGGAGAATATTGCTTACCTGCCGCGCATTAGTATGTGCGTAGTTGACAAAGGTGGATACGCAAGCGTGTTATTTGGAGCACTTAAAATATTGAACAGCCACATACAGTTCGACAGACGAATTGCATTAAAGTCTTTACAGTGTCGTGGGGCCTGTTTTGGCACATCTAATATAGTACATTAATAGTAATCAAACTACAAATATTAAGCTTTTTAATCTTAATCAGCATCAGCAGCGCGGTGTAAGCCATTGCAAGCTTCTTGCATATCCATGGGTGTTGGTCTGTCTGTCTTTTCCTTGGTCGACCTACGTTTCTTTTGCCAGTCGGTGTGTATTCACACGCTAACCTGGGAATGCGCGTATCGTTCGTTCTTTGTTAACGCTGTGTCCACATGCACCTATAATACGTAATATGTCCATTAAATTATATATATTTTATTATCCTCTTATTTCTTCTTTTGTTTTATTTCTGTGTATTCTGCATCCTGCATTTGACCGTAAAACCTTTATCTGTGCTGTCTCAGTTCTTCTTTCATTCCCTTTCGTTAAAGTTCAGTTCTCACACCCGTATAGTTGTGTTGGTGCCCACATTATCTTACATAATTTCAACAATATTCTCTTATTACTTGCGTTAAACGTGGGTCGAATTGTTTCACACGCTCTTAAAACTTTTTTTTATACACCATTACTACATATTTAGACGATGCACTATATCTACTGTAGTTAATTTAATTTTTCAGTTATTTTGTTTTCAGTCATTGTTTTCGCTGCCACGTGCTTACTGCTCTTAAAAGCCATGACTTTTCAACAGTAAAAAGATAAAAGTTGCGCTTCATACAAATTCTGCTTAACGTACGTAATGCAGCTGGAGGACACCTGCTAAAGTAGCAATAAATGCCTAATCAACAGCAAACAAAGCGGAGTTTAGAATATTATGATTTGTTCAAAAGTGATTCCTCAAGTTACGTATTTTGTCACCGTCTTAAAATATTTACATTAAAAGTCGTGAATTATAATGGGCACCCTTCTTTCACTCCATGATTTATTTCTATCGTTATTTTCCTTTTACAAACTTTTAATTACCCACCGCAATATTCGTATCTAGATATATGATTTTTAACGCTCTTATTAAGTGTTGTGGAAACCCTGTCAATCATTATTTGCTAAAGTCTGTTACTTTTAATTTAATCGAAGGCGTTTTCATAATCCAGGTAAACAGACTAGAATAGAATTTATAATGGTTTCGAGCCCTCAAAGACCCGATACACGGAGGCCTTTTTATTAACAGGCCCATTATACCCCCTTATTCTGTAACGCTTCTCTCTAGGAAAGAACCTTATCCAAGTCCTACAGGCTTACTAAAGGTCAGGATTGATCTTGGACGAGTTTTCCTAATAACCTCGGGGTCCAACTTACCCGAGCCCAGACAGAAATATCCAAGTGTGGCTAATACATCGCACTATATAATGTATGGGGAGACGACTCAAATTCTTTCCCACTCCTACATAATCACAAAGTCCATCACATGCAGATGCTTTCTTAAGAGTGTTGTGGCCAAACATAAGCCCACAAACCCTCTAAGTTTACATAACAGCATAACGTGTCTAGTACAGGTTCCAGCCGAATAACCGTATTGGCCGAGCCCCGTCTTGCTAAGTGCCTTTAGGTTCCCCTTACAGCGCCCCTGTAAAAAGAATTGCTGCGTTTCCAGAGCCCTCTATTACATGTCTCTCAGAGTCCTCAGTATAGGAGCCCTCCCTCCAGGTTCCCCTCACGGAGCCTATATGAGAAAGAGAGAGATGCTCCATTTCGAAAGCCTTTCTTGACATGTCTGTCGGAGTCCCCGGTGAAGGATCCCCTTCCTGGTTCGCTTTACAGAGTCCCTATGTAGAGAGAGATGCTCCATTTCCAGAGCCTACCTTTGCACATTGTTCGCAGCTCCCAGTGAAGGAGCCCACCCTCCAGGTTCCTCTCGCAGAGCTTCCATATAGAGAGACGCCCCGTTTCCAGATCTTTCTTTTACCTGTCTCTCAAAGTTCCCGGTAAAGAAGCCCCTGTCCAGTTCCCTGACGGGGCCCCTGTGGAGAGAGATGCTCCTTTCCAAAGCCTTCTTTCACATATCTCTCGGAGTGCTTAGTGAACGAGGTCTCCTGGTAAAAATAAAATCTCACCTTTTTCTCAAAGTGCCTGTTAAAGGAGCCCCTACTCCGTGTTCTCCCGACGGGACCCCTATGGACAGAGATGGCCGTTTCCAGAGCCTTCTTGTACATATTTCTCGGAAACCCTGTCTTTCAAAGCCCCCGGTAAATAAGTCCTCCTCCCCCCTCCAGGTTCCCCCAACTGAGCCATCTGTTGAGAGACATGCTCCTTCCCAGAGCCTTCTTTTACATGTCTCTTTACCCAGAGGAATGAAGGGTCTCGCTTTAGGCCCCTAGATCCCAGCCTCACTCTTCTATGTTGTCTCAGAGTCGTCTGTAAACCAGACAAGCCCTTGGATGTCCGTAGGAGCCTTTGGGCCGCGAATTCAGTCTTTCCCGGATACAAAGTAGCTGTATAAAATGGTTCGAAATTATGTTTAGGCTTCATGGAGCCACTTCCCATTCTAAAAATGGATTGAGCCTCTTGAAGTCGACTCACTGTTCCCCTTGCGGAGTTCCTGTAAAAACAGACGCTCCGTTTCCAGCGCTGTTGTTTTATTCATTCATTCACATCTTTCGGAGTCTCCAGTGAAGGAGCTCTCCCATGAAACGCGGGGAAAACAGTCACCGTCCACGGAGCCCCATGCGGACGAAAGGCCTGTATACAGTGCGGTGCGGCTTAGTTCCCCAAGAGGATCGTTTACGACACTGCTGTTGACTACCCCAGTGTCATGCAGCCTTCGGCACGATACCTCCCACGTTGGCCTGGCCAGACCACAGCGCCATTAGCCAGCATGTGTCGCGGTAACCCTTTACAGAATCTCTCTTCCACTACTGTTACGGCTCCCCGCGTGACCCAGGGTACGGACTGCAAGCATGTGTCAGAGTACTCCTCCTCAGGGCACCCCCTCCACACGTCTCCACGTAGCCCTGAGGTGCGGACGAGAGGTTGGATTTATGGGAGGCAGAAAAGCAATTAGATTCGGTAAGGTGAATGTCCTGTGTTTCGCGATTAGTTGATTAATGATGAAGATAAATGTGTAGTCAAAATTACAAATTATTCTTGCGTCTGCCTCCACAAGTACTATTTTCTGTTTTTTATTTTTTAACGAAATTCTGTCAGTGTTGAAGGAAATGTGCAAACTGGAAAAAAAGAATGAATACGAAGGGAGGTACATTTTTATGGGTTTCCGTAACGTCTCCAGTTTTCAGTCTGTAATAAAAAGTTGCGTGTTCTAACAGAAGCAAGAAGATTTTAATGTCTCCTCTTTACAAAGATAAATATTTTAACTGGAAATTCAAAGGATTTAAATGAACACTCGTTACGTTGTCTCTAGACTTCGTATTATGAATTACTTTGCAATGGAATTAGTAATTTACTAATCTCATGTTTTCTGTTAAATTTAAATCGTATTTTTAAAATAATTGCATTGTATATTTCAGTAAGTTTTGTGTATTTACGAATTTTAAGGAACTCAGACGAACGTATTTGACAGACAACCTTGTTAGAAGCTGATTTAGAATTTCCTTGGCTCCAACAGACCCGTCAAATATAATGACATATATTGTGGCAGTTGGTCTGGTGAAGTAATTGTAAGCTTCAATGCAAATGTAATGAGGTACAGCGTAAAGGAAAGGTCAGGGGTTTACTGAGATAATGAGTGAAACTCTAGCGTCCTGAACGGGGAGATGTTAGACAATGAAGGTATTTTCAAAGCGAAGAGAATAGATGGGATTTGTACGCCTTTGTCTTCACCTCTTCTTCCCTTTGTCCGTGGCCATGGCGCCTGTCAGCGCACATATATTATGATAAAAGGAGAAGGAAATGGACTTGCTTAAAGGGACTAAATTTGCCGTACTTTACTCTGTCTTGAACACTTAGCGTCGTCATTTACTCTTATGTGTCTGTCTGACTGCCTATCTATGCATCTCTTTCCATCCATCCATCCGTCGTCCGTTCGTGCGTCAATCCATGCATGCATGCATGCATCCATCCATCCGTCCATCCCTCCATCGTTCGTCCGTCCGTCCTCCGTCAATCCATCCGTCATCTGTCTGTTCACCCACCCGCCCTCGCCCCCATCTACTGCATCCGTTCTTCCATCCATCCATCCATCATCCGTCCGTCCACGCATGCATGCACCTATCCTTCCATACATTCGTCATGTGTCTCCACCCACCCACCAGATCCGTTCTTTCATCCATCCACCTACTCGCCCACCCAAATGTCAAGTCTGTAATCATAGATGTTCAAGCGAACGGCTTATACGCTCTAAGTTCATGCGACATGACGTGGGTAGTTTACAGCGTCATGATCTCCAAACAGAGATGAATAACATCGTCGCACGTTTCTGTCTTCCGCGACAGTAGTCATTGGCTAGCAGAAGGGAATGCGTGGGTAGCACCGGCGGTGATGGTCCAGGTGACGTCCACTCTCCTCCGCGCAGTCCTGAGTTAAGGACGGACTCGCGGGGCTAAGTACTGCAGACTGGGGCGGAAATTGTCATCGGTCGGTATGAAGCAGTGCAGCTGTGAGCGGGTTCCACGTTCCGCTGAATGCGCTGGTACCAGTAGTGTACGCGCGCGTCTTCCCGTGGGGCTAACTGCGTATTAGACGCTCAGGCAGATCTCGTTATGGACTTCCGGTTACTCTTCTGTTGCATTAATAATATGCACAGCATAGTTCGTTTGGCTTCAGAAGTCATTTGAGCTGCAAGATGTTACATTTAAAAATTATATTCAATGAGGAACTGGGCATTGTAATTTCTGGTTCATTATTACCATTATCCCATTAACTCGTGATAAAGACGGCCGTCATTCTCGGTTCGATGGTATCATGTTAAAATGAATTTTAAAACAGGACTTGCGAACTTTGTTACCTTATTTAACTATTTATATGTGCACATACTTATATACAGCTTGGTAAACTTAGACCGTCCCCTAAATTTATTGAGCCGCTCAGGCGGAACCGTCTGACGCGGCTGCCATCTATGGGAAGCGTGAAAACGCGGGTTGGTAGCTGACTGGGCAAGGTTATGGCTCAACAAAGCACAAACGAAACTTAACAAGATTACGGAGGGGCGGCAGACGTCGTGGTGGTGGTGGTGGTGGTAGTTTTTGACAAAATAGAGAAGGAATAGGAAGTCTGCGCGGTTATGGAAGACAGTGTACGAACTCAGTACCAGTGTTGTACATTCTCGTGAAATTCCCTCATACTCTTTGCACAGGTGTCCAGGGCTTAAAAGCTTTGAGTTTGAAGGAGTTTCGCCATAATTCCGTGCCTCGAGTAGATAGGAAGAATTGCAGACGCTTCTGGTTGATCGGTTCAGCGAATTTCTGGAAGTTCTAAGCTGGTGATACTGTTCATTAACAAAGATTACGGAACGGGCACGTGTGTCAAACACGTTTAGCCAGCTTTCCTAAAATTGTTCTGTTTATCAGTTTGAGGAAGACTGTTCATTAAACTTAAAGATACTGGCTTTGCAGGTCTCTGGTTTTGTGAGTGAACGTGTAAATTCCTTGCGTGGAAATTCAATCCTTCATCTGACGACTGATAAATATGTAGGCAACATAAATGCAAACATACTGCACGTAACGTACGTGCATGTGCACTTTAGCACACACACATACACACACACACACGCACGCACATATGCCTTACGCAATTTTTAAGGTTTGTGGTTGCTCATACTGTTACTGGCACAGTTCTGGTTGTGACTGAATGATAGCAGACACACAGCTGCTCGCAGCCGTTTACACACAACAGGTGATCAGTTGGCTCATGAAGAGTAAACACTTCGCAAGCACGTAGCTACTAACTCTTCTTTGCACATCTCTCCCTTGAACAAATGGCGGTGGTTCGTAGACACAACGGTGTAGTCTTCGTACTTGCATTCCCAGTTACGTTTTAACGAATCTGAATACCCGCGCTTATTGTGGAACTCTTCTCTAAACTGTGTTTCATTTGTCATCCTCCAGTTCTTCATCCTGCGTGATTTAGACAACATTACAATTTTATCGTATATGTGTCACTTTTATGTAATATGCGTAATATGTGTTTTAAAGTAGCGGAAGTATCCGCTTTTCGACCAACACATGGTTACTTTCTTTGTGTCGTATACTATATATAAGTAACGAAAAATCTGTTTTTGACTCTGAGTTTGTTGAATCTGCTGAAGCTACGGAATAAACGCGTACCGCAGCAAGTCTTGTTTCAGGATCGCATGCTTCTGCGATACGACGCTGCGTGAGTGTGTACTCGGATACCGACATTTCGAGAGAACGTTGGGATCCTATTACCTATATTGGCAGCTTCGTGTCCCAGAAGAATGGAATTCTCAGCTACACCGCTGCAAAGACCACAAAATTCGCAAGTTTTTTTTTAATCTCGAAAACCCTAAGGTTTGTCGGTGTTTACATATGCAGCTCAAACCACATATTTTTTTTAGCTAGTAGACGCGGAAATTTAGAAGTGACAGAAATAATCTCATTTGTCGCAAAACTGTAGTGAATACATCAAGCAAAACGCAATGAGGAAGCTACACAGAACCAATATTCACGGAGTTCTGATTCCAGCATCCATGCTGCAAAATGTACAGAATGCCCTTCAGGAGAACTGGAATCTGCCCTTTGGTTAGTGATATAACTCACTGCGAAAACCATAGAGTATCTCAGTAAACCAAGAGTCTGGCCCTCCCGCCTCCAGCAAATATCTTGAGAGCCTAAGTTTTTCCAACGGGAAACACATTGTCATTGCCATGAGACAGTGAAACATAGTGTGGAGAATCCGTTAATGAATCAACTGCATCAGATTCAGACTTTTTCATGTTACAATCAAAGAATGTACTAAGGCTAATAAAAATGAAAAGGTGCAAAATAAGAGATGAAGTTTGGAACTGTGGTGTATGATCTGTCATCTGTTCAGAGGACGCAAGCAAGAACAAGAACGGCGCTGACTGTATACAGCCCTCTCACTGTCCAGCACCCTAGCAAGTTCTGTGCTAACCGTCCGTTGTTGAGGAAGCTGACCTGCTACGTCACCTTAAGAGGGATAATCCCGTTGTATCTAACGAAACAACAGGGCAAGTGACCGGTAATCGGAAACATTGTTATTACAAAATTATTGAAATATATCATAAAACAGCTGTGACTGATGGTCATTTTTCAGGGGCGTATCTGGGGGGGAGGGGGGTGCTTCCGCCCCAGGCGGCAGAATCCAAGGGGCAGCAAAATAAATATTTTGAAAGAAAAGAGTAACGTTATTCGCTTACAAAATTTTAAGTTATTGACCCAGTTCAATAAATGATTGTGATTTTTAAAGTTGAGGGCGTCCAGTGTGCTTACTCGCCCTGCACGCCAAAAGGCCTAGTTACGCCACTGCATATTTGCTACGTCAGCGAGACGGAGTCTGATTAGCTACTCGGGGCTACGCAGCAGCATTTCCAACATTTTCAGCAGTTTGCGTATGTAATACATTTTTCAGAGTCTGAATTAATTATGACTGGATTTTAGACGTTACACAAACATTTCGCGACGTACTTCAAAGTGCCTACTATTTCTTACAAGCTAATATTTATATGTCACTACTATATTACGGTGTAACAGAAATATATTTCTTTTCCAAATTAGTTTAGGCCTATATTGTCGGACATCTCTGTCTTGGTCTTCCTATATCCATTATTAAACGTGGAGTGTTTTTTAAGTTATTTCCATTAAATAATACCTAAAAGTTTTACGGCAGTCATATAGCCTATGATAAATTAATATCTGGTGATCTCCCGATAATCCCGTTATTTCCTGCAGTTTTATTTCTTAAAAGACGCTGCTTTCATTGATCTCATAATGTTAGCGTTTACCTTTTGTTGATCTTCTGGTAGTCTTTTTCTCTTATTCTGCAGGACGTAGTCAAACTGTATGAAATATGATTTGAGCTGACTGTACCTGGCAACTGTTCGTTTCTCACAACAATAATGAAACTGGATTTAAAACTGTGTCCTTTGAAGCCCGAAAGATATTGTGTGCATGTTGGATTTAATGGTGGGTTTGAAAACACAGGATCTGTGATCTTGTTTTCAGTTGAAATTTTGATTATTGAAATGAATTTCAGATTGTTTACAGAACTATATGTACAAAACAAAGCTCCCCGTTTTTTCTGACGATTATTGTTATCCTTGTAGTTTTTTCAGTTAATAGAATATTTACTTAAATGTGAAAATGGGAAATCTCGCTTGAATTTAATTCGCGACTCGTCAGTGCTTTCATGAGGTTAGTGATGATTTCTAGGCTTTTTCATGAACTAACCCACTTACGTAATTATTTGAGTGAGCGGCGTGCACAAATAAGCTGCAGTTTTTCAGATATTTCCGAATGCACAATTCGTTTATTACTCGTGACGTATCGCTCCGCAACGTACTTCTGTTTGGTCATGCAATACTAGTTTTCAGAGCCCAATTTATGGTTTAATTTTGTGAGAGTTTGTGTTACTTGTTTGCTGTACACAGTGTACGTATATATAGTAACGTCCGCGTTACTCTGTGATTCTGCGACTGCCTCTTTAATACGCTCAACAATGCATATCTACTGTAATGCTTATGTAAGCATCTCGCCTCTCTCGCTATAACGTTTTTGCACGAGTCCGTCCTCCGACAACGAGGTTATTCCAAGGCTTAGGAAATAATATTCACCCGTCAAACTGCTGTGTTGCTTTTAATCTTCTACGCTTTACCACATCCCATTCTCAACTGTCCTAAAATTGAAAACATTTTAGAATAGCAGAAGCTGTGAAAACACAAAGACATCTGTGTTGTACAAATTGTGTGCAGTTTTTTTTTGTTATTTTAGTGTTAGCTTCTTAATTTAACTTACTTCTTTATGTCATCTTAGTCGGTCGGAAGCAGCCTTCAAGTACTGACCGTCAACATGACAGAATCGTGTGAAATCAGTTTCGCTATAGAGCCTCGTGAGGTAAGAAACGAAGGAAATATATCGAAGACAGGCGACGTTACTTCAAGGGAACTTTCAGCGAAAGTGGTTAATAAACCTGGGAAATCTAAACCGCTTTCATGTTCCTTGCATCTCGAGCATACTTCTAAGTGTACCAGCACACAAACCGAAAGACTTCGGAGTCGTATCAAAAGTTTGCCGCCAACGGAAATTTTATACACGCTAGTACGAGAAGCTAGGTCACGAAAACTTTCCGCGCCTGAGATTGGTATGGCCGAGAAGCACAAGGAAGGTCAAATACACAGGTACACTAATAACTTCCATGCACTGGACACGCAACAGGGGACAAAACGTTTGATCACTTTTCCACACCTTTACTATGGAAACAGGTGCTGTTACTGTCAGGATCGTCACGAACGTGAAGAATCACTGCTTGAACTTCATGAATTCTTGCTGCAACGAAGAGATTCACACGAAGAACTTCCCAGTGCAAACTCTGCCATTTTTGTCTTAAAAGAGACAAATCTTCAGTCTGCAGGCCGCAGGAGTGTGACGTATCTTGCAGATAGCGAACCTGTTTGTGGCAAGAGGAATACTGACAGCAAAGCTATACGAAGACATTCGACATCGAATACAAGAAGCACCAGCAAGATGCCGGGGTATCGGCGGAGCCGTCGATCACTGAGGAGGAAATCACAATTCCCGGACAGCCAGACAAATGCCGTCGCCATAAATCGTCAAATGTCAACAAGTGACGCGTTGGTCGGTAGTGGTGCAGTTGCAATTAGCAGTAAGAGGAGAATTAGTGCTGACCCAGAATCGGATAGAGCTTACGAAGATAAGGCTTTTAATGTAGTTGATATTTCTGATAAAAGACGACGTCTGATAGTATCACTATTTACAGCTTTTGTAATTATGCTCGTTGCTGTCGCAGTAATAATGATATCAGCTACTCTCAGTATTGGAGCTGGCAGCACTGGGTCTACTTAATTGGGCCACACGTGAGTAACACTGCATGTACACATATTCTAAATACAGCATTTCAATACTGTTGTTAAATACAAAGATAACAGTTTTTTTAATAAAATATTCGATTTTTATAAAGCACAAACACCGTTAGCCTACATGTACACATAGTATTCGCGCGTATTGAGACTCAAGCGGAAGAAAGAATTATGCAGAACGAAAAGCAAATAATATGAAACAAGAACACTGCAGTGGTATGTAAGTTCAGAATCAATAAATCTTAAAAAAATATGTGGAGATACATCTTGTTTGACCCTTGAAAATCAGCTAAATTTTATATACAGCTTCAGTTTCTACCGTAAAGAAACTGCTTCGTCTGCACTACAAAAACCAGTCAGTCAATAATGTTCAGGGAAATAATCGCTGTTTATTGTCAGAATCGCTGGGAGAAAATAAATACGCCCTCTGCGCAACATGCAGATTTTCTTAATGTTACAGCATGTCGTATATAATTACCATTGGGATTCAAATGGTAAGAGCAGCTGGCTGAAGGAATTATTGGAGAGCGTGGTCGTCAATGTTAGATGATACAGATGGCGTGGTCGGGTTTGGAAATCTGAAATTTCACTGCGGGCAGACAACGTACTCGTTCGTGGCTAGAGTTGCAAATACTTGTTTATATTGGAAAGAATTAACTTTTAGCAAGAGAGTAAACTGAGGGCATAACAGGTCGAAGATATTCTTGAGTGGGTAAATCGTGCTGCTTTTAAAGCAATTCGTTTTTGATAACAGTGTTGTCAATCCCGATTTAAAGCCTCACAGTTCCTTCATAATTCTTTATGCTTCTACTTAAGCTGGAAAGAACTTGCCAATACAGACACAAACCTACACTTTCCATGAAAGCGAAGGAATAACTTGAGTACTGGAGTCGACTGTTAGCTTCTTACGGAGGACGCTGCTTTTTGGCTTTAGTTAGTCATTCTCTTCCGCATTCATTTGAAGTGCAGAATGTGTTACAATATTTAAACTACAGAGAATGAAGGAATTTATTAGAAAAACAGTGTTGACAAAGTCGCAAAATCCAGTCCAGTGTTGCATGATAAATAATGCTTCTAAGTTTGACAGATGTGTAGCTTCTCTGGCAAATGTCGGGAAGTATTTACGTAATCTCCTGTAGTAATTTTCACAGTAAAATGACTTTAATGGACAGTTTAAATTTAAGCAGTGTAAAGAAAAGCGACCGGATTCCGGCAGTCAACTGTTGCTCAACAGGCTAAGTATCATGTGACATAACACATGTGTCGGCCATTAGACCGGCGAAGTTGTGGTTGCCCTTTACTCTTAAATAAATAAATAGTTTATTATGTTTGCACATCAGTTTGTACTGTGTGATTGACATTCCCTTTAAGATGTTTACCTTGCTTTACGTCAGTAATGTTCTGTCTTAAATAAGTGTCAGTATATTTAGAATCATATATTTAATTGATAATTAAGTTACTGTAGTAAATCATCACATGTTGCAATTGCACTTCCACGAATAACGACATTACTTTAAACTCCTTTTAACTGGCTACAAATAATGTGTTTCTTACAGTATCGCTGTAAATTTAAATATTGTATATTTAAATCCTCCTTTCACTGAAAGTATTCTTTGTTCTCACAAAAGTGATCTCTCTGTTGTAATTGCAGTCACCTTCTTTCACACGCCTTGTACAAATCTAGTCAGTTACATGCCAACGAAACGTCAGTGGTATTTGAAGTTCCTCGGCAGACTGACGTTGGTAGAATCATGGTCCAGTTATCGTGTAAGGTTGAGTTTACACTAAACTGTCAAAAGAGAAGCTTGATATTTTTCGACAAATCTGCAACACTTATGTAACATTTATGAAAGATATGTGCAATTTTGCAGTTCGGTCTTGGCAAATGTTCGTGTTTTCTGTAACTCTCCCTAGTCCAGTCGCCAGCCAGTAAAGATAAAGAGATTTCTGTCTTGTTTCAAGTGTCACGAACTGGAAACCGGCTTAGCGTTTATTAGTGCCTGACACACTTGTGGAATTGTTAACGTTATTGACTGCTTTGAAACTTCAAGTAGGTACTTCATGCTGTCCTATGATTCTCCAGTTGCAAGGATTCTCAGTGTCGTTGCCAAGCATTTCCGTCAGCCTGATAGAATTTCTAAGGTTTTTACTTTTCTTTTTAACTGCTGGACCAACAAGACATATCAGATTCTCGAAATCCTTGCTTGACTTTCTAAAAAAATCACACTAACTCGATCGCAGTTCTCCGCTTAGTCCAACATCATTATTCCGCAAATCCGCCAGTAGTTCATCACCGTCATATATTTTGCGTGTACTCATATGCTGGCCGTTTTTTCCCTTGATACTCGTGATGCCAGGAATATGAAGCTAGCCGCAGCCATGCTTGTGTTCTGATCATCATCTTCATTTTCGTTGAAGCTCTACGTGATGTGTTCACTTAAGTGCAGCTGTCCATTGAGTATGAACAGGGCAAAACAAAACTGAAGCGTCTAGAATATGTCTGTGTTTTGTTGGACGTGCGTGGACAGTACTATTACTTTGGTTTCTGTTCTGTTTTGTTTTATTTCTATCTTGGTTTCGTCAGTTTAGTGTGGACACTGCCTAAGAGCAAATGCAGTGAGTAAATCTGTCATTACAACTCTATTCCACATGAAATATGCGAAATCACCGTCCCTTTTCCCGTACTGCTTAACGTGCCTTATTTCAAAAAATAGCTTCGAAGTGCCGAACTCCAGCTTCTAAACAGGCCTCGCATCTTTTGAAAGTATTTCTCGCCACGCAGTTAACATTTTGTATGAAATATTAACAATTTATCTTCGAAAGGTTTTCTTTGATTCTTGAAAATAATGTGAATTTCCTATGTTTTCTCTTATTCAGTTAATCCACGAGTTATTTTGTTGGGTTTAATTTAACATAACGGCCGAAATTTGTTTCTTAGAACGACACCGCAGGCCCTATGATTTTGCGTGCACTCACGGCCCTTTAAGTTCATATCAAGGGAAATTCATGAACCGCTTGCGGATTTTCGTAGCAATAATATGTTACTGTGACTTTTCAGTTTCCTACTTTGTGGAAACTGGGCCTCATCCGAGAAAAACATGTTTTTGTATTTTATTTTTGTCCAGATCTGAACCTGTCATTTCAGATTCTTTCAGTGTTCTGTATATTTTTCTGTTGTAGAGCGCTGATGACGTGGAATATTTTTCACAAAACTTTTCGTGCATTTGCCCATGACAGAACGCGTTGTTTGCAGTAGTGTTACCAATGAACGCTCTGTCTCCAACAGAATACATTCCTCATGCGCACTAAAAGTCTTTTCTCTAAGAGTCATAGCACGATTGCACGACGTCGTCACAGAACACCGCAGATAGTAAGACGTTAACACTTGGCCGACTCGTCTTGTTTAGGGGAGCTTTGATTTCCTTAAGCTCGAGATCCGATTACAAATACATTCTGTGTAAAACCTTCTATAAAATGACCAGGGACTAGTTGATAATACAAATGGAAAAACTAGATAGATGTCAACATTGACAACTTTTACAAGAGACTTCTCCGTTCTGGCTCTAGTAGAGAGAGGATGCATCCTGATTTACAGATCTATACTGGGGGATGGCTATGAAGGAATATCAGGGTTTTCATAGAAAGTATTTCCGTTCCATTATTAAAACAAATTTGACCATGAAGGACTGCAGAGGTACATTAGTCTAATAAATAAAAGCTCTAATGCCCCAACATATTTGTTTCTACCAACATGTGGTAACCATCAGGGGAACACTTAAACTGCTGTGTAATTACATGAAATAAAATGTTCAGTGCGCATTGCACATAAAATGAACACATTACGTATAGAGGACTATGTGATACAATTCCTGTTTGAAGAAGTTACGAGCGTCGTATGCCATAATTGCCTAAAAATCTACTGTATGGAAAGTACAACTAGGTACTTCCACTCAGTTTCAGCTTTACAAAATATCAGCGATATTTTTGCTAGAGCGTGTTTAATGTTTGTAGGAATCATATATTACAAATGGTTCCCTCTGTCGGGAAAAACGTATTTTTCTAAGCCTATTTCCTGTCAGGTCGGACCGTTACAACATTTCATGTACCAAGAATTACATTTGTTTTCTTGTGAACACACTGAAGGCTGTTACGAATTGTATTACTTCTCGCTGCATAGTGATACCTAGCATTTTTGTCTTTATGTGGTTGTTGTGTCCTCATAGTGTGATCGATACGAGTTCTATGAACGTATCTTTGGGACAACCTGAAAGCGGACGTAAATAATAATTTCTTGTCCTACATTTTTATTTTAAGGTTATTATGATGAAAATGTGTATTTTATCGAACACTTCTCCAGCCATATCTTTCCTACATAAGCTCAGTATTTGATACAGCGTCCTCAAATAAAATAAAGAAGCAGCCATTCTCACATACGCTGTTTTTACGTGTGCGATAATTAAGGATCCCAGCCCCGGCTGATAGGGTTTTAAAGAGCTCGTTCCCGGTGTCCCGCGAAATTCAATTCTGGACTTCAAATGTCCCGTGTTTCACCAAGTCATAAAAACTCGGCCTTTCCGAAAATACGTACGAAAATTTCGAATTTCCCACAGTGGGAGAAACATCTACAGGAGTAGCACAGCCATAAACAAGTCACAAAGAGGAAAGAAGAGGAGCGGGGAAGAAGATGGTAAATTAGTGATTATAGAGCCTGGACTGGGGCTGACGAGAGTGAGGAATACGTATGTAAAGGAAAATCAGTCAGTGGACTCACCGTCTGAGTTTGCTTGTATATTCAAACTAACTCAACTAACCAATTTTACTACATCAAGGATGAGACTGGAGGGTCTCTTAGCATACGAAACTGATCTTTTAAAGGGTGGAAAATGTGGACTGGATTCGGTGGACACAGGATAGTGTCCAGTGGGGCTGTTGTGGAAAAGGCAATGAACGTTCGGGTTCCATAATGAAAGGCTGACCAACTGAGTGTTTATCGGCGTCTGAATGACTGTGTGTCATGAGGTTAGGTATGCACTCGAAATTGACTGTATATTTAAAGGACGACACTTAATGATGTCTACATTACTTGTGAATACTGAAATTTCTTAACCGAGGAATGAAATGAGCTAAATCCGGTGGCCGAGCGTTGTCATGTCTCCGCAGACTTAGGCCGTATGTACAGTGGCACTGGGTGTTTGATTCAAATAGGCACATAAATGTTTGTCCGTGGTTTGCTGTACTGTTTTGCGACAATAGGGATGCCGTGCAATGAACCGATCTCCCCAAGACATTGGATCAATTAGCCCACCACAAATCATTTCTAGCCACAAAGCAGAGAGTCTGGTTTGTGTTGAAGTATACGACTTTCGATTATGGAATCTTTAATTTTCACCCCCCTGCCTTATATTGGAATTCAACAATGTCTCTAGGAATTCGTTAGAAGTTGCCATTATTTAGTGTTATTTAAAAATATCTTGAACTTATCTCATTGATATGTTATGATAAAATCGGGGGTGCTCAAATTTTCCAAATATCCAGAAGCCACCCGAAAATTCTTGGCGCCAGAATGGCGACATGAAGCAAGATCCATACTGAGAACATACAAATATTAGGCACCACCATACAAAATCCGTCGCTGCGGCGACCCGGCACCTGGGATTTTTGCACCCCCGGTTTAAAGTACTTAACTGGTAAGTGGAAAGAGGTAAATTTTTTGACCGAACTTTTTCAGGTGCTCACAGCATGAGGCCGTCTGTATATTAGCATTGTGTGTTTGATTCCAGTTCTGAGTTTGAGTGTTTGTCTCTGGTCTACTGCATTGTCTTGCTAGAAGTGGGAATATTGCAATGGATTAACTTTTCCGAATTGAAAGACTAATTGGCTCGCTATTAATCGTAACGAATCACCAGTCAGTCGTCCTTTTTGTGTGAAAAGAAGACAGTTTTAAACTGTGGCACTTGTCAGCTTCAGTCTGTTCCTTGAATTGGAGTTCGCAAGCATTGTTGGAAGTGCAGTAGAAGTAACAAGTATTTAATGTCATTTGCCGTTTAAGATTTATGTAACATATTTTTAAGAAGTATAGGCCTAATTCAGGTCAGTTTCAAGATTAACCGCTTGTGACGTTTGGCCGATGGAATGGCTGGATTGCTTCTGGACAGAACATCCTCCAGAACAGCACCTTAACAAACTTCATTTGGGCTGAGCTGAAGCCCTTGAAGGCTGAACTTTACGAGTTATGCGACTTGAAAGTCCGTGTGAAGTACATAGCCTATAGTTTATTTGCGTGGAGGAGATATTCAAGACAGAACTGTTTGCTTCCTAGCCCAACACACATAATTACACTTGGTCTTCGATGAGAATGTCAGAACCCTCGCTGAGGCGGTGCCTTCTTGCGGTTTTTCCTTCTACTGCATGAACTTGTTTCAAAAGATCCCCTATAATATCAGCTGACCACAACAAAAATAACTCAGCTATACCAACTTTACTGTTATCTCGTTTACAAAGTCATGTGGTCTTGATCTTTGTGCTGCTTGAAAGTAACGTTATGGATATCAGTTACACAGAAAGGGACGGAGATGAACAAACTTAATTTTGTGCTTTCAAGCAAAACCATGTTATAGAGGGATGTAGAAAAGAGTCAGATAAAACGCTGGAACAGCTCAACATTACCAGGTGGTAGCGGTGGTGGGTGACCTTTGACCTACTGTACGTGAGGGGAAAGAGAAGTAGAGAGAGAAGTAGAGGGAGCAGCGCCTCCACGGATCGAAGCGCCGACGCCTGGAACTAAATTTCCTAGTGGTCCAGTCGAAGCTCTCGAGCATCCCCTATGCTCACTGGATGCTGCTGGAAGATCTGAGTACAGTGACGATTGTTGGGCCGAGTAGGGACGGGGTTGGGGCGACGACGGGACGTATCAACCCCAGGACTGTCCCCACCCACCCACTCACTCACCAGCTAACCGCGCGAAGGGGAATGTTACAGGTGGTTCTTTTGCTTACGTTATGTCCTGTTACTAATTTTTCTCGAAATTATTTGGACCTCAGTGCTGAGGAACGGGGACATAATTAGATCATTATGAAATTTTGGATACAGTCCCAGAGAAAATTAGTGTGTTTATTAGTGTTCATACCGAATTTCAGTGGACTCGCATGTTTACAGCATTGAACTGATTTTACGTGTGTTTTGGAAGTGACGTATGCTTAACTATGAACATACAGGTACTTTTCTTAAGTAAGAACAGTGAGTATTATTTGCAGATATCTTGTTAAGTGTAAATACATTTGTTTTCTGATATGTCGGGGGTCCGCTCATATAGGTCTATTCTGCATAAACCGGTTAACGCCATTTCAAGTAATAACCTTCAAATGTGTGAAAATCATATTCATTAGTTTATGTTTGATCTGGTGTTTGTGTCAGAAACTGGAAGAATTGTCTGTATTCTGTTTGTAGCACGATCAGTTTACCGAATTAACATAAATATAAGAAAACGTTTTTCACTTGGGAATTTTTTCGTAATTGAAGTGTGTACTGTAAGACGTAAATACTGTGCATTCCTTTAGTAAAACTAAAGCGCTCTTTACACTTCCCACTACAGAAGTTAAGATAGTTTATTAGGCTTTTCTGTAGAATGCAGTCTACTGCTGGTATGGGTTTTATTTATTTCAGTACATTTTCTTCTTTGTAATCACATACGAAAGCCCCCACATTCACAACTACGAAATATTTCGTAAATGAACCCTTTTAATAAAGGAAGCGTTTAGTGCTTTGTGATTTGTAAGGGCCATTTTGGCTTATAGTGTCTAAAATTTGAATGCGCCGCTGTCAGCAGCAAAAAATGTAGCGTCACGTTATAAGATATATAGCGAATATTGAATTTTAAAGGATCAGATAGGAAACAATCCTTCCGTAGTTAGAGATAGACCCTACTGTCTTGGGATTTGCCACAGCCAGTATAGCCCATCTGCGCTCGGAGATAAGAACCCGGCCGCTACCGAATTACATGAAGCTTTACTACTCTGTCAGTACGACATTTTTCACTGGATGAATTCCACTATTTGCACAAAATCTTAATGACGCAAACAATATAATGGCGCAAACAAGACTCCCAGTCTAAACACTGTCCATACTCAGACCACAGTTCTGAGTATTAAAGACATAGCTGAACTCCTGTAAGTAGCCTGTTGTAAGTTTTGCATGTCGTGCATGGACTAATACGGAAGAAGCATTAGCTGTTCTGTAACGTTACGTGGCGTACCAGAGCGAAGGCCTCAACTACACCGTGGCGGAAGGCCGAAATCTCACTAGTTCTGAACAATTTCAGAAAATTACAATCATTAATTTTGAAACATATATTTGGATTAGTACACTCACAGGTAAAATTGAAGTAATGTATCAGACGCCTTTCCCGAAAATGCAGTTTTTGACAGTTAACTTGCAAGATAATTTATTTAGTAATATGTAAAAAAATTAATAAATTCATTTAAAAATATTCGTGTACATTAGGCATGTGGTTGTTTTTAAAAAGTAGCAGCAGTTTCATTTTACGACTAAAACTCGATGAACACTTTTTACCAGTAACATGTGAAAAGCACTGTGTAAGTAATGTTTGCAATAAGGTAGTGTACGGGTAATAGCACGGCTGATGTTGAAATAATTCAACGTGTCAGACTCTCTAAAGATGGCCGAAACGTGCCAAGACATGCAGAGTTTATAAAGGGAGAGTGATAAACTGTAACTCTTAAGACAAAGTAATGTACAAAGTAATGTACAGCTTTAATCGTGAGTATTGCATCTCATTCAGTTTTAAAAACTCTCTTAATTCTACCGGATCTGTGGTTGAGTTAAGTTTAGCAGTAGGTCATAAAAGTGGCCAAGACTAAAGCTATACATCCTAATTACATTTAATAAATTTTTATTAGGAGTTTCTAATTACTTTTTTACATCGGTGATGATGAACGTCTGCAAGCCAAATCAGACTTCCATGTAGTTCAGCGAGCCGTGTCATAGTGACGTCACAGGGACTGGTTTTATTGGAGCTCTCTTTCTGGGAATAACAATAAAACAGGGGCCAAAATTGGTAGCTATACGTGGGCCCGCCCGCGCGCGCGCGCGCGCACGCACGCACGCACATTTATCTTCAATTTGAGAAACTTCCGTTTCAAGAACATGAAACTTGGTAGGAATATTATACCATTGGAGGACATCCTAATGCCATTATTTCTATTTTCCACGTTCAGTAATGCTAGCATGGAGGACAAGCTAATTTCTGAGGCTACGTGCGGAAGTTTCCTTTACTTTTCGGTTTGATGGCTTACCGTCTGAGCCGGGAATGTGAAATTTAGTAGAGAGATACATCATTCACGTAGTAATAAATCACCTATGCGCTTTTATAAGTCATGTTACAGGTATGGCGAGGTTACAAAACTATATGGTTTTATCAGACAAACCTACCTTACGCCTTACAGGTTCTCTGCTTTGTTATTAAGTTCTTTTAAAAAGATAATCTAAAACAATATCAAAAATACTACTATATTTATAGAATTGTAGAAGCTTTATCTATAGTACGGAACGAATTAATTGCCGTACGTTTCGGCAAGTAATGTCCTACCTGATGCTGAATAAGGAAGGCTTCAACAGAAGTACCAACACACATTGTGTTTCGTTCTGTCGGAGATTTGTATTTATAAGTTATTCAAAGTGGAACGTCTGTGTCCAAAATCGCAGTCTGTGCAAGATGTTTAAAAACACGACACGAAATGTCACTGTCTCCTTTCCCGTAAATTACATTGTTAAAGTTCGAAATTATATTTTAATATATTATAATTGTTCAAATAAAACACGTTTGTGGATTGTTCTTGGCATTTAAACGTGAAGCCACGGGCATTAAGGCAGCTTCCCAGAGAAAAACTAATCCTACGGAATTGTCTAGGCTATTGCTGGAACCACATCATCGCAGCGGTCCGCATCCATGCAGTGTGGGGTATATGAAATATTGCTTGTAAGTCAACAATTGCAATAATGGCAAGGATGCAAGTACTTGAGATTATTGTCCGACGAATTCGAAATATTCATGACATCGGCTAAGTAACAATTTCTTCACAAAACTCATATACCTCTTGGACTGGAAATTTATGCTGTAGGAGAATATATTTTATTCATTTCTGCGTTCAGAGTTTTGTTATTGTCTCTGTTGATGCATCAACGAGTTTTGTTGTAGTTTGGGATATGTTTTTCTCTGCATGGCCTGAATCCTGTGTCCCATTATATTTATATATCTCTTGAGCCTTTTAACTAGTTATTTAAAAGTGAAGGCCGCTACATCACAGTTTTGCTCAGAACAGTTTCCTTAGAGTGGCTGATGTTCTTAGAGGCAACCGATTTCGAACTTAGGACATAATATAGTTTCTCCTAGAATAAGCCTACTGCAATACATGAATCGTCGTGGTGAATAACAACACTTGTTGCTCATGTCACACTCTATTCTAGTGGTTCAGCCACAGAAACGCATATTTGTTCAGTTAGGTGATGGTCTTCTTTTGGGTTGCTGCACCGTGTGGTGATCAAATTTTCAGACGTTTCGGAAGAACGTACTTCCTTTCTTTTCAGGGTGAATGAATTGGTTTGGCTGAATGCTACATGAACAGTTAACCACTACACGGTGCAGAAACCCATAAGGAGGCTACAGTCTGATCAACAAGAGCCCCGAAATCTGAGAACTTACATATATGTTCGAAAATATAAAACGGTGCCAATGTGACAGAGAAAATCGTAGGTTTATGGGGACATACACGATTAATCCTGACAACTAATGGACCATTGTAGTATGGACGTGAAGTATTTTATGGCAGAACATAAACGCATGTACAAATTTGTAAGAATACGCTCCTGTTTCTCTAACCTTGCAAATATGCAAACTGCCTAAGGGTTTTTTGTTATGTCTGAGCAATTTTTACGAGTTTAAAGCTAATGTCTTAGAGATGTTCGTTCTAATCTATGGAATTGCGATGTATCTGATGAGCCTGGAGATATGAAGGCTTTTTTGAGAAAACAGTTACACTATTTTTTTTCCGGAAGTGTCTATGATTTTACATGTCTTGGAGTGTCTACTTGTAATTAATTCCAAAAAAACCAACTGCTTCTAGAGATATTAATGGCTGTTTATCTACTCAAGAGATTCCCTCTGCCCCACGGTAACCGAAAATTAATCACTGCTTTCAAAAAATATTGTCATTACGCCCTACCATGAACCACAAAAATCCACCTTACATCCCCAACCCCTATTCATTTAGGATTTTAGAATTTCATTTAATGGTATGCACTATCAATGACTAGGTCGCCCAAGTGGTCTCTCTCTTTTACGTTTTTAGACTAAAACATTTTGCTCATATTTGCTCAGACATATTGTAGAATAAAATATATTCTACGTAATATAATGTTAATTTTATATTTCATAATTTAGTTTGGGGTTTGTTACATCAATTATCATAGACTTAATTCCGCGGAAAAATGTTAGACAATAAACTTCAAATAACAAGACAAAGCAGAAGATTTTCGAGGAGACAGAAGCATCAGCTGACATGAAGAAGAAATCAACCGGCTTAAGCCTTGTAGATGATGATTATTGCCTCTTTACTAGTAATATTAGGACGATGAAATCGAGGAGGATGAGGTGGGTGGGGAGTGTAGCATGTATTGGAGAGATTTTATTAGGGAAACCTGAAGGGGGAGACACTTAAAAGACCAAGGTATAGATGGGAAGACAGTATTAAAACTGATGTCGCTGAAGGTGGGCCGGGGCTTCGGGTGGATACGGCTGGTTGAGAATAGTAAATAGTAACAGGCTCTGATGAATCCGATAGGAAAATTTAGTATTATTTATTCCGTGCATTGTGCTTGCAATAATTTATACGCCCAAACATATACGCACAATAAAATTATTATAAGTTGACCATAAACGTGGACCCTCCTACACGTTAGAGCGATAAATCGCCATCCTCAGGCAGACGTCAGTGCGAAGGAATATATGATATCAATACGTAAATTTTACATGTACAGCATTAAGAATATGTAACAGCAGCTACAAATATAATAATATGGATATTATGGCTAGTATGTTGTTGACACATTTTTGGTTAAAGTTCATTGTTTACAATGCGTGTAGTTATACGTATACGGACATTAACATCGACGTTTTCGATGCGGAAGCATAAAGTCCTGCAAATGTGGTGAAAATTTAAAATTAGCACAGAATAAAAATATATCGCATGCAAGTGTAGTTATATATCTACGTGGTATTTTGTCATATATGGCGATTTATTGCTGATACATGTAGGAGGGTTCATGTTTATGGGTAATTTATAATAATTTTATTAAGTGTATTTGTTGGTGTATAAAACGGTAGGGAACGTACGGGTTCCATAAAGGGCTTGAAATTTCTTGACTATCTGAAATCAAATCAGATTCCGAAGGAAGACTGTGCTTCATGGCGCTATTAACCCTTTAAAGACGAAACATCTCTATTATACAAGGACTCTGCGTACCGCGCAGAAAACACTCTACACCTCAGTTATGAAAACCAATCTCTTAATGTTTTATAAGGCAAAAGTTGCTCTTTGTTTCGAGATCCGTACAGAACACATAAACGCAATGTGGGCACCACGTAGAATTTTTTGATGTTAAACCTGGTCGTATGTAAAGTTACCGCTAGGCTTTAAAAGGTTAATCTGTCCCTCTGTTTTATGATATTAAACAATTGAACCATTAATATCTGTTACTTTTGCCATAAAATTCTAAGAAGTACTTGGGCTACTCACAGCTCTGCCAAAACGAGAATGTCTGACAAAGATATTTTTACGTCAAAACTATGATGTGTTTATAATAGATACTTGTGTTTTGGCCCTGTAATTAAAATTAGACTACTGATGTGCTTAACGTGGCGCAGTGGGGCGTAGAATCTTAGATCCTTGTACACTGCAGAGCCATTGGAGACAGCTGTTATGTATCGTAGAATACCCATAAAATAAGACCATTGCCATATTTAATAAAGAATTACATTTACTTAAGTTTTTTCTGTGTTAGATCCCAATAAACTTAGCTATATAGTTTTTGATTAATTGTAGGCACTCTTTTCCAGTAACCGTTGTTTTAAAGCTCTTACATTATTTTACAAATTGGATTGCTGTCTTCCTTAAAATCGAAAGTCGAGTGTCTCTTGTTATGACAGAAATGTCTTTATTATTCAAATATCCAACACAATCACCCCTCTATCCCTCCCTAGTCATGCTCACATCCTCATTTTGTCTGCTCAGCAGTTGTTGAACCATTGACTAACCGAAATAAAATAAACACCCGCTTCACTACTGACGTTTACACTGCGAGGCCTTCATTAATGAATCATTTCTTCTGAGAACGTATAAGACTGCGTAGTCTCAAAGATTGCTATTATGTTATCCCTGTTCACTACAACTTCTGCTTCTAATTGAGACATACCAGACGTTTATCTAAATCAAAACGTGCAGGTAACTCTCAAAAGTCCAGTAAGTCTGCTAAGTGTTTATCCGAGTAATGCAGTATATTTTTCTGTTGACTGATTTGAAGAAGCTGGATGTCTAAGCGATGTATTTGTTAGGCAGCGTGGCGATTTGTAAAACTGGTTTTGACGCTGAACGTGGTGCGTTTTTATTTCATTTCCATTCTGAAATATTTCGTAGTGCCTACTGTCGCTGCACTGCACGGCCCAATGCCTAGCAACGAACCGTGTGCTTTGTTTTCTTCACAGCAACGAGCATGTGGAACTAAATCAATAAGCTGCAACCGTTTGGCAGTATGATTTACGTTATACATTCATGTGCGTTGTAAAATGAACGATAATCGGTACCTTTCTCATTATGTATCTTACAATCCAAAGCCTAACAAATAAGCCTTTCCAGGTATTTTAAAATATGGTGGGGAGAATTAGAGGTTAATATCCGATCATAATAAACTAGCGCTCATTTCTTACACCACTGGTCTCAGTTTCGTTCCGGGGTAAACGTCGTAGTCCTAACCTCTTCTATCTACTCACAGTAGGTGTCGAGGTTGTTTATTTTCACTTGATCACACTCAGACACACACCACAGTCGGTAGGGCTCCTCTGGACAAGGGATTGGCCCATCGCATAGACCTGTACCTGACAACACAAACACTGTACAAGACAAATATCTATGCCCCCGGTGGGATTCGAACCCACGATCGCAGCAAGCGCTCGGCCGCAGACCTACGCCTTAGACCGCGCGGCCACTGCGATCGGCCCTGAGTTAACGTATAGTCAAAACTGCTAAATTATCGAAATTAGGAAGGATGATATGAGCGCGTAATTAAGGAAGCATGGCCAATGGAACAAGCATGAAAAGCGCAAGGGAAGAGAACAACCCGTCTGGAGATCTGAGGTGGATGGGAAGATAATATTCAAACGGATCGTAGAAAAACAGTATGTGAGGACGTGGACAGGATTCATTTGGTTTAACAGGTCCGGCGACAAGCAAATGTCAACACAGTGTACAAACTTCGCATGTAAAATGAGGGGAATTCCTTGAACAAGTAATCGAATATTGGCTTCTTCACAAGGGACACTGATCTTTGCTCTGTTAGTTACTGTTCCCGGTTTTATTTAAAGAGGCATTATAATGACGCAGTATGTGTAATTTGAGAAGCAAGCGGCTGCGCTAGAGTAAAAGGAAATGGATCAATGAAGTGGAGCAAATAATACAAAACAATGCAGTGGTTAAGCATCTGATCTGTAACTGTATTAAGAAGGCACACAATTTGAATTCCGAATGAAAAAATGTTCTGACAGAAGGGTTTTTTATTTTATTTGGAAAAAACGTATACGTAGACATACAGACAGCCGGACAGGCAGATGGAACGATGAGCTAAATACTGAGAGACAGACAGAAAACCAGGCAGAGGCAGACATGCACAGGCAGTGATATAGAAAGATTGAGCAGCGAACAAATAGACATGTAGAAAGAGATGGATGCAAGCCTGATGAATGGATGGGTCGGGTGGGTGGTTGTGGGGATGTTTGGTTGAGTGATTAGGTAGATAGCCTGGTGACAGAACGAGTAGTAGCTGCTATCCATGGTAGGCAGGCAGATTAGATTCAGTTTTTGTCTCGTGTTGTTTGTGTTTGCAGATGGTTGAGTGTTCATGATGGTCGTAGATGACGGATACACAGTCGTATGTTTGTTGTAAGCTATTATTGTATGCATGAGTTCATTCGAGGCTGTATTTGGCTTGGTGCGTCACCATTTTTCATAGTGGAATATTCCCCTAGAAGCCCGTAAACCACTTGTAACACCAGCACCTTACAAGCAAGTCAACACAAAACAAATTTATCGTAAACAAATTTTTAACTTAAACACTTATATTAACCGGTAATAAAGCTTAATTTGAATCTTGCAACTAAGCTTAAAAGTATACGATCACCATCCATGCAAGCCACCAAATCTAGCCCTGTCGATGTCAGTAAAAAAATTATAGACTGTGGAAGTTTCTGTTTGTGTTATAATACGTACCTGACTTATCTGTTGAATACCTGCGAGAAATTTTATGTCTTTAAATAAGACGCAGCGTACAAATGTACATGCAAATGCAATCATAAAGCATGACTTCTTTCCTGCTTTTCTGCTATTGTATCGAGCAGACTTCCTGCAGCATTTCATTCCATTTCATAAAGAAGAGGTATCAGTGTGCGCTCAAAAGATATTAACCCTTTAAAGACGAAGCCTATCTGTTTTATATAAGGACTCAGTGCGCACCGCGCTGTAAACACTCTCCACTTCGGTTATAAAAACCAGTCTCTTAATGTTTTGTAAGGCAAAAGTTGCTGTTTGTTCTGAGATCCGTACAAAACACATAAAGGCAGTGTGGGCACCACGTAGAATTTTTTAATGGTAAACTCGGTGGTACGTCAAGTTATCGCTAGGCTTGAAAAGGTTAAAGAATTTCGGGACGTGTGGTAAATGTCATTATTATTTATCACAATTCATATGAGCGTACTGAGGCTTTATCGCATTTCTGTGACTGCTGTGTTCAAAACGCTAAAATAGACGAGTACTGCGATACAGTTACTCAGACATGATCTTTGTAGTAGACTGTCTGTCCTTTTTCGAGTAGGATTTAGTTTTCTGAGTTATAGGTACGAGTAATTACAATGTTTGAGTAACAATTACCGTATGTGCAGCCTGATTCTCTAATGTACACAGCAGGTATGCGTGAAAAGTTTGGCTGAAAATCTGAAAAGCAAGATGTCGCTTCATGGAATTAACGCGTATATGGGTTAATAAAGTGGATCTGGAAGGATAAGGGTGTGACACGGACTGGATTGTTGTGACTGAGGATAGGTCCTAATGACAGGCCTTAGGAAAGCGATAACGACCCACCAGGTTTCATGGAGGGATATTTCTTTACTAGCAGAGAAACTGTCAGCTTCCGAAGAAGGACTTAGCTGGGTAGAGTTAGCTATTTTTTGTCTTTATTTTCCCCCCGCTTCGTTCTTCCCATAGCTTCACTGCTGAACATATCATGTTGCCATATCTATTACTAATTTTGTGACGTTTGTACCTTAGATGACGTGGCAAGCAAGTACCGTCCTGCTGTCACAACTGTGGCAGTTTGTTAGAGAACACTGGAGTAGTTTGAATGTGACTCTGAGGGAGCATTCGTTGTAGATAGGAAGTGCAGCGAAACTCTTGTGAGGTGCGGACAAGGAGTATATAGCACAGAGAATGGTGTTCATCGTAGCAGTTATGTCTTGTTTTAGAAGTTAGACAATTGGCTTGAAAATGAACCTACTGTGTTGTAGTATTACGACGTCGTGCTTCAGAATCTGTAGTTTATCTGCTTGACACAGCCATCTGGTGTTATGATTCTGTCACAAATCTCTGTGCCTAAGGACACTTTGTAATTTCTATGTTTGCTCTCGATTTGCATCAAAGCAAGACCACGCAGTGACTGTCGCTTTTGGGCACATTCGCATAAAACTGAGAAAAGGGACTGTCAGCTTTGTCATATGTGTGTCTGTCCGTCCGCATGAAACAACTCGGCCCTCAGTGGACGGATTTCCATGAACTTCGATACTGAGGATTTTTACTGAAATCTGTGGACCAAATTCAAGTTTTCTTGAATTCAGGCAAAAGTAACAGACACTTTACATGAAGTCATAGTACTGCATCACATCACATCGCATTGTCGTTTTTAGGATACAAGCACGAAATACAGTGAAAGATTTAAATATAACATAGCTCTTTATATGGATGCTAACTGTATGTCAGGTAATGAGGGCAAAAATGTAAACAAAGTCATAATATTTACCACTTTGTTGTTGATTACGATTACGTAATGTGGTGCCACATGGACGCTATTCGTTGTGGTGTGACTAGCAGTCCAGTGGTCTAAACTTCCTGTTGTCACGTCACGTCACTTGCGGTTAACGTTTCACGTCTTCGCGCGATTTACGTGACGCATAATTTAAAAAATGCAAAAGTGCGTTTGCAGTATTTAATATTTATTGATTATATGTGGAAATACGAAATTCGGTATGCAGGTGTAAGAGTACTGTGACTGTGCCTACAAACTGCGTACGAAACGTTGTTCATAAGTCGTCAGTTACAAAATATTTCGATGGGGTGAAGTTGTGGTTATTAATGAGCTACAGATTCGACATAGACAAAATTAACGTAGACATGTAAATAACTTTTTCAAATATATATATTAACATGCTGATAGTAAGAACAACATTCGATGTAACTTGCCTATATCTGTGAACAATAACAGATCTGTGATACCGGTGGATTAAATTTTATGAACACTTGAGGAGAGTCCAGGGTGCAAAAAATCGAACTGCCGTATCTTTACATTGTACGAACATTTCCTGTACTTTCCCTTTCTATTTGATGACACTTTCAATTCCTCATATTATATACAGTCGAATATTAGGAATGTTATAGAATAATGTTGTGGAAAGAATGTGGAAATAAACGATTTTGGTCTCCTATAAGATAGTATGCCGGCATTTTCCCAGAGATGCTGAGAAAAAGACAGTCCACCGCAGTCAGAATAAGAGGTCTCCGGTCGAGATTTGATAGCGGGACCATAACAATTTGGAGCTAAGTGTTAGGCCTAACCACTTAGCAGAATTGTAAATCTGTCACATTGCGCTGGGTGAAAAAACCGTATTTGGTCATGTACCACTGCTCGAAAGTAATAAATATGCAATAACCAAATCAACATAGCGAGGCCAGTAAATAAAGGCTGTCTATTTTACAGTCTTAGGGATACTTACCAAATGCTGGTTATTCATCCTATAACGTTTAGAGTAAGGCGAAAGCAGTGCTTTTGCGAACTTGGAAAGCAGCAATGGAATTCATAATCACTGCCCATTTCCAACGCAATTCATAGTTAAAGCTACAAACTCTATCATAAATGGCTACTTAAAGTTGCGTAGGAATTGTCGGACTGACCAGTTTTATTCACGTTTGAGTGGTTAGCATTCGCCATCTTAAAGTTCCAGCTTCGATTTTCCGGCCCAAAATCTGCGTAAGCTAATTGAGAGTTCCTGGTTCCTTTCGCACAGCTTCCCAGCTTAAATGCATGGAATGTTTGTCTCAGCAGAGTCAGTACGCACTGCTCATGTTACAGGTTTTAACTTCTTAGTTAAGCACATTTTCATACTGTCAGTAAGATTGTATGTTACATTATAATTAACTATTTTTACACGTATGTATTGTGCCACATCCCTTATTTTTGAAACAGATAAAGGTGGATATAACCACATAGTAGACCATGACTGATTTCTGCCACATTCTTCCACATTCATTCTGCGGCTTTATGCTGCCTAATATGTGAATCTAAGAAGGAGTCGTTAAGTAGCTTAACAGAACAACCTAACTAAGCAAATAGTAAATGAATGTTCTGGTAATTCTGATGGTCTCGGCACCTGTAGTACCAAGGCATTGAACCGCTTTAATCCAACCCGTCCTCAGCGCTTAACTCCCCATCATTAATTTTATTATTATCGTCCCATTTCGTAGTCCGTCTTCTAAGCGGCTGCATTTCAAGTGCTTTTCATTCCTAAAGTTTGTCTGAATTTCTACTTGACTTCATTCGAGGAAAATTACGTTTTGATTCCATATGCCTAGGTGAGATATAAAGTGCATTATACTGTATATCTTCCATTCGTTCCCAGGAACATTTATTATGCCTCCATATATTTTGACCTGATGCTTTCAGAGACGTGAAATGTATGTTCTTCCCGCAAAGTAAAAGGACATATTTTAGAACCATACAGAACAACTGGCAAAATGTACACCATGGTGTGTTATGAAGTTTTATGGATGTTATAAAATAAGAAACAGCAGGCACTGCCTGCCTGTTTTCTGGAATATAATTTTTGTCTTGTTATCTTTCCAACTTATTTCAATTTTAAGCCCGTTCAATGACGTTAGTACTTGTTATGACTATGTCCAAATCGCTGGTTTTTAAGACACGCTAATACATTCAGCGTTGACCACAATCTTGGAAACAGTTTACTTGCGGACTTGTAAAATATATTTTATTATTATTATTATTACTATTATTATTGCTGCATTTGATGTGTTTTAACACATTTAGTATCTGATCTAGTTACAGCCACTTTTGATGGAAAGTGTTCACTGCTGGATTTATATTTAACCTCAACAATGTTTCCATGTTAGTTTGTTTCAGCTTCCAACAGTTACTTTTTGTTCATATACATAAGACACTGACAGATAATTTTAGCCCTTTTAATTTTGGGAGTAAAGGTATCGCTCGAGGTCGAACACAGGAACTTTTAATTATTCTACCCTTTTATGCTAACCGCTAAGAGGTTCACATTCGAAAGATAAATTTGACGTTGATGAAATTTTGTCACTCGAGTACTGAATGTAAAGTCCTTTCTTTCATCCTCTAAGTTAATTAAATGCTAAGTTCGTTATTGAGGCTTTTGTTTTTTAACCTTTTAAAGCCTAGCGGTACCTTTCCGTACCACCAAGTTTAACATTAAAAAATTCTACGTGGTGCCCACATTGCTTTTATGTGTTTTGTACGGATCTCAGAGCAAACAGCAACTTTTGCCTTATAAAACATTAACAGATTGATTTTTATAACCCAACTGGAGAGTGTTTACATCGCGGCACGCACTGAGTCCTTATATAAAACACACAAGCTTCGTCTTTAAAGGGTTAACATCGTATTGATTCATTTCATGCAAAACAATGTGGCAGGTTCTCTATAACTCAATAAAAAGCAGCGCGAGTTAAGTGTGTCAGAGTGATCTCCATTTTGTTCTAGCAATGAAACGCTTGTTACCTTATTTCAGAACTCTCGTACTCATTCACTTCACTGTAAGCTACTCCGAGTTAACCCAGCTTCGGACAAGTTTATCGTATTTAGCTAATTACATTTTTGCGTGAAACCGTTACAAAATACGCAGTTAACTCTGATATACTTCAAGGATTTGCGGATTTAAAAATGAGGCGGAAGAGATCTCGCAAATTCTTTCATGTAACATTCTTCGATAAATTTGCGAGCAGTACATGCGCTGGTAATATTTAAAAGAAGAAGCCCACAGTACCTTCCACCTCTATCCAGTACACATAATCAACTGGAGTAAGCCATGCAATGCAGTGGGTGTAAGAGATGAGCCGCGGTAGGTAGGTAGGTAGGTAGGTAGGTAGGCAGGTAGGTAGGTAGGTAGGTAGGTAGGTAGGTAGGTAGGTAGGTAGGTCGGTGCCTACATCAAGTCCGTCACATGAAGCTCCTAGAAGCTGTGGGCCAGGTGTAACTGCTGACAACGCACGTCATTATGTTACTCGTAGTTTCTACTTTTGTTTTATACCGTCGCCCTGTTAATTACAACTTATAAATTATTCGACATATAATAAAAAAACAACAGATGTGTGTAGTGAGTTTGAAAGGATGCTCAAAGAAGAACACGAAAGCTTAGTCAGGAGACTATATATATATATATATATATATATATATATATATATTAGAGCCGTTGTTATTACACCAACGTACTCTGTAGGTGTTAAGAAACCCTTTGCTGGTCTTGTACGTTTTAAATGTTGTCTGTTGTCAAGTGTCCATATTCGGAACGTATGGTGATTAAGTAAGTCGCTGACAAACCATAATGACCATAATTACTAGATAAGAGTTGTACTCTTCAGTTCCATGTGTTTTTGACTTTGGTATATTGCACTCGTGTTTAAAACCATTTAGCTGCGTCGTCTTGTTCCCCAGTAAGAAGAAAAGTAGCACAGCGTTTCGAAGCTGATCTCAGCAAAGGACAAATGTGTTGAGGGGAAGTTACTCAGTTCCCTTTGCTAGAAGGAACTGTCCTCATTGTATTGTCAACTTTCGCCATTTAAACTAACTCTTTGCGTGTGGTTAAGATAGGGTTTTGTCAAAGAGTGGTATTAGATATTTCATTTTAGTTTTTAATTTTATGTTAGGCTCTTTCTCGTTGACAAAACCTGATGTTTAACGTATATGTTGAGTTTGTTGATCCGACGTAGGCCTAGTTAGTGCAGAGATTTCGAACTGCTTTTTCTAAGGACCCAACAAAATAGAAGGTCCCCGTCTCTTCTTGTACCTGAGGACTTAAGAAGATACAATTTGTGAAGCGTTGTGTTTCTTGTGTCTATTGGACAACAATACGATCGACAAAGGACATTAGATTTATTCTTGTCTGTATAAGAAGTCATACATGTTTCCCGCTCTAGTGATATGCATTACAGATAGCTGTAGATGGAGTGGAAGTTAAGGCTTAGAACAAATGAATTGCCACAAAATATTAGCTTTATATTCGAATGATTTGCCTGGGATTAGCATCGTTTTCCAAGAAGAAACTTAAAATGGGCCACTGTTTTTTCTTCCCCCCAATATAATTGTAATTACTTCTCGGGAGGAGGTTTCAGGGCTTTCTTTCTGGCCAAACATTATGTGAGAATTATCTAAACTTGGACATCCGTTTGAATTTATACTGCACTCGCAGGAAACAGAAATTTCCTAATTCCAGAGAGGAGAGGGCACAGTGAAGTGCTACATATTAAACTTTAGTAGCTGAACATCATTAAGAACAAACAACAGGTTGAGACAGGATGCAGTCTAACAGTGACTTACAATAAAATATTAACACCTCTTTGCGTGTATACAAACTATTTAAGGTACGAGGCAGACTGAAGATTGCGTCTCGAAATGTGAACCGCTCTAACAACAGTTACGTCATACAGTCACATGAGACTGGTGAAGGGAATTGTGGGGTTGTTTCAGAATGTTCGTAGATATTCCCTGGAGAAAGCCAAAGTGATATGGGCGAATAGAAAGGAGTTGGATTCTTTGATACCAGGAAGAAGGGGGAATGGATTTCTGCTGGGAATCTCTGAGAAATATAGCAAGAATAAGGGTGTGGGAAGCTCGGGCCATTTACGGGGAATGGACGAGAAGTCTCTTTTTGAAAAATCTCCCCTACGCTGTCTTTTATCTGAACTTAATCTTTTGTTATGTTCTGGCAGTTCGATCTTTTCTCTAGAACAGCTTTGTAACTTTATCTGCAGTTTATTCGAGTCGAAGCAAAGATTATACAGCTGAAGTTTGTACAAGGCCTGCAGCGTATACATATTTACGGTTAACAGTGTCGGTAACATTGCTGTTGTTATTCCAGCGGCTCAGGGTTAGAACCGTCCCCGAATTTTCGTCATTCACTTCAGACGTTACTTGGGTGAATTATAAAAAATGGGCACTTTCATTTCTGTCTTGTTTATCGCGTATAGTTCTACCAATCCTTCATTATCGTTCTTACCCTTGTACCTGTCTACAACAGAAGTTCGTGTAGCCTTCAGTTTATTAAGCGGCAAGTTCGCACTAACAGCATTTTCCGCTTATATTCCCTTGAGGTTGAAACCTCTTCCCTACTTTCCGATATATTTAATTTTCGAAGAAAGTGCTTAACACGTTTATCTTCTTGGGACAGTAAACACCATGCTGTATACTTCTCTGTTTGCAATGATTGGTAAATACTTCACATTTTGTAATCTTTTTAGGTCTTGTGCTCTGCGGGAATAAAAATGATAGTGAGAGGATTTTAGATCACAGAGGAGCAAATCGCTTAGTGATAAGCGTGATGTATGTGACTGGGCCATTGTCCGTTTGCTGTTACGTGGGCATGGCGTAACTGAGGACGAAACGCATGCTATTATCGCCCGTTAGCCTGTGTTGGAGAGAGTTCTTCTCAGGTATAAATTACCAGGTTTTATCAAATTACGACCGATTTGGCGACTTCAGGACGTAAAACTTTACAATCTGAGATTGAAATTATATTAATTCTGTTTAAAATGAGGAAGCATTCCCACAGCAATCCATGTTTTATAATACCAGTTCATTAGAAGGCAAATGAAACTGACTAGCAATAAGGAAGAAGTTTACTTTTATTAGCAACAGAAAAAATTGTATCAAATATTTTTTCTCAGGTGTTTTATACGACACGCGCCTTCGTGAGGAACACACAGCCTTTTGTCGCCGTGCTAGAAATTTCTTTTGCCCTGAAGATGGAAAGAATATGATTCTGCGAAACGCTGCTATACAGCTGCTAGACACAAGATTTCGTAGCCCAGAAGCCCACAGTATAAACATTCACCGTCCTAAATCCTCGGAACTTATATTACGCGGTTAAGATTAAGTGCACAACTACATTGTTGGGGCCCATCAGTATGAATTTCGGCGTGAGAGAGCCTTATTAAATATTCCGCTTTCGACAGATAGAAGTGAAAACGCCGGAGTCAAGTAGACGTTAGAGCAGATGCTTCTAATAATTCAGGAAGGTGTATGAGTCGGTTATGAGACATGTATTATGTAAAATTCTCAGTGACTTCAGTATGTCCAGGAAGCTTGCTGGACTGTCCAAGTGTGTAAACAAAACCTGCGGTGAAGTCCATAAAGAGTACAACCTGGAAGTTTGCAATGCCTAAGTCTGTACCAGCATTAAAGTTATGGAACATGGTGATTAAATTTAGAGATTTTTGACATTTTGAAACAAAAATTAGCAGTGCAATTTGTCATTTCACAGAATATAAATGCTACAAATATGAAGCTCTTTTCTGATGATCATACATTTCCACTTGTAAACATGAGATAATCCAATCATCTGAAAATTTCTTGTATTCCCTTTTCGGCTTACGTATTTTTCTTTCACTTTTCTTTCATGATTTTTTGTAAAAGGATTCTTAAGTGGTCGTTACTCTTTGTTTAATTTTTGTCGCGATATCAACTTCCTTTTCAAAATCTGAACAAAGAGCAAGGTCTTTTAACGTTAATTATTTCATATTTGTTCTGATTACTGGTGCACTTTGCTTACGAGTAGTGATTACAAAAGGACAATTCTTAAGGGCTTCATCACTCTCACAATGTCTGGGAAAATCAGTCTTATGATTTCGTCTGATTATATTTTTTCCAAAACTCTCTATCCTGGAGTGGTATAATATTACACAAAAGTGGTGGAACTAATAAATTTATTGGTTCTACTGGACCATCACTTCACATCTTAAAAAAGCTAGTTATGCTCGCACTGGTTAACTTCCACTCAGTTATTAGTACTCGGGTTAGCCTTCTTCGAACTCACCAAGTCATCCTTTTCACGATTGATACTTGAGTTATGTGTTGATGCTTTTTCAACTGCATAGATCTTAACGGCGTCGAGTGGTGTGCTAATTGAAAATGATTCATTGGAAAGGATCTGAAAGGAAGCCGTCTTGTCCACCGTTCCTGTAATGTCTTAGCATTCAGCCGGGGAGGCTGGTTATGACTATTGAAAAACCTCAGTAAAACTGGCCGGTCTGCGGGCAGATCTCGAAATCTGGACCTTCCAGCTTCCAAGGAGGAATACCTGTGACTCGTCTGCCGTGCAAGATGTAGGCTACTCTTTCTAAACTGCAGACAAGGTTAACTGCCATTTAGTTCCCATAGTTCGATTTCTCGCAAGCATTAGCCAAAATTTGTACGACATCTCATATGAATGCCAGTGCACTACCTTAAAACAGATGACGATAAATTCCTCTTCCGGCCGTCGTACCTTTAGTAATGATTTCTCATCTGCCAGTTATTCCACATTTCACTTGCAGTTGATTTAGTTTTTTTGGTTAATCTTAATGTGTACAAAGAATGGGACGTGCCAAACGACATTTTCTGTGACGTTTTAGAACATATGAAATTATTGGCATGCAGTAAACTCTGCCATCGCACATCTTGAGTTTTAGGTTTGTTTCTTCATCGAATTAATAGGGTGAGACTTTCAAACCCTGAGAGTCCACGTCATAGACATTTTACCTGTGTGTGTATATGCAAAGGAAGCCCTTCACCGGCCCTCTCACGTACACTTCATTACGTACCGTATGTAATCCACAGCATTCAGAATTAGTTTCACCCTCTGAAATGTTTGGACCTACTAGTTATTTGTGCTGCCACCAACCACGTGCTTGTTACCGCATACTCCGATCCAGGTGTTCCCACATTTTGATAAACAAACCAAAATCATCACTCTGTGCTGTAATGACTGCCTGGCTTATTTACCTTAGAAATGCTAGTTGGAAAAAGACCGTAACGGCAGAAATCCGCAAATCGTGAAATATCTGCTATCTGAACGTCTAGGCCAACGCAAGTCGGATGGTGGCGAAGAGTAGGATGACGCAGAATGGTACAGTCCACACCTTTGGTGTATAAAGTGGGGGAATCTAGCACCCATGTACAATACACAGTAGGAATACAATGTACGTACAAATTTGTAACATCGTTCCATCATGCCTCTGTACTGTCACTTGTTTCTCTGCGATTATGTGCTCACTCAGTACCCGAAATCTCTAACAGTTTCTCCCTCTGCTATTCTTTTCTCTTTCCAACGCCCTGACAAAACTAATCCCTTTCTCATATTGCGTATAAATTTGGGTATTTTTACTTCCTTACGTGACTTTGATGTGATATTTTCTCTTGGTTCTTGTCAGCAGGTTGAGAAAATGTCAGTCGTAAAATGCCAGTGGGATTCCGAGAAGATAGACAGCTTCTTAAACTGAACAATTGCAGTCTTCATAGTGCTAAATTTGTTAAATAAGAACTCTGTATTACCACCCTTTACCAATAGTTCCCTTATGAACAGTTCCAATTCCTGAGATCCGAAAAACTCTAAGCGGCTTACAGATCCGAAGTCTTCCGAATCCTTCGCTTAGATACAATTAATCTGGTGATTTAGTAGAATGTTTGTTCTCATTTGGCAAGGGTCACGTATTTAGAAGACCTCAGTTATAAGTCACTGAAACCTGACAGCTTAACGAGGGTTCCTGCGTGACGCGCACGCACATTAGCTGCTGATGCTGAGTGCAGCCTGGCCTTAAAGACAATTCTGTTACCATAAGGCCGGAAGTTCAAGGCAAATATCCGTGAATCTGAGAGACATTGAAGCAACGTCCTCGGAATAGAGCACTGGCACTCTATGAACAACTGCATTTACAGATTTTTTTGTCCTAATTTCAGTAGAGTTTAGGTTAAGCGACTAAGTGAAAGATTAAGGGTGACATCTGTTTTCAGCGTTTAGGTTTTCTCAGGTACATTCATCAGTGCATTGTTAAACTACGAAATTTTCAATAGAATATAAACTGTTTGTGTGTTGCTGGACTGCTGATTGGAGCGGAATATTAAGTATAAATTCTTCCCAACTAATGTACTATTATTATTGAATATGTTCTTACGTTGCAGTACTTTGTTCCAACAAGTTTCGATCCCTATTGGGATCATCCTCAGGGATACGTTTAAAAGTTCAAATTACGCAATTAGAATGACAATATTTTGCGTAAAAATGTGTAAATGTATAACATGTGTATAAAAACAATTATATGATATGCAGTTCACGTGCAGATCTTTGTTTTTGCTGTGCTTTAGGAGTCGGATGTTTTTGTGTGGACGGTAGGCACAGCTGAATATTATTGGAATAATGATACGTGGTGCTCATAGTATAATTGGAATTCAGTTTCCAATTTGACTGTCTGTTAATTAATAGGAAGGAAAATTCTCGCCAGCGCTAATGATATGGCCAGGTTTGAGCTCGATCCTGAGCCAGTTCTACCAGCGCCACCTTAACAAATTTGCCCACTAATACGCATTTATGGCATCCTCACATCTCTTCCTCTGTTTCATCACTCACCTTCTCGCGCCCCTCAGTTTTCCTCCGATCAACGTGAGAGCTTCTCTTGTAAATGTTCCAGGAGACTTGAGTAAATGCATATTATTTTTTACGGTAAAGAGGAAGGTGCAGTACGTGTCAAAATAGACTGCTTAACATCTATGAAACGTTCAAATTATAGTCTTACGGGTTATTACATATTGGAGGGTGATAATTTTTTTCCGACATTTTTGGGAAGCTTCGTGTCTTCATCTTTAGGACGACAGAATTATATTCACATGGATAAAGCATTTGTCAAAGACAAAATCAAAGTCCCGTTACAACTGACGATTAGTCAGTCTTGCTGTCTAGACCCTGCTGGGGACCGTAAAAAAATTTATTCTTTCTATTGAATGCTGCTGTCATTCAGACAGCAGGTGTCACTGCGAGGAGAGTGCTGGTCTGTCCATTGTCATAGCCAGTCTTTGTCGGTTATGTGTATTTAAATACCATATTTAGAGATTTTGTGGTAGTCTGTTACTTATATTTACAGTTTTGTGCAATATGCAGTATAGACATGGCCTCTGCCAGTCCAGGTCTTATGCAGTAGACCGTGTTTTATCTTACCTAGGCTTTAGCTATAACACCAGCTTAATCTTGACTGCCGCCAAATTTAAGCCTCGTATTTGTTGTGTCTGAAGTCACTGATCAACCAACCACCCAGCCAGCCAACCAACAATTCAACCAACCATACCAGACACCTTTGCGCAAAGGACAAACCGGAGTCCCTTGGTCTGTCATGGCCATTCCTGGGCGCGAAACATATCGCTGGGCTGTGGCACTGGAACCTTTGTTTATAGAGCATAGTGGGATTTTACTTGCGCTGGCGGATGTCTCTTCTTGGCTGAGGGTTCTCACACGGTTGTATCATTTTGAGTAATTCTACTACAGATGGCAGTACATCCTTTAAGGGGGGAAAATTTGGTTGGGTGGATTTCTGGGGTTTGAACCCACAGTGACTCAGTCGCCTTTGCCAAAGTGACTAGAAGTTAGCTAAGTGTGAAGGTTGCAAGGATTGCGGCAAGTCAGTTTTACAGAAATGGAACGAGGGAAAGGGCTTTTACTGAGACAGCAGGGACTGAGAATTCGAAGTGAGGCAGAGTAACAAACGGACCTTTTCGGACTCATAAACTTTCCTCCTAAACGTCGACACAGACTTATAATACCACAGAGTATGATAATCCAGAAGGCTGTCCTTTGTACAACGCTCGCCGTGAAAGCTATTAAAACGGATATTTCTGAAGTATGTTCAGGATTACTTTGTACACTCTAAGTATGTTCAGGATTACTTTGTACACTCTAAGTATGTTCAGGATTACTTTGTACACTCTAAGTATGTTCAGGATTACTTTGTACACTCTTAAGTTCTTTGTATATTGAAGGTTTTTGAAACCTTGATCAGAAGTGCTGGGCCCTAGACACAAAACAAGGGTAAGATCTGTGGTACAGGCTATACTATCAAATTAATCACATTATTTTTATTCATAATACTTACATCTGCATTATGTTGGTCAGTCTGATATCCGGTTACGCCATTGTCCGGTCTGCGAGTGAAAAGAAGGTGTGCCCTGTCCCCACCGCATAAATGAGTTCCGGACTCTGTGGATTGAAGCTCCGTCAAAATGGCTGCACACTCTATAATTCATAAACCGCTGTCCGGTATCACGGTGCAGCCAGTCCAGTGCCACCCGCACTGCATAATCGATGCGACCCCTTGCACCGCAATAGAGCAGGTACTGTTTCTCTTACCCTGTCCTCTTTAGGACCCGTGTTAATTAATTTACAAAATGAGGAAGCCGTGTTTACGCTTTGCAGGAAGTTACGTCTCGTGTAAAAGAAGATTCTACTGAGACGAAAGTTCAGAACTTATTTAACCCTTTACAGACGAAGCGTATCTGTTTTATATAAGGACTCAGTGCGTACCGCGCTGTAAACACACTCCACTTCGGTTATAAAAACCAATCTCTTAATGTTTTATAAGGCAAAAGTTGCTGTTTGTTCTGAGATCCGTACAAAACACATAAACGCAATGTGGGCACCACGTAGAATTTTTTAATGTTAAACCTGGTGGTATTTAAAGTTACCGCTAGGCTTTAAAAGGTTAGTGGATCGAGATTCTTTCTTCAGGATGTTATAATGAGTGGGTGTGTCGTTAAAGGAATTTCCATAGCGTCAGTGATAATCAGGCTCCTAGCATGAGCATGGAAGGGTACTCTATGTTTTGACATTTTCCCTTGTGTTGCACGGAATATATTTTTGTCCTTGGAAGCTAAAAAATGCGAGCCCGATTTTTACCGTGACGGAATACTTAAATCCGTGCCAAGTTGGGACAGATGCATCAACTCGGAGATTATGCTTTAAAGTAATGATACGTCAGTTAGATGAGCTGCATTCAACGTTGTAATGGCCGCTCATTTAATTTTCATGACCTGTTTGACGCTGCTTATTAAAGATTCCTCGCATGATAAGACAGAATTCTTTCAGGTTGAGTTACAGTTTTCTGGGATATGATGCCTTGCAGTTTGGTAAATAGAAACGTTTCCTGGGGACCTGCTGCCTCCGCCATTGAAGTTGCTTTTAGATAACAGGCACTTAATTCCACATTCAGAATAAACACGTGGTGAAACGTCCGTCAGAAGGGAATGTGTCACCGCACTGAAACGGAAAGCGCCTCTGCTTTTAGCTCGGCGTCGTTCGTATATTGCACCTTGTTACGCGCTAGCCGGCCTTCTGCATGCCATTGTACGTCATCGATTAACTGTCACGGGGTAGAATGAAGACTTGTTGCATATGTAACACATATGGACCGCTTGGGAAGTGTTTGAGTTGTAAACAGCCAAAGCGGCCAAGGTGTAATCCAGGTACTAGCCAGCAATTTGCCTGGAGGGACTGAGAAAAACACAGAATAAGATTTACGTCTTCTGGGATGACGCCATGTCGATCGTTAAATAGCTACCGACGTTTCGGGGGGCTTGCTGACTCCATATTTAGGGTTATATAGACGAAGAGTTATCTCTTTGAACTTCATATATCCTGAAGATGGTAGTAATACTGTCCTCCGAAAACTTGGTAATTATTTGCCATTCCACACGCCTTTCTGCCCCAGAATATTTTAATATTTATGAACACTGCCTTGAGGACCTCAAATCACAAAACAAGGAGTAATGTCAGTTACGATTACCAGTGTCCAATTAAAGATTAGAAAACAAGTCAAGCGCGTGACTTCTACGGCAACTTGCTGGGTGCTGTACAGGACTAAGTTCGGTGCATCACTACCTTAAAAAAGAATAAAAATTAGCGTTGCGAGTCCAGTAAATATTTCTATTATTATTATTGTCATCATCATCTTGAAATTCTAGTCACTAGAAGGCTGACATGAAGGAAGTTTCATAGCGAGTACCCAAAGTTCTGGAGTGAGCTGTGAACCTCACTGTCATCGGGCGCGTTCTGCCCCTTGCATATCAACGGTACACTTTCTTATGTTCTGAAAAAGTGCAATAATTATGCTGAAAAATGAGGCGCCACTGTATAAAGTTTAGTCGCCCTGGCGACAGGGTGCCCAGGATTTTTGCGTCTCCGCTTTAAAGAGTTAGGTCTGTAGCGTTTAAAGAGTAAGTGCTGTTGAACTGACTGCCTTGGGCCAAAGGCAATATGACTTAAACAAAGACGAACGAAAGAACGAACCACGTAATGAGTTTAAAAATTGTGTTCTCGAATTATTACATTTCAAGGACTTGAAGGGAGACTCTCCCGTTGGTCAAAGGAAAATGACATCCTGCAGGGCAGCCGAGTAACTGTCATTAGTTCTCTGAAGGCTTTCTGTGGTAATGTTTGAGTCCTAATACGGTTAATATAACCTGGGCATTTGCCAGTGGCTGAGGTATGCTTGGTGTAAATCATAGACGTTTGGGCTGGTGGCCGTACTCCAGTCCTCTTGTGTTTGTAATTATACTGACGTATTTGTCCATGGCCTGTTGTTTAGTCTAGCAATCGTTATCTCGGTTTCTAGCCCAGTCCTCCGCAGTCTGTCGTACGAAATGTAAACTGCAAACGGCGTTACAGCCGACACCCGAAAAGTCATGGACGTCTTATTTATCGCAAGCACTGGAAATATTCAACATAATATTCGTATTAAGAGAATTTTAATGCTAAATAATTATTCAAAAGTCTTGGCATGGCTTTAATACGCATATTTTTTTCATATATCGTATGTTAGTCTCTGGATATACAATTACATTGTCTCAAAGAAAATGAATCCAGAATTTAAACAACCGTAGTGCTGTTAACAGTTGCTTGTATTTTTGGCTGTGGCACGTGTATACTGACTGTGTATTAAAACAGGAAGTTGTAAATGCGTTAATAACATAGCCCCCTCGTCGACACAGTTCCCAGTAAGTGCCACCCAAATGTTCGCCTCATGTTTGTAGACGGGGGGCAGTAGACACAGTCGCTTGTGTAGCTGTTGGTTTGAATCAAAGATTTCAGAATGTGTGGGTCTTTCTTTTCTCAGTCTGACATTCTCGTTTCAAACTAAGATACCGTAGGCGTCGTACGTTTAGCTGGCCGTCATGTTCGTAAGTGAATTAAAACCAGGCCCACTGTGGAAAACAGTTTCCTAGAAAACTTAATAACTTGCTAGGTAGAAAGCGTAATGAAAACAAAGATTTTAAGCATCTATTTTCAGTCTTTCAACTGGAAGACAAGTTTTAGCCGTTCTTAGACCTATCTATAACTAACCAACATCTAACTAACTAACTAACTAACTAACTAACTAACTAACTAACTAAATAAATAAATAAATAAATACTTGAAGCAGAGTCCTTCTTTAGAAGCTAAGAATTTTTCGTTTGCTCAAGAAATTCCTCGCGTTTTATGGAAACCGAAGGTTCGTCAACGTTATCTTAACATCCCCCCACTTCTGCAAATCCTGAACCAGATATATCCAGTCCACGCCATCCTCCATCCTATTTATTGAATATCTATTTCAGTATTATCCTCCCATCTTCGCCTCGGTCTCCTAAGTATTCTCTTTCCCTCAGGTTTCCTCACCAAAACTCTGCATGCCCTTCCGCTGTCCCACATAACTGCCGGCTGCCCCATCCGCCCAATTCTTCTTGATTTGATCAACTAAATAGCTTATGTTTGATGAGGCACACAGCTCAAACAGCTCATTATTGTGTCTCTTCCGTTTCCTTGTCATCTTTTCCGTTTTAGGTAGGAGGAGGGCTGTGGAGTCGGTACACAAAACTTCGACTCCGACTCCTCAATTTTTAAAACTCCGACTCCAACTCCTTCATAAAATCTGAATATGTATTAATAATGGTAAACCTATAAGACATTTCATCACCACCACACGAATCATCAGGCTACTTTTTAGACTTATAACCTATATTTAAGTATAAGTGTAATGTTACTGTAGCTGTCAGGGCTTTGAATTTGGAGTATTTGGAGATTTAGCTTGAAGTTGGGGTCGGAGTCTGTACATTTTTACTGACTCCGACTCCGATTTCACCTAAAATTCCTTCCGATTCCGACTCCACAGCCCTGGGTAGAGGTACCTCTTTCAAAATCCTATCCTCTGGCACCGCCGACATACGTTCTTCTTTCAATGTGAGAAACAAAATAGAGAATAGTGTGCCGAAAGGTGCCAGAATTTTGTAGGGCCTAGTACATTTCTACTAGGCTATGGAGTTACATGTTTGGTTTTGTGTGTAGGTGACGTTCAGCATTTCAAAGCGAGAGGGCGCGAGCGTATGTGCGTGTGTCCGTGCGTTTAGGAAGGGGAGAGTATGTTGAAGGCAGCCCGTAATTTAACTTGGAAGCCGTTGCAACAGCAAAGGAACTCTGGAATTGCATTTCTTGCACCGCGTGACAAATTGATTTACACAATTCACTGTGTATGTGTTTCTGAACCCCGAAACTTAACAGTTCCCCACAGGCGAAACTCATAATGACACAAACTTCAGTTTTGTGGGATAGTTCTATAAAGTAACAGAAATACATTATACTAACAAGGAGTCGGGATCCTACCTTATTTTATGCGTAGATTAGCTTCTCGAATTTTTGTTGTAAAATTAAAACAACTGAACTGTACACGTATCGATACATCACTGAGTAGATGGTTCCTTATCCTGTCACTTACATGCAGGAACTGTCCAAAAAGTTTGCCAATTTTTATTTTATTGTGTTGTATGTGTTGTATGTGTTTTATTTCCCGAAGGCAAATATTAAAACAATCGATGGGTATTAATTATGATTTCTAAATTTTATGGACTAAATCTTAAATTAAAGCAAAATAAATTCTATTTTTATGAGTGGATACCGTAACGAATGTGATTCTGTGAAATGTATTACATTACATGCAGTGTCACATTGATGAAATAGTTTCCTTAGAATTTTTAGGTTCTGTCATAATGCCAGTGGCTTCAAAATAAACTTATGTTCTCTAACAGTTTTCTAATAATTTCGATATTTTCGTGAACTTAAAATTAGTTATGTTGCTATTTCAGGATACTTTAAGGATGTAACAGTACAGACATTTCTCACTTTAACATATCCCTTACATATTTGAATCATGGATGTAAGTTTTGATTTAACCTTTCTTCGACCTCCCCATCGATTAAATCAACACCATTATTAACCGGGTCTTTGTTCTTTAGCGGTATGGCACCGCTTCTCTGCGTGACTGGTGTAAGACGTTTCGAGGCAGAGTAGTGGCCTCATCTTAACTGTAAGGGTGTCCAATGAAGATGAGACCAATGCGCTGTCCCGAAACATCTGGTACCAGTCACCCATTGACGCGGCACCGCATCGTTGGAGGGCGAAAGCCTGAACTGCGCGACTGCGAAATGGTAAAATCTCATCACCACTGCTTCTTAACTTGAATTATATTTAAAGATCCTGTACGTACCTCGCAGGAAACATACTCCAACTTGATTATAAATCCCACAAGTTAATGCTGTATAGGGAAACAATCACTCTGTGTTCTGAGAACCATACGTAATACATAAATGCTTTGTGCAGGCAAGACGTTGAATTTTCTAATGTTAAACTCTGTGTGGTACATCACGTAACCACGAACCTTTAAAGGCTTAAATCTACCATTTCTCTGTGTGTGTGTGTCTGTGTGTGTGTGTGTGTGTGTGTGTGTGTGTGTGTGTGTGTGTGTGTGTACTTATTTTTGAAGTGCTTTGCATTCCCGGTTTTAGGCCAACTTGTTCCTTGTGTTATTGCAGGATTTATTTGTTTAGACGATAGCTTATTTGATTTACTTTCTGTACCACTCTTTGTAGTCATTAACTTCGCCTTATCCAAGCAGAGCAATGCGATGTGTGTCTCTTTATTTCATATATATACACGCCACTGTATCGTCAGTCGTGTCTTCCTCGTCTCCTAACCGTTGTAGTCATTGTAAATGGTCGGTGCACCTTCTTTCTTCTTTCTCAGTCCTTCCCTCTTCTACGTACTTGTTCACAGTAAGTGTCGAGGGTTTGTGATTTCATTTGATCACACTCATGCGCACACTACAGTCGGTAGGACTCCTCTGGACGAGGGAGCGGCGTGTCGCAGAGACCTACATGGAAATATTTGCCGTTTTCTTATCGTACAGATAGCGTTACCATCGCTACTGACTCCAGACACTAGATATTCATGTTGCGAATATCAGCGCTATGTAATGAGTATGCACGGAATGGTTTAAAGGCCTCACTTTTCACGGATTATGCAATCTCGAAACTTTCAGCTTCAGTCTGGAAAAAGTAGTTGCTGAAGTTACAATTGTACAAACATCTAAAATGACACGAAGGAAAACAGTAATATATGATATTAATACCATTACTGGATTAAACAGCATTACTGTTCCTACACGGTAGCAGTTAATTTGATGAAACCTTGTGATAATGTTCACCATCGCTGTAATATTACGAAACTCTGCTTTGTGCCACACAGTGTGTTTTTGTGTATCTATGATGCTCACGATTATGTCCTTAAACAACATTAACTGATTCGTCTTTCTAATTGGCACGGCCTGTGTTCTCTGTTCAGTAGGATCCGTAGTTTTATGTATAATTGGCCCCTGGGTCGACCGTGACTAGTTCATGTGAGATTTGTGGTGGACGATGTGGCACTGACAGGTTTATCTCCGAAGTACTTCGGCTCTTCCTTGTGTGTATTATTCCACCAATGCTCCATAAGCATTTTCATCTTAACACTGCTCTTATCAGAGGGAAAAGCGAGCGAAACCCGGGAACCTTTAACCCTGAATTTTTTTCGGGTATCGGGGGGTGTTGGACAAAAAAGTGCTGTCGAACTTGGTTGTAACATCATGAAATGAACTGAATATTTAGTGTCGTTATAAACAAGTGTTGTTCTAACCGAGGAGTATGATGTTATGGTTAACAGTGAGGAGTTACTTGGCACCACAGAATTTCTTGACGCTGTAGATGAGGTGTCGCATAAACCGATGTCGTTTTAACCGGATTTGACTGCATTTTCACATTTTTTCTCAGTCTTCAAAGGATTAACCACGAAAGTACAAAATCGTGTTTATACACAAAGCGGGGTGACTGGCATCACAAGCTGTGTCTTTTTAATTGGAGAGTGTACACAGATAAACTGTTTATGTTTCGGGCCCCAACACTTTCTACTCTCCGAACTTCTCACATGTGATCAAGTCGCCTGTGCTAGTAGATTGGCTCCATTTTTTCCCCCAAAAAATACTTTCTAATTTTATTTTCCTGCAGCTTGATTTAGAACTGTTCCCTTTGTAAACTGATTCACAATGTGTATAAGTCCTGTCACCTTTATCATGTAATAGCAAACAATTTACTTATATCGGATCAGTGTGCGCACATGCAATAGAAATGCGAAACAGTATGGAGTATATTTTACCTACGTCGAAGGCGTTTTACTATTTGATTTATATTGTGTTGTGGGGCCAAAGTAAGTGCATTTGGTTCACTATTTGCAGGCAATTTATGCCAAGCAGCAATTATTTTGTATGTGATGGAGTTTGGTATTTGTTAAAACTTTTCTTTTGGAACAAAAGAAGAATTTCCAACACAGCTCTTGCTATTTAAATAATAAGGTATACAGTCAGCGACTTGAAAGGCAGTTGTAAATAACCCATTATATCTCGGCTGGACATTTTAGTCTTCCTCAGAGGAACAGACAGGGTATCAAGGGTATCTTGTGGCTTATTTGATCTTGAATCGATCTTGTTGGGACGTAGTGCCCTAAATTATAATGCAAAGAAGAATAAATAAACTGATAGAATGAAGGCCAAAAGTTCTAGTGAAGGTAAAATGTCAGTTTATAATAAAAATCGTTTTATTTTAGGAGCAGTATGTCGCCATCTGGTTGTGTGTTGTTCGCAGAGGATAAGGCGATCGACCTTGATGATCACAATTAAGTTAGAAAGGCGGCGTTCTTTTCACAGAAATTTAACATCTTTAGAGAAAGTTTAGAGAAAGAGACAACGCCGTCAGTTGTAAAAATTTTACTACGTCAATAGCAAGGTTAGGGAAGGAACGTCTGTTTTTAGAGCAACTGATTAGTTTTTGGTCTATTATTAACACAAATAAGAAATTAATCTTTCTCTTTTTGGGCTGCTTAGAACTTGGAAATGGAATCAGCAACCTCCTCCGATACATAGGTAACTGTATTTATACCAATCGACAGGGCGTAACGTCACAGAAGACTAGAATATTCATCAATTTTGCTGTGAGAACTTCAAATCTCGCTGACCGATCACAGGTTCTTTGTAACGACAGTACAAACGCTGGAAATGGCTAGTGTGAGAACAACGGACTCTAGTCCCATTTCTTTAAACTGCAACAACGACAAACATTCAGAACTCGTTTTGAACGATGCACATATTTTCAAGTGAAGGGTCGAATGCCGCATGCCTCCTATCTTGGAAAACCTTCTCTTATATTTCGGTACGAAACTGCCGTTTCGTACCGAGGATTTTCGTAGTTACACTCAAACATTCCAAGAAAATTCTAGAATACCTTAGAACAGGTCACAGCCACTTCCATTCACGCCCTTTCCATTTCGTCGTTATTCTTAAGCCCTACCATGTGACGCTACATACCTAAATAATAGAAAAGTTATTGCCCAATAAGGAAATAATCAAGAAATGGGTTGAGGGTACCTTAATATCCTTGGCGCTTCCTAAAGAATGTCCTAGTCTAACACGGATACTTAGAAGTGGAGAGATTTCAGACCTTCTTCTATTAATCCACAATAGCACAATTTAAATCGATATCTTTCCTTTTGCTACCTTCTTTTCTTAATTTACTTAATCCACAACTGTTTATTTAATATTAGTCTATTCATATGTGTATATTTTACACGTTTCAATGTAAGTGCGTCTGGGATACTTATCTTTATGTACTTTTCAATTCAGCCCTACTGTTGCCACCGTAGCCGCGTGGGATTATTCAGTAGGTAGTCCCAACCAACGAACGATGAACTGAATTCAATAAATATTGTTATTATTAATAAAGTGTTTTATTATTATATTATTACTATTATTGTTGTACGGTTAGCCATAATGTACAGAATCAGAGGTCCTCTGAGCACACAGCCTGCTTAGCAGTAAGTATCCGCACGTACTTGTAATGTTCCGGAAAGTGCCATAGAAAGGTGACGTTTCTGAAAATCAGACATTTGGAGGTTAGGAGCTCAGAGTCTGCAGAGTTGTCAGAACCTCTGATCTTCTAATTTGATTTTAAACTTTTGGTTTTCTGACATATTATTCCAAAGCTTTTGATGCCACCAGGCACGGTGAGATTTTTTTTTGAACAGAAGTGACTGATGTCATGAATCAAAAAATTCCATCCATAGCGTAAGAGATAAATATAATCCACGAAACAGAATGCCTAGCTACTTGTGAACCGATGGTGCCTAAAACTCACATAATATTAATTCTTTGCAAGCCTGAAGAAGTCAACTACGAACCTCCGGCTGAGTTACACACACAAAGGCTCTCTAATTTTTCTAGAACTGGCCGTCTTAACTACGGTAGTGTAATGTCTTATCGCGTAAAAGTCGTTGTGTATTTTTATTGTTTGCCAGGCTGTTTGAAATGATAATCGTATATGCTTACCAGTATTACCTTGAACATGAGAGTTCGTTCTTGTAGGCTGCTAGGGAAGTAGAAACCTTGGAATTTCGTACAAATTATTTTATTTTTGTGCAGCTGGGATAGCGTAGTTGGTAGAGTGATCAGGCTACGGGCTAGATGATCGGGGGTTCAGATCCGGGCACGGGAAAGAGAATTTTCTCTTCTCCAGAACTTCCAAACTGGCTGTGGAGCCCATCCAGACTCCTGTTCAGTGGGTATCGGAAGACTCCATCCCACAGGGTAAAGCGACCGGGGCGTAAGGCTGGCCACGCACTTCCATCAGTACCAAGGTTCAGAATGGGTAGATCTGTACGTCAAATCCTCCTTTGTGCTTTCGTGGCGTTTGTAGGGAGACTTCTTTTGTTATTTCCCGGTGGTACATATGTTGGGTTTATTTCCGGATTCTTCAACGAATATTATTATATTAACCCTTTAAAGACGAAGCATATCTGTTTTATATAACGACTCAGTGCGTACCGCGCTGTAAACACTCTCCGCTTCGGTTATAAAAACCAGTCTCTTAATGTTGTGCAAGACAAAAGTTGCCGTTTGTTCTGAGATCCGTATAAAACACATAAACGCAATGTGGGCACCACGTAGAATTTTTTAATGTTACACCTGGTCAAATGTAAAGTTACCGCTAGGCTTTAAAAGGTTAATGACAGATTTTTGTATTCACTTCTTATTTAAGTAGATTTACTGAAAACAGTTGTAATCTAAACTGTGATGTTTTTAATACTGGGACAGTACGTTAACAACGCGGCGATCGATTGTGGGTGGAAGTAGAACCAACTTCCGAAACGTTGTGTATGTTAAATGCACCTCAAAGAATGGGCAGTGACTAACGTAATGTTACTACTCGCACAATGAATCAATGGCTGTCACAAACCTTCAGACTGATGTAAACAATATGTCATACAAGGAATTTCTCACCCATACAAAATAACTGGACTGAGCAAGTCGGTTCAAAGGATAAGGCTCTTGGTGTACGCGTTCGTGACGTCGTCAGCTGTCCTCCCTAGGATTGTCCTTTATTGCATTGATCTGTGCAGTAAAGTACCGTCATCATAACTCTAACGAGGCCATGACGGCTTGCATGAACACCTTTTAGAGTTCATTATGCACCAATCATCCTACCGCCCTACAATGTGTAATTCTAACCGACCGACCGACCCCATTGTGCGGAGCCATTCTTGAGGAGACAGTAGCTTCCCAGCTAGTTAAGAAACTCCCCACTGCTGTATGCAACATGCATTTTCATTACCGTGTTCACAGTACTTCACCAATTTTCGCTGTCTTAAACCAGACGAATCAAGTCCAAGCTATACGTTCTTATTTCTTGTAAACCATTGTTAAATAAACCACAAATAAAAGGTATTATGTAAACATTGTTCTGTCATCAGGGGCCCTCGAAGCAGGGAAGACATTAAAATGGCTCTGTGTTACATATTTGTTTTAAACACTTTTTTTTTTCGCTTGAATGCGTGCTAAATAAAGGAGCTGTGGTCGCATATCATTCGTCACCCTATGTGTGTGCTGCGGTTGGCCGTTCCCCGCCTCCGTATGGAGTAGGTAATAAATCATATCCGACACAGCAGCGGACAAGAGGCAGCGGCTTGTAGCTCGCATGGAAATCGAATTCTCCCACCAAACGGGCGGGGATATTATCGCTAATACAGTCGCGTCATAACTGATCGGGCGTTTCGCACATGTCGTGAGCGATCACTGCCAGTGGGAAGTTCACCGATTTATCTGTTGTATGTGGTCATGGTGAATTCCACGTACAGGACGCATACTTTTGTCTTCTCATTTCTGAATTATATAACTAAATGAATGTCTCGAACATATCATAGCATAATCCAGCATATTAAACACTAACTTACTACTAAATAAAATGATAATTATTTAATTATTTTCCTGTTTATTTGTGGTACAGTTGATGACACGACACTGGTATCACAGCCTTCGTATATATTTAAGAAAATCTAACAAATCAAAATTGCATTTACGAAAAGTTAACTGCGGATTGTATTCGGGCTGTGCTTGCTATAGTTCATTTCAAAATATTTGTCCGTCAGTCTCAAATATGGAAACGTAAAGAGTGACATATGCAGAACTCTGATGTTACCTGTTGTCCTGTGTGGACACAGCATTTGATACACAAAACATTAATCACCAACAAATTGTATTGAACTTGTGCAGTACAAGCCGAGACCGCAGAGAGTTCACGCCTCCAAAAACAACGCAGTACGCAGTCAACAGCACATTCTCACTCAACTGTATAGTGCAACCTTAGCGTAACGACAACAGAAAGTTCACCCTGAAGATGACCCAGCAGGGTCAAAACATGTAGGAGTGTGTTACAATAAATGAAAAAACTCTTTGTGCATTTGTTGGTGATTAATGTTTTTTGTATAATATAGTGCACGGACATGGAACACATTAAACAGTACTTGATCTCTCACCTTAAGGGAAGTACAGGCTGAGGATTCTATCGAAGAAATTGCTGAGGAGAATAGGCCTGCTTGTGCCTGCGATGGAGGGAGTAACATAAGGCTGGAGAAAACTGTGGGGAGGTAGGCATGGCGTGTCGCACTATGGAAGAGAAGAGAAGTGCGTAGAGGGCTCTGACAGCAAAACCTGAAGCAGAAAGGCCATTTGAATAGAGACCAGTGACACGCTGTTGTGAACATTCTGGTTGCATAAACTGCTGGGGATTTCTTGAATAGCTGAGCAGCTGGTGGCTACTCAAGGGATATTCTGCTCCATGGAGTTAACGACAGTATCAGTATCTCAGATTATGGTTCCCCGTAAGATCTTCCCATGTTACGATCCATTTCACAAAGACCTGGACTAGGACTGATCGTTTGGTACGAAGCCAGTAGTGTAAAAGCGACATGAGATTCGGCAGGTGGCGGTGAGTCATTCTGTTTTCCAGCTTTCTATCCAAAAACGTAAAGATTAAAATAAGCAGAACTATAATTTTGCCTGTTGTTTTGTATGGGTGCGAAACTTTGTCACATTGAGGGAGGAACATAGACTGATAGCATTTGAGAATAGGGTGCCTAAGAAGGACGAGGTGACAGGGTAGTGGAGAAAACTGCGTAACGATGTGCTTTTTGATCTGTGCTCCTCAGATGATATTATTCGGGCGACCAAATAAAAAAGAAAGATGGGCGGGGCATGTAGCACGGAAGAGGAGCGCTAGATACAGGGTTTGGTGAGGAAACGTGAGGGAAAGAGCCCACTTGAAAGACCTAGACGTAGATGAGAGCATAATATTACAATTTATCTTCAAAAAGTGGGATGGGAGGCATGGACTGGACTGATCTGGCTGAGGGTAGGGACAGTTGGCGGGCTGTTGCGAAAGCGGTAATGAACCTCCGGGTTCCGTAAAACGCGGGGAATTTCTTGACGACCGAGGACATGTTAGCTCCTCATGAAGGTCTCTGCTCCATGGAGTTATTTATTTATTTATTTATTTATTTACTTATTTATTTATAGTATCGTCTAATGGTGGAATGATTATTGAATATGAATTAAAAGAGTTAGAATGGAGAGTAGTGACATAACTTCAGATACTGTTCAGTACTTCTCTGGACTGATTGAGGGAAATAAACAATACATTTATAATTGTCAGTTTTATAGACGAAATCGGAACTCGACCATCCCGAATACGAAACAGCAGTGCTGTCAGCAAAACTACAATGTTAAACTGTACATGAATCGTAAAAATTAATTAATTAATTAATAAGTTCTGAAGACAACTTGCAAAGTAGGCTATTTTTTGTTTGAAGTGCCTTAGGTATATCATGAGGTTGGGAGAGAGAACATTTTGAAGTTCATAAAATTCTCCGTCCATTCACAGCCTTTTTATTCGTATGCTCGTGCTGTAGATTGATACTACACTAATTTTGTTAGATATAGCATTAGGGGATCGCACAACGACTATAGTCGAAATTGTGAACTTGAGAGAAACTTAGTGCAGAATTTATAAACATGTTTATTATCTGGCTTCTGGCTTCAGTGCTTGACAAGTTATTGTTAAATGCATAATTCATGCGACAAAGGTGTTGTAATTTCACACTGTAGCAACCATTTTCATAAAAGGTAATATATATATAAATATTTTTTAGATATCTATAAGCACAAAAAATGTCAAGACCCGTATTACACGTATTTGGAGCTGGTGTCACTCCCATCACAGAAGTTGCACGACAGCCATGTTAATATTATTTACGGTGTGTAATGTTGTTTGAACTAGGTTTAATAAAATCCCGTCAATTATATCAAAAGTCTTGAGTTTTCAGGCTTTCGAAGTTGCGCAGCTGAGGTCTTCTTTCTTCTGCCATATTGCATTCGGTCACCCGGTTTTCGTTGCCATACACTTCGAGACCACTACGCGGCCTCAAAGGGTATGGTAACGAACATCAGTGACGGAGTGCAGCTTCAAATGTTGTTAAGTACGGTCTGACGGAGAAACAGAAGGACGTCATATTATTATAAGTTTCTACATCCTTAAAAAATGAAGAGTGTAATCTTAAAATATGTGGATCTTGTAGGTGTAAAATAAGTGAATGATTAAATATAAATACATAAGCATACACCTAGCATGTGCACGTCACAAACTTGCTACACATCTAGGTATGCTACTAATTCTCAGAAACAGTGAGGGAAGTCATAACTGAAACAAGACATTGTCATTTAAGGAAGGAAGGCGTGAAAAAAACGTTCACGGGAAAACAGTAAAGATTTCTGCCTATAACCCTTCCATTAACTCGCTTTTTGCATTGCAGCCGTTGAGGACTTCACTGACATTGATTCTTCATTAAACACGCACGCTCGTAAGTCGAGAAGTTCGGAGAGACAGCGTAAGAGAATAAGCATAATAACAATAGTTTAGAAGTACTTTTTTCCTGAGAATGAACGCCGCTGTTGTATTCATACGTAACCAAACTGACTTCATGCTCCACTTTTCTCTCTAAACGCACGCTGTACCTTCAGGACTCTGAATGAGGACGCCTTCAAGTCGTGTCAGTGCCGTTTATCGAGGCCACTAAGATTTTAATGTTGTTTCCGTGAACAAACATTCGACTATTATGTGGACGAACCAACATTGCCCCACTTATGTAACTGTACAACAATATTGTCCTAAGAAACTATCCTTTATGTAAGCTGAGAATATATTCTCTTTAGGTGGTCAAACCTGTTTTGCAATGAATAAATTTTTCGCACTATCAGCGCTACCTAATTGGGTACGAATTCATAGTCTGGATTTCAGGCTGCAAATATTGACTCCGTCATGCCGTTTAGCGACAGACTGTGTCTTTAAATACCACATTTATGTTTTTCTTATAAACTCCGCTAAACCTTTAACACAAATCCAAATAATGGGGAATGCGAGAAAACAGCCACGTCGAGAGCGCCACAGATACAAATTTGAGAAGTACCTATCCAATAACATGAGCCTAGACCTGATGCTAGGAACAAGACCGTCTGTAGGGTGGGACCCAGAGACAAAACTTCCAGTTTCCTGCGAATGAAGTAGTAGTCATGACATAATCATAACGCAGGTATAAGTCACTTTTTGACGCTAACACAAGGATCTTATTGGTACAAAGTTTTTCACCGTTGCCACTGGGTTGATTAAAATTATGTCGATTGTGCGGTGAAAAATATTAATTTTAAAGTTTTCGGGCATTGCATGTATTCAGGTACTGTTCCAGAAATTTGTGTAAAGGAGTTGAGAAAGTCGCTACAGAAACGTTAGCAAGCGTGCAGGGCCTTCACTAATAGAGTGCCTATTTTAATTTTTTAAAATTTCTTGTAGAACCCTTTTTTCTGAAGTTGGCAGTTTCCGTAGAGTAGAGCAGGGAGTTAATTCTCACAAGATTAGTTGTAAAAGTGGCGGCTTACGCTAGAAGACAGGGATGTTTATTGTGAAGAGTTTTTAAACTTGAGAAAGTGAAAGTGCAAAAAATTGCTGAGAGCATTTTTGCGTTAGTGATGTACTTTCATGGGACCACATGTAGACTTTAACACAATAAATTTAAGAAAGTGGTTCCGTAGTATAGTTCGGCATCGTGCTGCAAAGTATCTAAATATTTTACTGTATGTTTACGTCACATACAGCGAGTATAAAGTACTATGTTATCTTACTTCGCAAATAGTTGGGGCAGAAAACTGCAACCGTTAGGCGAAATTATTACTAATGCAAAACCTCCTGCAGTAGCAATGCGTGTTTCTCATTACGAAAGTAGTATTTGTAACATAGTAGAATTCTAAAGGAAATGAGTAGCTAAAATGGACGAGAACTGTCATTTTGTTGAATTTTTGTCTCATTTCTTGTACGTGCTGATCGTTAGTTATCACATCGAAGCGATTAATATTGTATAGTTTTGCTGTTTCACTGTTTTGGGGTCTTGTGGTAATGTGTCTTTTGAAGCGCTATATTCTTCCAGATTTCGACGCACAGCACTCCGTGATGGTCTCGTTATTTTTTTTTGTGTAGAAACACGTAATATTTTTGTTTATTGTTTGTGTACTGCGATGTTTCTCTGTGGAGAGGTGAATATCTGATCATTCAGTGCGTGAAATAGGTGTACTGAGCTGTCAGCAGCTATTGTCAGAGTATATTTTAGGCGAATAATTGTCTTCCGCTACATATTTACTCAAGAATCATCAGTATCTTTAGAATATTTAAAACTTTGGTATTTAATAATAAACTAACTCCTAAATAAGGGGACAGTAAAAATTTGAAGTGTGTTTAGCCACTAAGTACCAGGTCCTCTTATGTACAACCAATATAGTAACTAACGGCGTGTTGTGAATAATTACTATAAATTTGTACAGGAAACAATTGTATAACTTGGGTATGAATTAAGTTTATCTGTAGCAAAGTTACACAATCTGCTCGGTACATGTATCTTAGGAGTAAATAACAAATTTTTATGGATTCTTGTGAACATAAGTGCGATGTCTATGCATATACTTAAAAAGAAAGAAGACCACCTGGAGACAGTAAGTATCGATGTCTAAATTACGTTCCACTTGTGTTTAAAGCGCCCAGCATGGGAGGAGCTCCGGAAAACCTCACAGCTGGCAATGATGAGCAAGATGACCACAGCTTCCTTCATGATGTAGCGAGCCACCTTGGCTCGGACACAAGAAACGACAGGGACAATAACACCTTCACTCAGCGTAATAGTACTCCTTCAGCTACAGACAAGAAACATCCTGTGCTCTGAGGGAAAAACATTGTGCTGTGTCTCATTTTCACCATAGTTTCAACACGAATCGTCCTGACGAATGTCACGAAAGATATGTTGTTGTTGTATACTGCCTCAAATATTTATCACTTGAAGATGCCGGTAAAATACTTGATTTACTGAAGAGGAACGTTCCTACTTTCGACAGGAAACTGGAGTAATGCACTCAAAAGTATTACGATGACTCCAAAAATTAAAAGCTGTGCTGCTGAAAGAACTTAAAAATTTGCGTCGTCGCTTTTTCGGAAATCGTTCATCTAAATAATGTTGAAAGATTGGATTTATAAATCAAATCAAGGACTTCTTATCGCCATTACCGACATCGGTACTTCAGCGATATTTAGGAGAGGTTTCACTGCTTGCTATGAGAAGAAATAAATTCCCTAAAATTCCTGTGTAGACAAAGTTCTCAGTTACGGAACGGCAGAGAATGTAGTGAAAATAGTTGCTACTGCCCTGCGAAGGGATACAGATCACGTCTGATAGCAAGAACTTACTTCTGCCGCGTGCTTGAAGAATCTGTTGCAGCCATTTTGGCTTACTTTCTGGCGAGTTTGATGATGATGTCACAAAAGCTGTAAGTGAATAGTCAGAAGAAATTTCCGTTGTTTTTCATTGATGTTATTCGTATGCCTTTCTTGTAAGGGCACTTGCTCATTTACTTCAAAGTACCTATTAACAACCCGTTAATATAATATCATATTAATGTAAACATATTTTGTGGTAATGTAGATTTAAAATTCAAGGTTCAATTTTACGCACATTTCCTTCCTGCCACTGTACTCGCACAGGATGTACTCTCTTTCGAAGCATATTCTTCTAAAGCTGCAGAGGCGTGTCAGTGTTACGATTACAAATTTTGACAATTGTTTACTTACAAGTTTCTGCCAATTCTCTGTTCAGATGTGACTCTTGGTTCCATCATTGAGAATTACATCTTTGACTTCTTCTTCAGTGATCTTTGGGCAATTTTCGGCAATTTTCCAAAGTTTCCAGTCCCTCTATGCTTCACACAGAGCTCTCCTGCCAGTTTAATGCAGGAGCCTTTGTACTAAAGTTTGCTGGTAACAACTTGTAAAAGTGAACGTTAGGTTTTCCCTTTTGATGACAGTGATCGTGTAGATTTCCTGCTCAATGTATTTTTGAGAGAGTTATTTGTACGCATTTGTCAGAGGACATACTTTAATACGAAGTCTATCACCAATGTAACAGAAATTTTCACTAGGTAAAATGGAAGTTTGCGCATTAAATAACCCAAGTCCTGTCTTCTGAACACGCGAAGTGTTAATTAATAAAAATAACACGCGCAGTAATTTTTCTTTTCTGTGAACTTTGTTGTTGAACATTTATCTCATAAAAATATTCAAGACAAACTTTATGCAGTGGTTCTCGTGTAGCTACTTCTGACAAGTGAACGGAAACGGTTTGCCACCAACGAGAACGTAGCGTTCTGTACAACAACCGACAAACGAGTATCAACCGTTTTCTGACAGTCTTGTGCTATTCTAATAACATGATTCACTTAGATAATACTACGTTAGTCCTGGCCAGGGGTTTAAGGTGCGTCTGTGCGAATTTGATGTTCGCCCACTTTGCTACATGATGCTCAAATACTGTCTCCTGCACATAACTACGGTAATTTTATCAAAGTAGACAAGAAAATATTGTTGGCAAAGTTACAGTGTATATAACTTTTATAGAGTTTAGAAAGTGGTCTGCCATAGAGGACACGAACCTTTACACAGATCGGGAGGACTCTTTTAGTATAGTCTGTATAAGCAAAAAGGACTCCGTAAGCCCATATAATTAATCAGACACGAAGCCGAAGGATGGATTGTAAGCTCAAAATAACACAATCATCAACTAGAAAGAGATATACCGTCATTTCGCGCTTGGACAGATTTTCTTGAAGTGATGTGTTGAATTTATTACAATATTTTGAAGGATCTTTGTGTTGATACAAAAACTGGGGAAAAAAAAAAATAGGGAACACAATTTTGTTATTCACAACTTAGTCATCAGTATTTACTTTTGTGTGTGTGTGTGTGTGTGGAAACAACAGTTAAGTGTACTTCCTCTAAGCAGAATAATACATTTTGTCTCAAGAGTGGATGTTTAAACTTTTAAGAGTTTTGTTAGGGAAACTCTAATGTAAGAGTGCTTTCTATTTATTATATAGGTAAAGCGACATCTTAATGAACAATTTGCTAGTACGAGAACAGATTTTTATGCGTTTTAATACCTAAATAAACTAATTTAAGTTGAATTGAGTGTTCGTACAACAAGGTCTGTGAATTCATTGCTCTTTGACGAGGTACTGTGTTTGGGTTACATTTGAGCATTCTCACCCTGGAAATGTTATTGCCCATTTAATTTGTCAGTACCTGAAATCCAAAGGTACGTACAACAGGAACCATGTTGGGGAAAGCAGCCCTTCACAGCTTGTACCAACATGGCACCTGGGATCTTCACAGCAGCATACCGATGCGCCTGCGTAGCCAGGCTAAGACGGCAGTACAAAGATGAAGCCAAGTTGCCAAGTCGCCGACAAGGCTGTGTCCACTGAGGACCTCGAACGAAACCTCGTCAAAAAAGGCAATGAAGAAGACGACGATGGAGAAGAAGAGAAGAAGAAGAAAAAGAAAGAGGCACCTTCAGCTGGTGGAAATAGCACCACCGTAGAAGTGATGCGTTTGGAGGCCGTTCTTGCGGCACTTGTTGAGAGCAAAGTAGTGGCAATTAAAGCTGCATCATCCAGCAAGAAATCAGCTCTCAATAACATCTTACGTCCCAGGAGCCAGTCCACAACGCACTGTCTCCGCCAGCAACGCCTCACCTCCACGTCTACAACAGCCTCTTCATCACACAAAGAAAACGGTCACCAAACGCACCATTACCGCCACCATCATAGGGACTACCACGACCGTAAGAGGCAATCTGACAGCGTGTTGTTGTCTTCGGGGTTATTCTCGAAGAAACGTCACCGGCATAACCAGCAACACCATCGCCATCACCATCATCACCACCACCACCATCACCACCACCATCACATTCGTGCTGAAAATGGTGGCGATGGAGATGCTCGCGCTCGTACGAAACAGGATGAAGAAGCGGGTTGCAGGCTGCTGCAACAAGAGACGGCCTTTGGCGGCAGTACAGTAACCTTATCGCCTCCGACGGCCGGGCCATCGAGTAGCTGTCAAAACGGGTCCCCGCCGTACGAGGGTGGTAACTACAGCTACGATCGGCGGAGACAGAAGCATCAGATTCCGACGTCGTGCTGTCCCAGTCCTACGCACAGCATGCAATCGCAAGTACCTTGTCTCTTTATCCAATGTAGACACCATGCATGCCGTTAAAAATGCATGCTTCGTTGTTACGCCTTGCCACCCACAATCACACAGAGCACACAAATGTTGCACTAACCCCCAACTAGGTATAGTGTGCATGCGTCTAAATTTCCAGAAGCTTCCGCTCATCAGGGTGTCCGACCCCTCTGTCGTCAAGTGCGCATAACAAAGGTGCAGATAAAACAGAGGCTCAGCTACTCATTCCTATGAAAACCAAGTAACTAACTTCATAGGGTACAATGTTACTGGGAAGTAGTTACTTCTTCATGCTTCAAGTAATTCCTTGAATTAACCGAAAGATTCGTCAGTTTCGATACATGTCACGATTAAAGTGTTGCAATTTTTGCTTTTCTTTTTTTTTCTGTCTTTTCTGTTTTAGTCAGAACTTCTCACGATACCGTTAAATTGCAGTGTATTATTTATTTTTCTCCGCGCATGATACCTTAAATTCATGGACCTGCGTAACATAACACGCAATTCAGTTACATTAATAACGGATCAAAATAACCTTTGACTTACACTTCTTTAACTGCCAGCTACATTCACAGTTTAATGTAGCTGAACTGCTATGCATTTAAATCGCTTCACTTCTGATGTGAGGGATTTCCCGGTGTTAACGTAGTTCTCACGACTTATTTATCTTTTGGAACACTGTCAATCTAATGTCTGTTCCGGCAAAATGGGCTGTGACAGGTCGTGAAGGACAGGCGGAGTAATTTATCTAACTCATCTTTATTACATCTTGGTTCAGGTGGTAGGTGGGAAACAAATTTAAAGAGAGTGTGGTTCAAATTAATCTGACTCGGGATAGAGGACAGTGCGCAGTCTTGTGAATTGTAGTGAATCCTAGGTTCTTAAAAAGGATAATTTTTTGATCACTTGGGCGACTGTTGGTTTCTCAAGGAGAACGCTGCTCCGTGGAATTAGTTTCTTAAGTTTATAAACTGATTTAATATTGTATCTACGACCGGATATGAATGATACAAATGTAAGTAATTACGTCGATATGACAGAGTAATTTCGTTCTTTTGCATCTTACTGTATTTTCTGAGATGTGAGGGTACGCAGGATGTAGGCTGCTTCAATCAGACGGTGATTTTGGGGAATTGAAAGTCAAATAGCTAATGACAGAGATTTTACGTAATGTTATAACGTGCTGCCTTAAAGTGAGTGTAGATACACTTCAAGTCCTTAATGCAAACGTCCATTAACCCTTTAAAGAGGAAGCGTATCTGTTTTATATAAGGACTCAGTGCGTACCGCGCTGTAAACACTCTCCACTTCGGTTATGAAAACCAGTCTCTTAATGTTTTATAAGGCAAAAGTTGCTGTTTGTTCTGAGAGCCGTACAAAGCACATAAACGCAATGTGGGCACCACGTAGAATTTTTTAATGTTAAACCTGGTGGTATGTCAAGTCACCGCTAAGCTTTAAAAGGTTAAAATAAAATCTTCATCCCCAGAGATATTACTTAACGTTCTTTAAGAAACTCTGCTGTGTCGTTATTATCGTTAATTACATAATGAGAAATATTCACTAAAGGAAAATTTAACGAATTACATGTAAACAAACTGGAGATAGTAAGAAAAATGTAGGCATGTAATCAACGCGGTAGGAATAAACGTGGAACTTGTTTCTCACCAAAAAATTTTAAATTGTAAATTTTTATTCAATGTATCATTTTAATATACATTTCTTTGGTGGGAGGTGTTCTCAAATATTTCTGCTGTAAGGAAAGAGAGACATAGATTTAATAAAACCATATTTTCTTCCCAGTTTGAAAGTACTATTGTTTGTGCACCATAACGCGTGAAACCGATGATGTGTATGGTTTGAAGACAAAAACTAAACCGCACAGAACGAAACTTGCGCCACTGGGAGAAGAAATTCATAAAGTGAATTGATACCCTAGTAGGATTCAAATGTGCGCGTGTATGTGGCTGTGCACGCGTCCAAGCCTACTGTTTCTAGCAAGACATTTTCTAACATTTCAGCTTCAAGTTTCCCGACAGCGTGCGATATTCACCCAATACATTTTTCAGCGTTTGTTCCCATGGCCATACGTAGTTTATCCTCGATATGACGAAAAAAAGAAGTCTACGGGAATTAGGTCTGGAGACATGAACTGCTAGGACATTGGCCTTCTCAACTTTTTACTACCTGGTTGCATTCCTCTTGGCTGTCGTGGGATTTACGTCACTTCTTGCCAACAGTACAAAACATTTTCCCGAGTTTCTTTTCCAATTATGTAAGTTTAATTTCTCTCATTCCTTTCGGTTTTTATCACACTTTTTTGAGACAGATCAGATAAATGTTGTTCAGCCTGTACAAGACTCCCTTTTGAAGAAGAAAACCGGCTACAGTATCCTCTGATTTAGGCAGAAGATATGAAATAAGCCACCAGGTAGTTTACCGTTTATTATGTCTTCAGCTTTTAATCTGTGTTCACTTACCTCCATCTGGTGCCGGAGGTAAGACTGTCACGTGCGTTCGTAACGTGAACAGTGGCAACTTTACGTTTATTCGCTCTTCACCCGCTTACTTGTCATTCGCAGCGGAGGTGGGCCTACATGGGATGTCATACTTCTTCCTCTGCTCAGTTGGGATAACGACTGGCTACGGGTTGAACGACCATAATGAGTCTTTGCAGGGACAAGTAATTATGTTCTTTTCACCACGTAGAGACCGACATAGGCATAACTTGGGAGGGGGGCAATGGGGGAGCAACTGCTCCCCCAAAATTATTTCAACCTAGGAAGAGTATATTTGGTTGGTGAATTGAATAATGACAAATAAAAAATAGAAACAGAAAAAGAAAAACTTGCGTTTTGTGGGACCAACTTTCCCGTCTTTCAAATTTGACTCCTTTATAAATAAAATTTCTAATACCCATGGTCAGTTTTGCCCCCACAGTGTTACTAACGAAGTTACGCTTATGGAGACTGGCTTTAAAGGCCCACAGCTTATCCCTTCAAATGGGTACCGGTGAGATGGCAATATTTTCCTTGGGATAAAGCAGCTGGAGCGTGATCCAGCCGTTTGTCTCCACCTAGAACCCAAATTGAAACACGCAGAAATGTATCTCCTCTTCCTGATATGCCTTTATGTCGTGTGCTTAAAGGCAACTTGTGTCTGGACGAAGACTTGCTTTCGCCTTACAGTTCATGGAATCATATTCTAAAAATCTAATATAGTACGCCAGATTTGAGGTTCTCACAGCGGTGTTGTTGAATATTCATGTCATGTGGTGTGTGGAACTATGTCCTTGTTCGAATAGGTCCCCACGGTTCGAAGGATCGCAGTGCTTTCATCTTCAGTGCCACGCAGTGCAAGAAGAATTAAGCAGCGCAAGAAGATAGCTAATGGCTAGTCTTCTCACACTGCTTGAGACCGAACACACGATCTTTCGAAATATCGGGAATTACTCGCCCAGTGACACTATGTTACATCTCAGAATAACTGAATCTTTATCATATATCCTACTGGAGGTTTTGACTGTGGTCAGAGTTGGAAAGTCGAATATTCTTGGTTGCTTGACCCTGAAGATGGATGCAGTCCGCTTTTCGGAAAAGTCGGTAACTATTTAGCTGTCGACATGGCATAACATTCCAGAAGACACAAAGTTAATCGTAGACCCTGCATGAGTTAACGCTTGTGAAGGCTAAATTTAATATATGTTAGTTAGGCCTAGGGATGCATTTTCTTTTTCCCAGAAGATACGGCGTGTTTCCATTATAAAGCTTAACGGATTAATATCCTGTAGGGGAACAATCGCTCTTTGTTGTTAAGAATAATATGGAACGCATAAATACACGGTGGGCAAAGTGCAGACGCTGCTTAACTTTAAATCTTGTAAACATCGTAACCACTGAGCTTTACAGAGTTAAATTAACTTACATGCCGCCTATAGAAACGTAAGATTCAAACAGCAAACGTGTACGTATGCATTTCAATTCGAAAAATTATTTTCGACCCTCGAAATTCAGCGTCTGTCTCCCTAACGTGACCACTGGTCCTACGACTTCCAGTGTGTTCTAACTACTGCATTTGGATGGTAATTGCCGCACTGTACTTACCAGCCAACCTATTCGACCTAACAGGAAGTGCCCTTCCGTCACTCTTCTTTGTCATGAGTTTGAATGAATGAATGAATGAATGACCGAATGAATGAATGAATGAATGAATGAATGAATGATATTTATTAACTGCAATTGGGATTTCACCCGGTGGCAGTGGTCCGTAAAACTATACACAGAAAGAAAGGAACAAATATACATGAGGAGAAACAATGTACAAGACAATGGAAAATACAGAAGACATGAAGTGGAAGCAAAAGGTACAAAGAATATACAACCATAAAACGAATAACAGAACCTAAAACGAGTACACAGGAAACAATGAGACGGGTATAAGGAACAATAAGACAGCGTACAATACAGTAACCCACATACGAATTGCGTAACTGAAATCAATAATAATACAGGCATTCCACACGTATTCCACACAAGTTTTCAGTAGTCAGTAGTAGACAACTGGCTGCCTGCAGAAATATTACTTGGGAGGTCCCAGCACGCGTGTAGTTCCCTGACTGAAGTGATCATACATTGAACTGTCGTAACATTAATGCTGACTTAAACTGCTTCATAATTATTGTCATCATGCTATTGTCGTCTCGTCTTCCATTTAACAAGGTAAATTATAAAACACTGTACTACAGTTTTACCTCTTGGTTCAGTGTGTGTAAAACTTCGTCGGTTGCCTAAAGAAAGAATATTGTGTTCTGGGAATATAGGGCTGAGGAAAGTGTTTGTGTCTGTAAGGCAGAATGAGAAAATGGAAAAATGAGATAATTACACAGGGAATAGTTTAATGTTTTGAACATTATTAGTATATAATTAGAATAACAAAATCGACAGTGATATGAGCAGGACGTATATCAGGCATGCTGCGCAGACGTGAAAACCGAAGAAAAGAAAAAATCGGAAGGCCTAAACTTAGATGGATTTTGTGGTTTTAAAACTGACTCAGGACAAGGGGTTGTGTGGCGGTCCCATGCTAATATAAAATATTAATCAATTTTCTTGTGCCCCATGAAATGCGAGCAATTACTTGATGACCTGAGGAACCCTCAGATTCTGAAGGAGGCATCTGCTCAGTTGAGTTATTTAGTCAGAAAATTACATAGCAACAGTGCACATTATTTTAACACTCAATAACGTAACACGTACGTGGTGTACGACGAGCATTCAAAAGATTCCTTCAGTGTTACATCTTGAATGGCTGTAGGACTGGCTGGAGCAGTGCGGATATCAGAAGCATGCTCCCACGCTACAAGCAATCGGGGCATGAAAATAACCATTCACCCTTGGCATCGAAATAAATATTTGTTTATAAATTCACCTGCAAAATGTCTTCTTGCGTTCATAGCATGGAGTTTAACTATTAAAAAGGTGTTATTTCGTAACTTGTAAATTAGTACAAATGTGCAACTGAATGAGTTTCAGAATTGTTGTCTTTACTGTTTTCTAAAAACATAAAGTTCAATACACAATAACCTTAACTTGCCTATTATTTTACCGGGGGTCTCGCACAATAACGAAATAGCGTAGACTTACAGAGTGCTTGAGAACAAGGTGATTAGGACGATATTTGGACGTATGAGGAAGGAAGTAACACAATGCTTAATAAAATTGTGTAATGAGGGTCTTCGTGATTTTCGGTTCACGCCAATGTTGTGAGGATGATAATTTAAGCAGGAGTTGGGCGGGGCATTTTGCATGCATGGGAGGGAAGAGAAAATGCGTACAGCGTTGTTTTGGTGGGAAGCCCAAAAGAAAGATATTGTTTGGAAAACCTAGACGGTGCTACATTGGAGGATATTATTAAAATGGATCTTAAATAGGATAGGGTGGAATGAATTAAGTGTGGCTTAGAATAGGGACCAGTGGTACGCTGTTGTGGCAGTAAACGTTGGGATTTCATAAAATGCAGGGAATTAACTGACTAGCTTACTGCCTGCTGGCTTAAGAAGTATTCTGCCCCATGGAATTAGTGCAACTGAATGTAGTATCAGTGAAAATTTATTGGTATAACTTGCATGCATTTATTTGTTATGGACTTCCAGTAATTTTGAACGAAACGTTTTTTCTCTGCAAAATGACAGAAATGTTTGAAATTTTACTTGAGCAATAAGCAATTTACACAACACACTTGCTCAATAACAAAAGTTACAGAAGTTCATTGCCGCTTTGCAAAAATATAATAAATTAACTTCAGGTTTTAGCTTGTGTGCGTGATTTCATGAATATACAATGACTTCCTTCCAGATATTCAAATAAATTAAAGTGTGAAATTGAAGGCAGACTTCAAGCTAAGGCCATTCTGTAGGGTTCTGACGACGGTGTATGAACATCTGAACTCACAAACTTTTTGGACTTTTTCCAACCTATGTATTGAAATGTAATAGCTTACGTTTCGAGTACAGGTTCGATCCCCGTCTTCAGGATTTATCATTAAATTATAATTATTTACACTGTAATTAAACCCGGATTTCAGTCAAATTAGTAAATACCACGTATTCCAAAAAACAGTTTAGAAAATTTGTTACGCGAAGTTCACCAGACGCCAAATACCCGAAGTGGATAACCAGTCACTGTAAATATTGTAAAACGCGTACATACATTTTTATTTACTTTGTCGGCAGACATACAGAATAATGAGCAGCAGAAATTTTATGTTTCTAGACTTAATGTCACAACACATAAATATGAAGGCAAACACATCTGAATGTCCTTCACGTCACATCCGCATATTTGTCAATTTTTTCGTCAATCGCTCTGGCCTATTACAGTTCAGAATTTAATTCTTGAACTATTATTACACTTTTAAGACATTTATTAGAATTCCTTGGACAGAGAGTTGGCTTATCACAAGGCCTTACTTGCACAGACTAACACACACCAACACAGATAAAAAAGGATTTAACATGTTTGTCCCTCGTGGGATTCAAACCCATGAATTGTTCCAGTGATCAAGACCGTACGCGCCTTAGACCCGTCGACCACTGCGATCGACTTCTGTTTAACTTTCTTACGTGTAATTGTTTAATCCTCCTTTAATTATTTAATACACATTTTCTTTTCTGTGTATGATATAGCCTTGTTTACAAATATTGTAAGGCGATTTACAGTTAAAAGCATAATTGTCTACTGCTAAATAAACTTTAAGACATTAAAATGTGGTTGAATATACATAGCAACCGCAAAGTGTAAATTTCACTCTACAGTTTATGTATTTTGCCTGTTACTACATTGTATTAACACGCGCAAAGTTCAAGAAAGGATCGAATTTGTCTTAATAATTCAGTGCCTTTGGTTATGCAAGAATGCATCATTCTAGGCACAAATCTGTGACTATCAAGGATGTACTACTTTCTCCAAAATTTTGATACCTTGAATTGGTGAAATTAGTCTGATTCAACCGTCAAAAGGAAACTTATTTCTTCTCTGTATGTAAATCCCACCAGAAATTTATCGCACACATTATTTACTGTATTATTTTATATTTAGTTTAATTCCAAGGACCTGTTTTGAATGCATGCATTACCGTTGTGTATGTTAATTCCGTGTGTTAAATTTCCTTACTTGCGTGTTTCAAAATGTCTTGGAAAATTTGTTATTTTCTCCCACGAAGTGCTACGCAGCCATGTTGTGGACTAGGTGCTTTTGTAGTGGGGGTTTTGATTATATATTTCTAGCAGCAGCAGCATATATGCCCATAGAACCCCCTGTTCATTGCAATTATTTCGTGAAATCTTACTTTTGGAAAGATTATTTTTAAAGTGGTGCTTTATATGAATACCGTAGTGAATGTCTAGTTAAGAAACGGTTTTATTACTAACCTTCTGTCGCTTGCATGTCTCTGTTGGTTTGGGTAATAAAAAGGTGAGTCTGTTTTGCACAGATGAAGATAAATTATAGTCCTCTAAAACAGATAGAAAATACGTTACTGTAACAACGCAGTTCTTTAGTAAAATTTTACCTCTAACAAAAGATACAAGCTTCTGTGAGATATGTAAGGTGAAAAATTTCTGCCTGTCAGCATCGTGCAATTCTGCGTGGAGAACACCGTATTGGAAGCGTACGCGGATCACACAAAGTACTTTAAATTTTAAAACAATTTGTACGATGACTTTTTACATTTTATGAGTCTTATACAGTATTCACATAAATAAGTGCACTTGATTATTACTGTATTACAGAACTCCGTGAGGCGTTAAGACGGAAGCCTCTTTGACACCTTTGGGCCCCTTAAAAGAGCTAGTTTCAATCTCTGGTCACCGGATTAAGAAGGAACATTTTCATCATTGCACCTTGTGACAGTAAAGGGCCCAGTTTTCAAAACGGGTTTTTAAAGACTCGAAGAAAATTGACATTTTCCAAAAATAATATTCATATTTCGTTTATCAAGACTGGTGGATTTCACGAAAGATCTTCAATAAGTAAGGTTTTATAGGTCATAGAAGTTAGAGGATAAGTCATTAGAACATAAGTATAAGTCATTAACTCCACTAAAATGTCACTTATTTTTCGACATAGTCCGCGAAAACACTGATGCATTCGTCTCATCCTGGCACGTGTTTAAAAATTCTGTCTGAGTAGAAATCGGGCTCTTGTATTCGCAGTTATTCAAGAATAGCCATTGCCACTTTCTCACTATTGTGGAATGTGCAGCCTCTCAAGCTTTCCAAAATCAGTTCTTCCCATCTTGCTGCTTTCACTTCCATCCTTTATGTGCTGGGCCGACGGTTGCGGTCATCACTGCGTATTTAGATTCGACCACATTCAAACTCTGTACACCATTTTCTCACAAGGTGCGCTGTGGTTATGCCATTACCTTATACTTCTATCAGTTCGCGTGGTTAATTTGTATGGGAAAAGCATAGAAACTCAATCACACTACAAACTTCTACACGCGACCAATTTTCTAGGGTCATTGCCATTGCAGGTAGCCTGAATGGCGTCTTGCACTTTCTGCTGCACATTACCCTTGTTGCCAGTGCTACTTTCTACGAAAAAGTAAAATGCTTCATTAATACGAAATTTACAAGCTAGGAAGCCTTGCTTTATTGAATAATCTTCATATTTATCTCTCTGCCGACATGGTAAATTGTCTTGTGTGGTTCTTACGTAAGTATAATAAAAAATGAAAGTTTACAACGGTAAATATATAACAAAACTAGCAGAAAAGTTTAAAATGTGACTGCTTTCGTATTCTTTGTCCATTACTAACGAGTCTGATTTATATACATTTTTTAAACTCTAGAGTAGTCATTTTTTTTCAAATTCGAAAAGCAGTAGGCGCTTACACAATATTTTCACGAATTCGTTAGTATGTTTATTGCAGGTGAGTCTTACTAGTAAGAAATTAACTACCGTGGCCATCAGTAGTCGCAGAACGCGTTTTGTACAATTGCTTTCCAGGCTTTCTCAAAGCTTTTTTTGAAATTACCGTAGCTATTACGTTTGTCAAACACAATCCTGTTCTGAGATTTCAAAAACGTATGTGGTTACACAAGTGCAAGAAACACGTTAAGATTTGAAAACCCCTTCAATTCAGTAGCAGTAATCAGCATTAATCTGAGAGAACTTAGCATAATGTAGGCCTAACCTTTTGTCGTAGTCAAACTAAAGTGCAGTAGTGCAAACCAGAAAAAAAGAACTCCGTTCCTGTCTGTTTTATAAATTTTCACTTCGGGCACAACGTTTAGATTTTTAAAAATCCTCAAAATTGTTTGTTACAAAAATACTTTCAACTGAATCACTATTTATTTCACTTTTATTACTGAAATTACTGCAGAATAGTTCGTATAAGCGACTGAGGAATGCTGAAACAGAAGGCAACTGAAAAATAAATTAATCAAGTGTAACAGCATTTATAGACGGTTTCAAAAGTTAAGTACGACTGACATGTACGTCATTTTAACTGCTGCACCACGCAGCCACCATCCATTAGCTACGTTAACTGTCAAAATTCCCGTCTCAGTTATTCTTTGACAGGAGCTAAAGCATCCATGCCTATTGACGTTCATTCTTACGACAGGCGCGAAATAATTTACTAAGTGTCATTCTCGCGACGACCACAATTTTAAAAGCGAGTAGTTAAAAATCTTGTCAGGGATTGGGAATAAAGTAGTCGCGGAAGGTGACTAGAATTCTTGCTGAATATAAACGGAATTAGCCTTCTCTGAAGCATTCTTTGGCAACATTTACGTTACTTAAGGACTTGAGAAAATTAGTTCCCTTAGTGTCGAGATAAAAGCTAATGTTTATAGTTCTTTTGATGTGCCAATTGAAACTGCGCGGAAAAGAAAGAAACTTTACAGCCTGCAATCTTTTTTAAGGAAAAGAATATGGGAATATCTTTTTCTCTGTATTGGGTGTGTGTTTTTCTGTCCTCTTTCCAGCTTTTAACGAAACCCCTTATAAGCATCAAGTTATTGCAGTAAATAAATTCTCTTAAAACTCTCCTACAACAAGTAATAACAACATGGTGTAGGCGCGAAAGAAACTTAATTCTTTTGTAGAATTCTGAAATCATGTGTAGTTAAGACACCATTAAAGCGTGTGACCTTTATTAACGTAATTTGCAGAGACTGTAGAAAAGCAACGTGGCTGATGTGCGACAGAATTCTGTAGACGTGCATGTTTTCACACTTCCGGCCGTCCTGTATTATAACAAAACAAAAGGCCCTTACTCACGTCCAAACCTTTACAAACAGCACCGTCGAGTTATTAACATTCCGGCTTTTTATTCATGAGGTCCCAGTTTCAAATTTCAATCCGGAAACCAAATATACTGACAGAGATTATCGTGATGTTTTTCAGTCTCTTCATTTAAATGCAATTTAATACCTAAAAATATGTTATGACGCCTTTCGCCTTGATCCTTTCATATGCATAATTCATTGATTATCCTCCCGTTCTAAGTTGTAGGCCTGCAAAAATAAGCATTCAAAATTGCGTCTTCAAATAAACCAAGAACCTATCAGTCCAGCTTCTAAAAATAATGAAACACTTTAAAACAATATCCTTTCTTAGTTCTCTCTTTGGAAATTAGCACCTTTGCGAATAAATATAAGAAGGTTTAAAAGAATTTAGCCTTATGAAAGTGCTAACATTTTACACAGTTTTCAAATTCGCTGTTTTCCAATTTAATTTGGCCACAGAAACGTTTCGAACTTGAAGAGTTTTCGCCAAACCCTACGTAAATTCTTATGTGTAAAGTCAAAATAGACCACTAACATGTAAGGATGGTAACAAATAAATGTTCAAAAACGTATGAGATTAGCACGTTAACTGCGCATGTTTGGGAATGAAGGTGACGTTCCATGGATAAGAAAAACGATTCTTAAGAACTAATATGCTTTCCATAAAAATACAAACTATGTCCAAATGTCGTTGTTGTATTTATTCCAGTACATCAGCAATTCAGAAATATTTGGACGAATGGATCATTGTCAAATAAAGTAAAAAGTATGTGAATGAGGAGTGCAGTGATAAAATTTAAATTAGTTTTTACGCATTTTTGTCGGAACAGTTTGTTTACTTGGTCGAATCCCGGGGTCTCGCTGAACACAATTTGGCCAACCATTATCAAATGACAAGAAATTACCTTGGTAACACTGTTCTTTATGTAACCTATTGCAAGGCAGACATGGCGTGTTCTGTGATTAAAATCTGGTCAGACTGACACTGACTTGATTTCATATTTATATGCGCGTGAAAATATTAAATATTACAAGTAAATGTTTCTGTTAATTAATTTTGAAAAATCCACGTTAGGCTTTTTTGTAATTAAATTTTTTTGCACTTTGGAAGTAAAAATATTCAAGGATTTGATCTAATTTGGCCCGTAATTTAAGCTTTATATTAGGCACATGCGTGGGTCAGTATTTTAAGTAGATGTCGAGTACCAAGTTCGATTTCTGTATTATTTGAAGAGTTGTAAATGACAAATTTGTAAAATTTTAGACTTTTTTCTGTCATTTAAAATTATGTAATTCTAAAACCTGTCATTCGAGGCTTTTCTTGGTTTCGTTGGATCGACTTTCAGAATTAGGCAGTGTGCAGGAATGGACACTTCTAGAGGTTTCGGCAAACGTCGAATGTGTGCCGAACGTTGATCCAACGGATTTTAAAATTATGGGTTTAAATTATGAATTTGGTAGACGAAATTTCTTAAAACATACGTTTTTGTTAATGGGTTTTAGGCTACAAGAAAGGCCAGTGTCACATACAATGGAAGTTAATTTTCGTAATCGTATTCACAGGTAATATTTTCTACAGATAAGTTTGAAACTCCAAATCTATGCGGTAACTATTGGTTTTCCTTTCTTTAATTCTTCCTTCATTACACTCCACATTGGTAATTATTTAATGACACCGTCGATTGCAAGCTACACAAAAGAATGTATTATGAAGCGATACAATACACGTGACTTACATATAGTTCGACAGGTTTCGGCCGACTTTAATGGCATGTGAACATTTAAATTTGCGCTTTACGGTGTTGAAAATGATTATATAAAAGTACTCAAGCTGTAGCACGAACTGTATTTATGTCATAAAAACCGAGCATGCGAGTTGTTACTGATTTTCTATACTATAAGGCAAATATATATACAGCGGTGAACATAGAAGGATATCCCTATAGCGCTTCCTGTGTTCGATGAGTCCGTAAACTTGTTAAGCGATGGTATGGTGAAGTATTCAGGGTATAACAAGAACTGTATATATGAGAAAAAAAAACCATGCATTCAAGTTGTTAGTTACGTTTTATTCTATAAGACAGAAAAATACGTACCTACAGGGGGCGAACATGGACGAATATCCCTATAGGGCTACCCCTGCCTGGTGAGCGCGCTTATGTTCCTGTAGCTACTTAATAATTGAGAGGTTCTTCCACTTTTACCCTATTTTCCACTGTGTGTGCTTCCTCTGCATGTATGTGACTTCCCTCTCAATTAGTTTGCATTTGATCCGAATTTTGTAGGTTTTTTGGTATCCTGGTAGGCCTTGGCTCCTGCTTGCAAGTCCAGTTCTGTCAATCCACCGCGTGCACACACAAAACACCAAACTGGGGACTCTGTTCTTCTGAGATGTGAGACTGCCTGAGTGAGTAATCGATTACCGACGTTTAAAATTAGATTGTTGCTGTTACCATGCAGAGTCTAGAGTCTGGAGAAGAAGAAGGCAATAAATGCCTTCGAAACGTCGGGATTCTATTACCCGATGAAGCTGCGTCATATCCCAGAAGAACGGAATCTTCAACTACACCGCTGTGAAAACTTGAAAATTCGCAAAACCAGTTTGTAATCAGTATTATACACGTATGCTTGAAGGCGTACGTAAAATGGGTCTCAACATGTTAGGTCATACGCAAATACGTAACATGCATTTTAATCTGTCAATAATAAATTTTGTTGTATTGCTGTTGTAAATAGTGCTACTCATGATTACTAAGAAGCAGGTCTCTTTACCTGTTAACGCACATTTATCCATGTAATATTGTTTTGATGAACTGTGCATGACGTGGAACATCACGCACTGGCTGTTTGTCAGAAAGATCCTGGTAACTCGCTGCAACGATGCCGATTATATCTCCCTCAACATGGAAAGAGCCGAGGACGAGGATGAGGACGATGAGGAGGAAGAACTGGAACGCCATTTGAATGAACTGGCGGACGTTGAAGATATTGGGGTCGGTAGAGATTCTCTACGAGGGGCTCAGAGGAAGCGTAAACGTAAGAAGAGAAGAAAGAAGAAGAATGACACTGACGGCAGAGTGCGGCGTGGAGGGGGTGGGCTTGACCCCGAGGATCTACCGAAACGAGCCCGCTGGACCATCATCGCCACGGCGTGCCTCCTGCTGCTGATGAGCGTGCTGCTTGTGGGTGTCACTCTCCGCATGGCACCCGTAATTGACGAGATGGGTGAGTCACGTCACGTTTATTTCTTTGTGTTTATATTTATAACAGGTTTTCATTATTTGTAAAAGAAGATCTGCATGTACTGATATAGACCGCCTGTTTCTTTGATCCTGCACATATTCACGTCGTATTCTGCCGCACTCCGCACCCAATTCACATTTTCAAACCTCTGTTTTTGTTTCTGTTCTGATGCTGGCCCACGTTATCGTGTCTTCAATGTCCGTCGTGTTTTACACATGTCCTGCAAAAGATTCCGTCTGTGAGGAAAGGCTTCCCTAAGTGTGTCGTCAGAAAGTATTATGCTGAGACATGCCGACATTTTCGTTGCAAGTTTAGAACAGAATTGTTTTAATCGAAATAAAACAACGACCTTCCTTTTGCGAGACGTACTGTAAATTTCCATGTGAACCTTTCGCCAAGTCTAGCTAGGTACAAACAGTTCACAGAAGACACAGAGTTTTAAGTTACAAAGAAGGAGTTTCAATTGAAAGCCGAATCCAGACGCACGGCACGCAACGGCCGTATATTTCCTCATATGTAGTACACGATATTACTTACCGCATGTTGGGATGCGTGTTGGAAACGACGGTCGTCACCTCTCACACATGCTGGGAACCCGGTGAACACATTATTAAGTATTGCATGAAGTTCTTGTTTAGAAATTGCCTATAATGCGCGCCTGATAAAACGTCAGCTGCATGACTCGCTCACCGCCAGTGCTACTGTCACGTTTTTCGGTTACATTGAATCGTATGGAGTCTTTAGTCACAGTCCATTTTAATATGCTTCTGTAACAGACGTTTGAAGAACACTGGAAGACATACGTTGTTTTGTTCATGAGTATTCATTGCGGTTTAATGCAGAGGAAGTTTATGTAAGGAACAAATAATACGAAATCTGTCGTTGGGAATTTAGATTAAGTTTTCCCGTTGTTCCAGTTTCTTCGAAAACAAGCATATGTGAGAGCTGAAGGAGATCATTCCCAAAAAAAGAGTGCGGTGGGTTATATTATATATATGTGTGTATATATATATGTATATATATATTGCAAGAGTAAATGTAATGCTGAGAAGCTTGGCATGAGATTGGGTTCCGTTTTCATTTGATCTCCCTATAGACAATAACAAGGACCATATTGACATTTCTGTGCGAGTGTAAGAAATACTCAGTCTGAGGCGCTGTTTAAATTGCCTCTGTACAGTTGTACATTTGATTGTCAGACTGAGAACATGCGAATATTTATAAGCCGTGGAAACAGCCACAGCCACTGCAGCCACGTCAGTGCGACAGGACATTGTTCTGACTGGCTTTTGGTGTCACTGTCTGCCTCCCACCCCACCCCACACTGCACCAACTTCAACAATTTTATCCCCAGAGCAGGTGGTCAACTAAATTAGATCCCGTTGTCCTGTGTTCCAATTAAAATCCCCTACCTCAGTCTCTGACCGGCAGCCCGCATTGCTTCGGTGGCTATATCTACACGGTGAGTGCGCAACGGAGGGCGTTTGTTGATTAATGGGTACAAACTACTTCGCCATTGGGTGGCAAAACAGGGTTCTGAAGTCCAACAACCATTTGCGAGATTACTGTTTCTGTCTGACCATTTAATTTTCTGAGTATAAGAAGACCGCCACTATTGCACCCCGTAAGAATAAAAACGTTCTTAAACTGAAGTTGGAGGCCAGAAATTAAAAGAATAGGTTTTTCTCAAAAACACGTTCATTAGGAGTTGAACCACGTATTGTTCTTAAACGTAACGTTCTTAAACTGAAGTTGAAGGCAAGAAATTAAAAGAATAGTTTTTTCTCAAAAACACGTTCATTAGGAGTTGAACCACGTATTTGTCTAACTGCAGAAGAAAGTATATTTATTTGAAAGAAGACTCTTAAATTCAGCATCGGTCCAACTGAAGGTTATGTATTTCTAAGTCGAACCATGGCAAGAACAGTACTTCACAATGCACAAAACGTACATATCGACGAAACGCATATTTTACAGTGGTACTTTTTCCCCTTCGGTTGCACCTTTGCACAATAATTGGGGCTCTGTCCTGGCGGCCGCTGCACTGGAACGTGTCACGCACTTCGCCCAGTCAGCAGAGTTTGTAGAACCAGCTCAGATTACGTTCTGCAACGCCCTCTGTTTTCCCATATGAGTCAATAATTGCTCAGGTTTTTGGACAGTGGAGAGGGCAGAGTCACCCGTATTAAATATCCGAGGAGCCTCACATTATTTTCGTCCACAGGCTATATTTTTCCACGAGAGCCAAACATTCATTTTCTTTACGCAAACTTCGACATCTTTAGGCTGACGGGTGATATTTCAGCGCGAAGAGCAACAAATCCGTGGTACCATTTCTCGCCAATCATTTCCTATTTGTGGCTAAATCTGCGCGGCAAATTTTGGCCTCTCCTATTTTGTGTGTAAAACTCGGAGATCCTTTCTCGTCACTTCAGAAAGTATGTCTTCCCTCTGTACCACGAGAATTACTAATTTCAGACTCCTTTTGGGAGGTCAGCGGTTTGTCCAAGCAGCTGTTTGCAGCATACAGCGTTTATGTTAGTTCTGTCAGTTTGCCTCTTTATGGTTGCTTTCGGGATATTGTAAGTTCGTTTTGCGCAGTTCAGTCCCGTACACCAATTAGATAGGCAGCCATTGCTCTTGTTTGTTATTTTATCTTCGCTTCTTTCTTATTTGCGTCTGTTATATAAACTAAGTAGCACAGAAGTTAAATTTATCTTCTATATTCACGTACTGAATTCACTTGACATATTTTCCTGCCAATTGATAACCCCTTAGCTTTGAAAACACGTATCGAAGTATTTTTCGTATTTCCCTAAAACTGCCCGAAAGGAATAGGTGGTCCAATATAGGAAATCGCTACTGGTCCAGTTTAGAGTAACACGCCATATTTTCTATCACCAAAGACGTTCAGAGACTGGATGGCGCAATATCAAGTATTAAGACCCTAATTTTATCCCAAAGACGTTGTGTTTACACTTTTGTAGGTGGACCTTACCTCAGCTAAACAGTACTTCATTCACAAAAATGTATGTACGAGTTAAAAATAAGTGGAGCACATTTAAAGCTTAAAAACTCACGCATCAGAGATGGACACTTCCGGATCGTTGTTGAACTTATTCCGTCACTCAGAACAACTAAAAGCGTCGATTTGATGCCACTATAATGACGGCCATTGCTGTGGGTCGACTTCTAGGGTAATGGTTCAACTTAGGAAGGATTCAAGTCTTCTTGGATGTTATGCCATGTGGACTCCAAAGTGGTTACCGGCGTCTTTAGGTTCCAGCTGACCGGACTGCTTGACTCTGAACATAAGGCGCCACGATCTTTTGCAGCGTCTGTTTCTGTTGACCTCCCTTACGGCGTAACATCCCAGAAGATATGTTACTGAGTAGTTTTCTACACATTATGGCGTAAATTTCAGAACAGAGGTTTTGCATCGAAACGTTACAGGTGTAATGAATATAATGTTTAGGTGATGGGCGTGGTGCTTGAAGGACTATTCAAAGTTAAGAGAAAGTAGCAGGATTTCGGACATCCCCAGAGTCACATAAACAGCGAGAAGATGCGTCATTTGCAACGTTCACGAAATAGTATTCGAATTAACACAGGCAGGAAGATCAGAATGGTTTACGAAGCATGGATACAGTTTTATTCGGAAAATCTGGTATGAAAGAATCCGTGTAATAGACCTAGGAGTGTATGGGATGATAATCTTAAGAGAGGTTAGACCTTAAGGAATTGGTCTGAGGGCGTTAACTGGATTTGGACGCATATTACAGAACGCAGTCCCGTGCGCTTGTGAACACTGCAATGAATGTAAGGTTCGATAAACTAAGGAAAATTGTTGACCAACTTAGTAGCTGTCAACTTTATAAACATACTTTATTCTCTGTGATTAATGTATTCTTATATCACAGATTCACCGCTAAAAAACCTATGACGAAATACGTTTATAATTTAATATTTAAATCTTCCGTGCAATTGATACATATAAACAAGCTCATCACCAATAAATTGCACTAATTCCTGGATATAAAAGCACTCCCACATGTTTCGGCTACAGTCCATAGCCATCTTCAGGGAGTATCAATACTTGCAGACGTATACAGCGTTATTGTACAGCTTTTTAATTGTAAATGGTAAAATATCCTATGTAATGCCAATATGCCATTAACACATCAGTGTATATTGTTGCATTAAAGTTATTTTAAAGTTATTATAATACAGTTATTAAAATGTGCTGCACCCGAACGTCTTGAAGTAGTAAAATCTTTCTGTGTGTAATCGAATGATAAACTGTATATCTTGATACCTGATTAAGCTCGAAGGGATTTCACTGTTTCAAGGTGTTTGGATACAGCAGCTTTTAATAATTGTTTTGCATAATAATGTCTCGATAGGAGCGAGATTTTCCGCGCCCGTCCAGACCGGCCCTTGGGTCTACCCAGCTTCCTATGCAGTGGGTATCGAGTGTCTGTATAACAACGCTGTTTACGTCCGTAAATATTGATACTCCCTGAAGATGGCTATGGACAGCAGCCGAAACATGTGAGAGTGCTTTTATAATAATAAATTAGCGCGGGTTGTTGGTGATGAATTTGTTTTTGTGTTTATAATTGTTGTAAATGTAAAAACATACCGAAGTTTATACAAATAATCTAAATAATTGTAATTAACATATAAAATGATAGTCTGAAAAGCCGGTATAACCCAAAAGAAATACTGCTTTAAGCTTGAGTATGAACAGGAATGTTCAGTGCACAATTTCGTGAAAACCGTTTCGTACAGAGCTTTTAAAATACACGTGTACTTCTGATAAGACGAAGATAAATGTGATACATCAGTTACTGAGGCACAGTTTCTATACGCCCACAGTTTTTCAGTCGTTTACTCACAAAATCTGATCATAACTGCAGTATCCGCTTATTGATTGAGAAAGGGTAAGGGTTGTGGGCAGGCAGTTGAGTATCAGGTACCATAATGATGAAGAAGAAGATGTTGTTAACAAGAAATTTACTACAGGCGCTAATTCTAGAATGTGAGCCGCAGGGAACTGAATAACATCCGACGTGACAGTCAAACCGACTTCTCTCAGCTCCTTGACGTTCATTTTAAATTAAATGTGGGTGTAAGCAAAAGGTAGCATAACTTCGACTTGTAAGAATCTGTAGAAACAGTCGCATGTCGCTTAACACAAGTAGTGTTCGAGAATATTTCCATTGGAAAGTAGGTTCACCTTGTTTGGGCCTTGCCTATCAGCCGACGCTCTTCCCCAGTTCCTTAATTCCTCTGTTCGCCTGGGGTGGCGCAATTTACCATCATCTTCCAATGTATGTGAAGTAGCATCCTTTTTTACTAGTTTATGGATAAACAATTTACAAAGGCAGGTTTTTGCACATCACGAGATTGTTGCTCACATTCTGAATTGCGTTGCTGATGCGGCACAAAGTTTGTCACTACGCACAGGTTTCGATATCATAAATATGATACTTTTATCGTATAATACCAATATATCTCATAATATTTTAACTTACTGTTTTCTACCCATTTGTGTTAACAAATAAAATAATACGTAAAATACACCAAGCACTCAACGTAACGAATATAGGCCTACTTTTTGTCAAAGTCCTAATGGATTGAAGTCCACTTTAAATAAAATATTAAGGATAATTGTTATTTACATACACCAATTTTTATTAACCGCGGATCCAAATGGCCGCGCTCTCTAAGGCGTGGGTCTGAGGCCGCTCGCTTGCTGGGATTTTAGGTTCGAATACCGCCGGGGCATGGATGTCTGTCTCTTGGGAGTGTGGTGTGTTGTCAGGTAGAGGTTTCTGCGTCGGGCTGATCACTCGTGCAGAGGAGCCCTACCGAATGTCGTGTGTCTGAGTGTAATCTCGAAACCTCAACGATGAGGAGGTCTAGGCCCTCAAGGGCTGTCCAACCTCGAATAAAAGTACTTCTTAGCCTCCTTAGCACTGTTAAAACATAAGGTTAAACAGAAAATTAAAGTAGCCCTCCTTCTTGCTTGAGTGATAACACAGGAAGAGAAATTTACGATCAATTATTTTATTATACTTAGTTATATCCTACACTATTATTATGATGAACAAAATTGTTAGAATTAAGCTTAATTATATAACTAATAAATATATGTCTTGCCAATTTTACCCTATTTGTCAGACTTTTTAGTTGACCAGCTCACTACTTCCTGCAAATTGCCCCTCAAGAGATGATTGTCGCCAAGTTAAGAATTACTGACAGAGAGAATGGCATTTAAGCACTAAACATTTTTATGCGTACGTTTTTTCCCCCATACTTTAACATTTATAAAATTGGTGCAGATTATTGCATTCTGTACGCCGTGTATCAACTGCTAACTTCATACGCGCGTGCCGTCGAATAATGTATGATGGGATGATTGTGAAAACTGGCGAAAACTGCGAAACCCCTCTGAGATGATAAGGGGTTCCAGATCGATATGTGTAGCGGTTTATTACAGATTGTGATTAAAGGCCGCCGGAGTACCTCTGTGTCAACCCGTTTATTCATTCACCTGTAAATGATACTGCTGCTTGTTAGCTCAATATTTAGTGCCGCGCATTCAGTGAAATTGTGACACTGAAGTGTCTCTCAAGGGTTGACATGTATAACGCTAGAACAGTTGTATATCTGTGTGTGGAGACTTTAGCTAGAGACGCGAAGCACCCGCTCAAATTCCAGCGGAATTTGTATTAGTATTAGCAGTATTATGCGGAATTTGACTGTCACAGCGGTGCTGGTGAAGGTTACGATCTTCTGAGGCGTTACGCCGCATCGTTCGGTAAATAGTTCAGGTATTTCGAAGCGTCGTACTACGTTTGTCTCCATGGTCAAGCAGTTCAGGTCTTGGAGTGACATGACAGTGAACACACTGCCATGTTCCGAAACATTGGCAACTGTGTAACACAGGGCAGCGTCTCAGAGGACTCTATATTCGATGTTAGCATGGTGAATCAGTCGTTGCTACCAGTATTTGGAGAATCACAAGGAAGCTTATATAATGAAAATATATGTCTGTATGCACAGTTGTGCTTCACAAGTAAGTAACGTCAGATAGTGATGATGACCTGTCCAATTCCGGGGGAATAATAGCCCGCAGCACGTGCGTGTATTGAATTTTGGCATGAAGTACTCTACTAATTTGCTACAATTACAGCACAGATCTACTTATTATTCGGGTGACAGTTGGCTCTAGCAAAAAAGCATTCCCGTGATCAGTAACTGCTTTGTCTTGTAAGACATTTAAGTAACTCGTAACTTGAAGAAACTTACATTAATACTACACACGTGAGCGCGCTTGGGTATGTGTGTTCCCGTGCCCCCGATTATTGCTTGACCGCATGCCGCATTGGCCGAATATGTATCATTTGTCCTATAATCATATCCCAGCCGTTCTTCAGGAGGCTTGAACGACACAGGAACTGCATTTACTTCGAACTTTCGTAATGAAACTCTTTACTTCTGACCAATAGTGACGTGATTAAAATGAAATGAAGTGGCCCAAGCAGCTCTATGAGTACTAAAGTGCTTACTCTGTTCATATAAATTAAACAATACGTGTAACAGTGTCCTTCACTGTCATCGTGCGTCACTTAGGAAAGATTTTGCTTCGCAGCTATTTAGGCCTACAAATTAGAAATCAGTGTCAACATAATTTAAACCTTTTGAAAAATAATTATAATTTGCAGTTTAAATACTCAGATATTTGTTTCGACAACAACTGCTGAATAGTCGGGATTTCTGATGGCAGCTGCCAATCAGAAGGCAACTGTGATATCAGATGCGTGACAGACCACAGTTTGGACGACAAGAATTGCCAGGTAATCAGTATGAATAAGTTCACGCAACTGACAGCCGCGTTTCGATGTAAGTTCTTTCAAATTCGCAGTCTGAAAAGAAGGGGTTATCATCGTTTAATTACTGACGTTAAAATGATATCGTATGTCGTCGTAGAAATTATATAGGTGCCCCAGGTTTGGCAGAGACAGAGAAAACTGTGTAAGACTAACTGATGGGCCGAAGTCGTCTTACAGTACGCGTGTGGGTCTTTGTTTGTTTAACCCTTTAAAGACAAAGCGTATCTGTTTTATATAAGGACTCAGTGCGTACCGCGCTGTAAACACTCTCCACTGCGGTTATAAAAACCAGTCTCTTAATGTTTTATAAGGCAAAAGTTGCTGTTTGCTCTGAGATCCGTACAAAACACATAAACGCAATGTGGGCACCACGTAGAATTTTTTAATGTTAAAAACCTGGTGGTATGTGAAGTTACCGCTAGGCTTTAAAAGGCTAAAGGCGCTTTTCGGCTCTACGGGCTTTGTAGCATAAAATGGTAAGTTGGTGGTGAATGATGAATTGGAAAGGACGAGGAAGCAAGAAGTCAAGTATTATCTAAGCCAATATTCCAACATTTTCGCGGAGAAAGTGCGGAAAATAGCTGTCAGGTGACGATTTTCGGGTTGAGATTCGAAATCCGGACCACCAAAATGAAATAAAACGAGAAGGGTAATAATGGAGCCGACAGTTCGTTGTGTACGGGTTGTTTCCTTTTGTGTCTAGTTTATTTAACCCCTTATAGCCTGGTACAGGTAGGTACTGTGTGTACCACCAGGTTCAACGCATTCTGCCCACAGAGTGCATTGGTGTGTTTCATATGGACCTTGGTACAAACACGATTATTACTCAATGCAACATTCGCTGATTGGTTATAAAATTAGCTAAGTACGTTTACTGCGCGGTACGAACTAAGTCTTTAAATGTAAGTCATTAATTTTCGTTTTTAAAGGGCTAATTGTGATTTGTGAGACTGAGGAGCTTACGTAGCTAAAACGTTGCGATTAACTCTGAAGGTCAATTTTAAAAGTGTGTAGGAGGAAGCAGTGAAAACTTACTTTAACCTTTAAAAGCCTAGCGGTAACTTTACGTACCACCAGGTTTAACATTAAAAAATTCTACGTGGTGCCCACATTGCGTTTATGTGTTTTGTACGGATCTCAGAACAAACAGCAACTTTTGCCTTATAAAACATTAAGAGACTGGTTTTTATAACCGAAGTGGAGAGTGTTTACAGCGCGGTACGCACTGAGTCCTTATATAAAACAGATACGCTTCGTCTTTAAAGGGTTAAGGTACTGTCACAGAGTTTTGCATGATGACCTGACGAAAAGCACGAAACATCGACGTCAGGCTATCCTATGTTTGTGCCGAGCTCCGAAACTTAACAATTCGTCAGCGACTGATTCTTTGGTTTATTCACCCTACGCTCTTCAAGTGCAGGTTCGAAGAACAGTATGACCTTGAAAGACGAACGGCAAAACGATATGCAAGGAAGCTGTCACAGCGTTTTTAACGGATCGTTACAGAATTAACTCGAGGAAGAGGACTAAATAAGGTGATCTCCTAGCCGAGACTCGAATTTGTAATCTCCTAACTATAATACAGGAGTAGTAACGACTTGAAAATCAGGGTTTCTTAGTATGTGTGAATGTGTTTTTGTATTTACTGACGAAAGAGGCGACGAAGAAACGGAGAAACGAAAATATGACAGGAAGCAAGCGCTGATGACATGCGGAGTGATGTACGTACCTGCAGGTACTGTGGTTCACAGCGTCACGCCAGGGTCAATATACCCTCACCCCTCAGAGCGTCGCTGTGTGGAACGGCCTCTTCTGCCAGCCGCGAGAATGAAAAATGTAGCTCGATAATTTGAGATCAGTCCGTCTCATTTTCAGATTCGTAGTAGAACGATTCTTTCCCTGCAATCTGTTCCCTCATAACAGCCTCCTTGACATTTTTTCACGTGCGTTCTGGTGGATAAAGAACACTTTTTGCTCTTAGTATAGTCAGTGAAAACTTGCGAAAAGCAAGGCAGCACCGGACACTTGTTCCATTAAGATTCTGATGTTGCAACACAGGATAAGGGACGTATGATATGTTTAAAACATTCACGTTTATTCCGTTAAACGTTAACGAAATTGAATTCTTACGTTTTACAAAGGTAAAGTGTCATTTGTGTAATTTTCTTATGAGGGAATTTGATTTTTGCATAGGAAATAACTGCGAAAATTCTAGCGTGAATTGGTACACCTTTGTTTTCCGAGTATTTTTCTGTGTATTATATTTTATGCTGTCATAACTGTGACTAAATTAAGGCGGGTGTGATGGGTTCGACATGTAGCTCGCATGCATAGTATTAGCAATCGATACAGATTCGTAGAACATGAAGTGACTAGATGCTTGGGATGTTTATGTGTACGTAGGTGAATAATATTAAAAGGCATTTTTACTGACACATTTTGAGGCTATTGACTGGAGGTATCGGGCACACGAAAGGGGGGGGGGGCAACGGCGCGCGCTCGTGAATACGGTAAGGGATCTTTTGGTTCCATAAAACATGGAGAATTTCTTGACGAGCTAAGTGACTGCGGTCTTCCCAAAAAGGAGTTTTCTCGTTTAATGGGTAACTGTTTCTTATCTGTTACGTCCCAATACGAAAGAATTAGCCCGTTAAGAATTTTGGACGATACAAGTTGTGTAAAGTTCCAGTACATGTATTTATCGACTGTATCACCAGGGTTCTGATCCTGACATTTCTGTGAACATTTTTCTGATGGTTACGTTTTTTCTCAAAGCTCGTGCATGCAGTATGGAAGAACAATATTCAACTTCCCAGGCTATTTTCAGTACCCATCACCCGTAAGATGTTCATTTTGTAACTGTAATGGTCGACAGTTTGCTTCACACATTACAAGAAAGCGATTTCTTCTGACAGAAACTGACGAACTTCAGTTTTTAAATCTTAGAACTAATCATTTCATGTATCGCAGCAGTACAATAACAAAAAGCATACTTGTCTACAGGATTGTCATTCGAAGCCATTTTCGTCTGTGATGAGCAACTTTCGGGCATGAGGGTCAAATAAAGGAAAAATGTTGGCGATTCATATAAAATACGTGTAAAGTTGGTTCAGAATTGACGTTTTACATACGAAACTTTGTGTGTCGTTCGTCAAACCTCATTACTTGGCTGCGCTGGGAATACATCCAATACCGAAATATTGTTTCTTCTGTCGTTTTATTTCAGTTGCTTTGCTCATGTGAATCTGAAAAATGCGGTACAAGGTCAAGTCATACTTTGTTTCATCCGGAAATAATCCACCATGTTTATTTTGCAGCGTTCTGATTCTTAAGGTTGCTCTGTATATATCTTGCAGTTTATACTTATCGCATTCGCTTTCCTGCAAGCCGTCTTAATTAAGCAAAGCCACTGCAATTATACCTATGTGGGAAGATGAACTCTAAAAGTCTCTAAAATTATTTCGACATAATAGACCCATGATAAACCTTGTCAAGAAATTTTCATTTAGGATTATTTTGAATCACGTTAAAAATCGCTACTCGAGGGCGTCAGTCAACGTCGGCGTTCATCGTGGACGTGAGTATTTTGACGGATAGCAAGCAAACTTGTCGTATGATACGTGCACACGTCTGAAATTTCCGACCGGTCCCCTCGTTGAAGAGGAGTGAAAATTCAAGGCCGAAACTTTAATGAGGTTTGATTTTTTTTTTCATATTTTGCTCGGATTTTCTTATTCTGATTCTTCATAGGTATCTAATAACTCTGTGTAATACATTACAGTTCCTGTAGGAATATTTGTTATTATGTTACAAGAAACAGCGCTGTATATGTGTTGCATTTTACGTGATGGTAAACAGGCTGGCGCGGAGCAATTGCAGTTTTGCGGGAAGATACGGCATGTCTGTCCGGTAAAGTGAGCGAATATACGTTTATCCTTCCTATATTAGGCCTGTATGAGTTTCATGGACTTGTCTCATTTTATGATTTTAAGACTTTTTTGTGAGTTTAAATGAACTAGTATAAATAGTGCTTACAGCTTATCTGAATCCTTAGAGCAATTCCGTCCAGCTTCCTTTAAGACATGCCTGTTGTAAGAGTGTGTGACGGGCACTTGTGAATGCCGTAACTTCAGTTTTGTAAAGAAAGAAAACTGTTGGCTGTCTGAGTGACTTCCAGGTTCTCAAGGAGGATTGTGCTGATCCCGGCGGCCGCGCGGTCTGCGGCGTGGAGCTGAAGCCGCTCGCTTGCTCGGATTGCATGTTCGAATCCCGCCGGGGGTATGGATGTCTGTCTCTTGTGAGTGTTGTGTGTGGCCATGTAGAGGTCTCTGTGTGAGGTTGATCCTTCGTCCAGGCGACTTCTACAGTGTGTGTGTCACTGAGTACGGTTAGGTGCAACAGTAACCCTCTGCATCTACAATGAATAAGTAGAAAGAGGTCGGAGAAAGAAAGAAAGAAAGAAAGAAAGAAAGAAAGAAAGAAGGAAGTAAGGAAAGAAAGAAAGAACGAAAGAAAGAAAGAAAGGAAGAAAGAAAGGAAAGAAAGAAAGAAAGAAAGAAAGAAAGAAAGAAGTAAGGAAAGAAAGAAAGAACGAAAGAAAGAAAGGAAGAAAGAAAGGAAAGAAAGAAAGAAAGAAAGAAAGAAAGAAAGAAAGAACGAGAGAAACTGTTTACCACAGAGTTAGTTACTTAGGTATCACAGTGTGTGAAATTCCTTGTTTTTACTTTTTTGAGGCGCTTTTACTAAAAAAACCGGGCAGGGTCGTGCTCTGACCTAAATGGAGGCATACTGTCACCAGATCATATATACTTGTCACACTTACATGATGTCGCCAGATTTCTAGCATAACTGGTAGAACTGATGATAATGAAATGAGGTGATAAATTCATTTCGGACCTATCTCGCTGAGTGTTCATAAGTTCATTAGGTTTTGTACAGTACGATGCATATGGTATATCTTCAACAAATCTGCATAGAATTCTGTGATTTTGATAAAATATTTAGTGCAGCAATGTAAATAAGCATGAAGTGCGCCAAATCAGAAATGATGTGCAACTTGGTGCAGTCGGGATCCCGTCTCGCATCCACTCAGTTTACTGCGTAACGCAGAGCAGAGTTAACTAGACGGCGGACAGATTTTCGTCAGTAGATTTTAAAAAGGTGTGAAGATTGCAGTCTTATGGAATATAAGGCCATGTATAAGCATGTAAGTATTAACGTTTTGGAGGAGTTTTCTGCATCCATCTAAACAGTAGCTCAATATCCGTGTTATAGAACAGCAAGCTGCTCGGAAATGTTGGTAGCTACATGTAATTCCATACTTGTCATATCCCAGAAGACTGGAATTTTTCATCAGCAATACCAGCAGAACCAAAAATCTCGCGAAGCAAATGTATGTTTTTGATGTCACCCTAGCGGCACATTTGCCCTTTGGTCTTTTGTTGAAGCGTGGAGCATATTCTTCACAGCTGCGCACTGCTATACTCAAAAGCAGCAGAAGTATCCTTTGGACTTCGGCAAAATAAGTCATATGACTATTTTTCCGGCTGTGTATGTTTATATGCTTTGTTAGTTTGCTCTTCCGTCATCAAAGGCTTTCGAGTGTTGCTTGTACAAATAAACCAGTATGGATTCCCATTAAATTCGCAGAGCCTGGATTCTTCTCACAGACTGCCTCTGCTTTGCATGCAGCCGTAACTCACCCTCCCTCCGAGCTTTATCAAAAGCGAGCTCCTCAGTAAGCCTGCTCCGTTCAAAGTATGTCAATATCACGTTCCTCCATTCCTTCTCTGTTTCCTACTTCAGTGATTGACGTGGCATTATTTTCTTTTAGACAGATTGTGAAACAAATTTGTGGTAAGGTAAAAATGTTAGAATAAAGAGAGAAGAACTTTACCAAAGTTAATGTATGGTCTACATTTTTAATAGTTTCTTAATAAATGGAATAAAAGCATATAAAATTCGAGGAATTCTTGGTTAGACGAACAATAATATCTTTAAAAATGGCTGCTGTTTCATGGAATTAGATAGGGAAGAACAAACGTGCGTAGTAAGGACTTTTCTCACTTGAAATTTCCAATTATACTGTTGTCGAGGTATTAAACGTCGCTGCCAACAACATAAAATGTACTTACGTCTTCAAGTAAAAGTATATTTTTGTCCTATTTGAAATAAATTTCCATTCTGTCGACAGATTTTAATAAAAGCCTTCAATATCAAATTTCAGGAAAATCTGTCCAATTGGAACCGAGATGACACATGCGGATGGACACAGGGGACTCATGGACGTGACGATCCTGATAGACACGTTTCGCGAATATTCTAACGGGCCTAGAAAGCGGGTTGTATTAACAATTCGTTAACTGACAACATATAATCTCAACGGGACAATTACTGTAGGCGTGTAACTGTAGCGAATGAGGGAATTTGAAGAACACTGCAGCGGTTTTCTCTAACTACGGTACATGCTCCAGCCTGAAGACAGAGCAGTCTACTGGCATTGTTCCCATGGCAGATACGCTTCGCTGCCAGCTTCGTGTTTGAGATGTTAAGTGTTTTCTTCAGTCACTTGAGGAAAATTGTGCTGCAGAAGCGCCCGCCAACGTTCTCAGGTCCTCTTCCTCCAGTCCGATGGTTGTATTTTAAAACATGTGCGCCATTCTTATCATTTTACACTTCAGTAGGTGACGGGTTCCTTGAAGTGGTAAGGATTTTTGAATTTTAATTTAAAGTACACCATCATAGTTCTTGGCTGATTCATGGTGAGGAATTCATTGTAAAGTTTTACCACTGTGTTATGAGATCTATGAATACGGAACGAAACCAAATTACCAGAAAGCCATGATATATTTACGTATATTATAAAAGGGTTAAGAATATTTGAAAATTTAAGCATCTACGAACAACACTAATGAACAGATGGGAGGTTCGTAATGGACATAGTAGGTTAAGTTGTGAAAATTAATAACAATAATAATAATAATATTATTATTATTATTATTATTATTATTATTATTATTTAGAACTTTTATGCAGGGTATTTTTAATTTTATACCTGCAACAACCCGTGTTTCTAGGGCATGTAATGTTGCAGCTATTCCGATGACAAACGTTTTGTACTTTTACGTTAGTACTTCCCGGAGTATTTGCGCAGTGCCAAATATGGCTGTTTTCTGCAGCTCCTTAATGTTGAGATTTCCAGTTATTTTGTTCAGGTATTTTTTAATGATTTCGAGATTGTCCCAGTTGAACCTATTATTACTGATATCAGTTTGGTTTTACGTGCCATATATTTGTTTCCGTGGAAAGGTCTTTGTAAATCCTTTCGGCTTCTTTCTTTATCACATTTCTAACTCCTGAAATTCCAATGTCTGTTAACATACATGTTCGTTTTTCATTATGAGAGATTATGATGTTTTGTTTATTGTTAGGGATGGTTCTGTCATTTTTCGCTCGGTGGGTCCATTACTTTCAAGGCTTGTTTTTACTGCCTTCGGTACGTGCTGAGACCAGTGTTTCTTGTCAGATTCTATCCCTGCTTCTTTTCGTATGTTAGTAGTTGGGCACATGATCTATCATTTCGCTTTGTATATTGTTCTTATGCCAAAAGTGGACGCGCTTATATAATACGTGTATTGTCTATTGTCTCGTCATATGGTTGACATAGTCTGCATTTGCTGTCTGTTTCAGTTTTCAATATTTTTGGGCATGATTTTTGGTTTGTAACGCGTGATTAGTGCTGCCATTATTTGACTTTCAGTTTCTGCTTCGTACTGTTATTATTCGGAATTTGCAGAGGTTTCGCTGGTTTTCGAAGAGTACGGGTCACTAACCAAGCACTTCTTATTCATTATTCTTCGAAAAACTTCCTAACAGTGCAGTGTGCTTTAAGTATCACAGCTTTCTGCAGTATAACATATAGACCAGGGCAAAAATTGAGCAGTTTCAAGCTGTTGTGTAGCTTTTTTTGGGATGGTACCTCTTGTGGATAGTACTAATGGCACGAATAGACCGCATTCATTTGCCTATCCTTGTTAGCTTTTCTTTTAGGTCTATATATTTTGGAGCTTTTCGGTTATGGTATTATTATTATTATTATTATTATTATTTTAAACATCTTAAATACGCTAGGATAGTACGTAAAATGAGGCCACTCCTTCTTCCTTTCACATCCTATCTAATTTATTATTCATTAACCCTTTAAGGACAAACATGCATGTGTCGTATATAAAGATTTAGTTCGTGCTCCACAGCAAACACTGTGCTTCCATTAGAAAGACAAGTCTGCGAAGGTCGTATAGGGAAACATTTGTCTTTATTGTGAGAATAATACGATAAACATAAATACAGTACGTGGACAGAATATAGACTTTTAATATCAAATCTGGCCGCAAATTTACTAACTAGTAGTGTTTAAATGGTTACTCTTCTAAACAGTCATATCTATTGAAAAGTTCTTGTAGCAAATTATAAATAGGCCGAAATAAATAATACATGGAAATTTCAAAGACTCTGTGCTGTCTTAGGCCTGAAAATGGTAGCACACGTTTAATTTCTGAAGTACGAATTTAGTGTAAGAAGTATATTAAATAAAACGGAGATTCTGCCTCGCAGCAAAACCTTCCGCGTTTTTATTACAAAGATAAATTAATTAATCCTGTTTAAATAGGACGACCATACGTCATTTTTCCCCCGGACGTGTCTTCTTTTCCGACTCAAAAATTTCAATCTAGGCAGGTTTTTTTTTAATTTGTAGAAATGTCCGGGTTTTTGCGTATTTTTTTTCGTAAAACTTTTGCATATTCCATTGGTACTAAAAGTGCAAAAAACTTCTACTACTGCTTAAAGACGTACATAATATTGTGTTATAGTATATTGTCATTTTCCGAGCGAGAGAAACATGAGTTCCGCAATTGACTTTCGCAGTGTCTCAAAAATCTTGAAGGCGGAAATTCTGAACAATTTGAAAGCAGTGAAAAATATGTTTAAAAAACCCCTCTCTAATTATTTCAGACATAATATTCCAAAGTGTTGTAGGTGTTATCAGGGTAGTGAGTCCCCAGTTAAACAGAACAAATACATTTAAAAATCTGTCGCTTTATTCAGTCATGCAGATATGTTCATGGACGACAGTATTGTAGGTCTAAGGATATTAATTTGCGTATTTCAGTTTTATTCCTGTAAGTGCGATTACTTAATAGCAAGCAGAAACGTTAAGGATTTCACGGTTCTGCTCAGAGTTATTGTAGCCGTTTTGTTGACTGGACCTAAAGTGCACTGATTTTCAACCGCCCAGTCGCGCTACTAAACTCATTGTGTCTGTCAATGGTTATTTCAGTGTTAGCCTTATCATAGACTACTATTTTTGCTATCAACAAGCAAACTGGAAGGTAAAACTCAAGTTTTCATCACACTATCCCAGAATTTGCCTGGATTAAATGCGGAATAAAATTTAAAATATAATCTGCTTTCGGACCAAATTCAGAATTTTAAACTTTTGGGCCATGAAGTAGAAATGAAGATTTAAATCTTTCATGGAATAAACACAGTAAGATATTCCTGGGCGATCAATTGAACCAAAGTTCGGCTACAAAATGTCAGATTACACCGCTGAGTTTTGTAGGGTGGGATGAGAGCTGGAAACAGTTTGGCTGTGAGAGCTCTTGGAAGAGGCCACTTGAACCGATTGATACCGGGCCCCCGCCCCCCCCCCGATCCTGGAAGGAATCGATTGTCACTCTAGTGCCTTCAGTGGGGTCTTATTTGTTATTGTACAACACCAGTTTGCAACTTGTACGAAGGAGATGATTTCACTGATTCTAGTTTATTTGCAAATAATTTCTGAGAATTATGATAGTTTAGCTTTTATTTACTTTTATTTACTTTTATGGATCTGTTTGGCAGTCATTTGGTATCTACTGCGAATAATAATAATAATAAAATAATAAATCATCTAGACCTCTCTTTTGTAACACTTGGTTCCCTACTATTGTTTTGTTTGTTATAGCAGCTAAGGGACACCAGGCCAAAAATTAATGACATTACAACAAACCAGCACAGGAATTTTATGGAAGTTTTTAAACATTTTTAACCGTTCTTACCATCTTATAATTTTTGTGCACATCTTATGCAATTTGTAAAAATACTCCCTGATGATGGCGTAACTGTATGCCGAAACATGTTGAAGAATTAGAAAAGACAAAAGGTTGATAAATAAACGGTAGTGTTGTGCATAAGTTGGTTTTCTTTTATTGTAATAAAATTCTCGTTTATTAAAGTGCTAGTTCAACAGCTCAATGGCCAATTACAAAACTAACATAAAATAATTACACAAACAAAAAAAACATAATAAAACAATTAACAAGACATATTTACGGCTAAAACTAAAACACGGGTTAACCCAATTAATTCAAATCATCTGTCTTAAAATATGTTCCAAAGTCTAGTTCAGTTGCTAAGTATACCTATAACACTGTCTACAAAAGCTGAAGTTTAAATTGGATAGAAAAATTAAACCGTAACTTAATGGAACGTGCTACGAGGGTAAAATCTGTTCAGCAGTCTAATTTGCTTACTAAGTATATCTGTATCACTGCACGTCATATTAGCAGGTGTTGCCCATCTAGCGGAAGGGCAATTTTTCGTACCGCAGAAGACTGGTTAAAGTTTGTAATATTGCAAGACGGAACTCTTAAGACTACTGTTTACACTCAAGGAAGGATAAAGTTTAGATCTTAAGAAAACACGAATAAAAAAGGCATCAGGCTGATACCTTCTAAGTTGCGGAGTGTGTAACTTTAACAGCTCAAGTGCGCTAGTGTACTTGTAAGAAATATGGGGGGGGGGGGGGGGAACGACTGAAGCATAGAGCTGCAAACTTTGGCCTACACTTTTGTAGAGTTTCGTTAATTTGTGATTTTACATGAACTGCTTTAATGTCATCTATTGTCTGCTAGACGCTTTTACTCTGTAGAACTCATACAGTCATTGCAGTCATAGCCATAGGAAGACCCAAGAGTACTTCCCTAAATTTTGCAGGAAGTTCCGTAGAAGGAGGGGGGGTAAAGGCGGCCGGTGATTAGGGCTGACAACTTTGCCGCTCTCATGTGCCGATTGTCTAGAAATCTGGGAGCCTCAACCTCCTGGAACCCTCAGGGCCTGTCCAGGCCTGTAATGGGGTTGCTTTACCTTACCTTACCCCTAGTAGGATCTTAAATCATAAAGAATGACGCCAATGCTTTGATTGTAAGACGCCATGAAAGCATACCTGGTAGTTCTTAGCGCTCTTCTTGTTTTCAGTTTTAATCCAGTCCTTATATTGCGGTTACACATTTCTTTGTACTCTCTAGACGTGCTCTGTTTCATATCACTGGTCTTTGATCTCTGCTTATGTAGATGTACTGTATTCTCTAGGAGGCTTACCCAAATACCTTGCTCAGTTCCATAAAAGTGGATACTATTGAACAGAAGCGCCATGGCGTATAAGGAAAGGCTACAGCATTTAACTGAAGCAGTACGTAGCAGACACTGTGTCTTCTGTAAGGACAGTTAAAAAGGTGATCTTGTGTTACGGAACCATTTAATGTAATCGTAAGACCGAAACTATTTTTGGCAACCTCATTATTTTACATATAATAAGGCTGTAGGCCTACATACAGGAAATACGTTTCTACGTGGGAAATATATTTGATGTGTTCTCCTCTGTGTGAAGTGTGTCGAAATTGAATGATCGAATTTCCTAGTGCAGCTTCCATAATATGTGTGGAGATTGGAAACCCCTCTTGCTATCCTGCTTTTTTAAATCCTCAGTTATGTGATCTTTAGTGCTGAAAACTTTATCGGTGACATAGCACTGTTGGAAGATTGTCAAGTCTGGTGACAGAGTTTGTGACTCAAAACCTCTACCATGAACATGTGGGCGTCTGTTTGAGGGCACTGTTCCCATGTTACCTACAAAACGCCGATACTCACTGTGCTGTAGCACAGATAATTTTGTAATGAACGGCGTTGTACACTTCGCTTAGGACTGGTCACTCAGCATTGCAGATTTTTTTGCTTCAACCACGGCATCAGGCCTGTCTGGGGGGCGAGAGTGCAGGGTGACCTTTCCGTTCCTGCAGTGGGTAACAATTTTTCTTAACTGAAGGCGAAATGTTGTTTTTTGTTGACCTTTGAAGTAACGCGACCTCTGGACAGATATTCCTCTGTTCCCAAGCTACAGAATGTATACCTCAGTAGTGTTTTGCAATAAAAATATGGCTGCATTCTATAGGCTTGCCTGATATTTGTGATTAAATTGTACGTTTTGAATGCTCCACCATTAAATCCAGAAGCGTATGACAAGGAGTTTTCTAAATTTTCGATCTGGAGACTGCATTAATTAGAAAAATATAAAGAACCGAAATTGTTCAACAAACACAAAATGAAAATAGCTGTCAGGATAATGTTGAGGTTAGATTCCTGGCATGAGCGCGTACGCGTTCATACTGTCTCTTGCACCCACGTTTTATAGGATGAGAAATGGAGGTAAAGCGGCCGAAGCTTGAAGGTGATCACTCATCTCCATCAAATTTCGATTCAGTTTTTTAGTGTCGTAAGGGGGTGAGACTATTTTACATGTAAAATTGCGGACTCTGATAGTCCCATTCTTGATTCCTTAGATGATTAATGAATATATGTAGAGCGTTGGTGGAATGAATTGATAAGGGAAAAAACGACGTTCTTGGAGGAAAACTTATCCCGCTGGCACGAATTCCAAGCAGACTGCCCGGAAGAAAGCTGTGAGAAGTTGGTGCATAATCTCCTGAAGTACGACACAGTCAGCGCCGAAGCTACCTCTACTGTCCCATTCGCCCTCATGGCGTGGTGTTTAATTAAACGACGGAAAATTTTACTTTGTTCTGATATTATGAAGGATTCCGGTCTTCTGTAATATGACACTGCAGCTTTGGTCGGTTTCCCGATGTTTTGATGGAACGTAGTTCCCTCACCTTCAAGAATCAAGAACGGACTTCTTACTTTGAAGATGGAAACAGTGGGTTCTTCAAAACGTTGGAGCAGTCCGTCCAACGAAAGATTGGAATCCGCAATCACACCGCTGTGATAACCTCAAATCTCCCAACATTTTCATCACTTTTCCTGTCTACCTGACCTATTCAACCTTTTCCACATTTACGTTTCGCCTAAAGCGATTCATGGTTTTGAAACGTCAGAACATATCGTCCTACCCAGCTGTGGAAACAGTTGTAACTTACATGTTTCGTGCGGGATGAATTGTTACACAGTGCGAGAACAGAAGGTTTACTGTAGGGACGTCCTTGTCGGCAGCTGGCAAATCTTCCACCGTGATATAGGCCTATTTGGAGGATCTACGTTGCTTGATTTACAGTAGTCACCTCAGAACCAACACGCAGATTGAGAAGGGCCTGCGGCTGTCAGGCCTCCAAGTCAGAGTGCATGTATGAAGAGACAGTCTGTGAATAGCCATGTTCCTAAACACCTCTGCAGAGAAACTGTCAGACTCGACGGGTCTCGAAACAGTGTATCCGCTGTAAGTTGCGGATAAAAGCCTATGTTGCCAAGTGTACGCTTCCGTATATTCAAACCTTCGTACAATAGACATTACGATACTAAGACTTGGTTTATTTTTATGGACGGATAGGCCAACACTGCTCTCCTTCCGTGTCTGTTTTGTACATTTTTTTGCAAGTTTCGTAGTTCTGCATAACCATGATAAGTAAGAGAGGCTGACAACACCTGGCCGTTCCATTACTTTATAAACCTTGTTTACTTTCGCTTCGCTATTGGTGTTGACTGCGAAGCGGAAAAAATGTGAAGGGGTGAAAATATATATCATTTCTGTTGAAATTAATAAACATTTTGAGTAGATTTTATGAAAAGTTAGGTCCGTCGTCGATGCAGTGAAATTCTGTAATATATTTTATGAAATTAGGTACACTGGATGTGGTTAAAATCAGATTAAGAACACATAGGCCTACAAGGTTGTCGTTTTATCTGACCGCTCTTGTTTGTCACTTTCCGCGGCTACTTCGCTGCTCATATGGGCGATCGGATGAGTGGTTTACGTTAAAACGATAAACGAGCCGACAGGAAGTGGCAACCAATAGTTGTCACAATAAAATAATAACCCAGCATATACTGCATTTTTCATTATCCTTAAAATGTTACAGCATTGACTCGAGCTTTCTTCGAAATACCAAATGAAATACAGTGTTGTTCGCATAAATTTAAGGCCTATTTTAGTGATCTACTTCTGTTATGAATATAAATGTATACATAATGATCCGAGATGGAAATTGCTGTGATGACAGGTTTACTCTAATAGTACTTGTCTAACGTCATAGCAGCAGATAGGAAAGTGTACCAGAATCATGGCTGCGGCTTTAACCTTTTAAAGCCTAGCGGTAACTTTACATACGAACAGGTTTAAGATTAAAAAATTCTACGTGGTGCCCACATTGCGTTTATGTGTTTTGTACGGATCTCAGAACAAACAGCAACTTTTGCCTTATAAAACATTAAGAGACTGGTTTTTATAACCGAAGTGGAGAGTGTTTACAGCGCGGTATGCCCTGAGTCCTTATATAAAACAGATACGCTTCGTCTTTAAAGGGTTAAAGTAGTTTGAAGTTGTGGATAGCTTGAATTCTTGTGGGTGCATTACATATGAAAGTGCTGTTATACATGGCACCTTGTAATCAGAAATATTAATTAGCTCGTCATTTAAATTAATGACTTGATTATCTCGAGGCCTGTGTAGTAGACAAAAATAAGTTGATTCTCTAAACAGTTAAAAATAGTTTAGCTGTCTGTTTCAAAATTGCATTGACTTTTCCACAACTTCTTTACATTCTACTTACGCTTTCGAATTCATTTTTAAATCCATTTCCTTGAAATTCATTCACGTAATTCCTTAATCTTTGGCCGGACCTCGGCAGGTACGATACTACCGCTGTCGTACTTAATGTTTTCCAACCTGTCATGCTACATTAGATATATCCAACGTCCATTTTGTGAGTGAAGAGAGACCGAGGTAAAGCCGGACATTTTACTGTCCAGCAGGTAGTTCTGTTCCATCACAATCGAAACATCTATAACTTATAATTTATGTACAGAAAACTGTGTACAAAAAAATCAAAATTTTTAAATTTAATGTACCACAAATTTCAGTTGGGAATAATTAATGTGAAATAAAACAAAATAAAACACGAAAATCCTCTTGTAATAACTGTACGAAGTCTAACAATATCAAAGCCTAGATCGAGCATGAACGTGTGCTTAGTGACAAAGTTGCACCTAAAACGTTGTTCAGTACATAGGCTTTCGTTAGCTCGGAGATGTGAGGGTAGACAAAAGCTGACACGACTTGTAAAACTGTTGTTACGAAAGGTTAAATCGTCCCTGTGCACGCAATGAAGGCACGTGGCGGAGTGGAGGTTTAGCTACATACATTTTTAAAGACGACACTAGATAGGGAGCAAGTGGTCGTTCTGACGCTTCCGCTTTACTCCTGAGAAAGAGCCTCTGGAACCTATTGAAAAATGCTCTAGGTGGGTTCCGGAGTTAGTCTGGGTGCGGTGGGCCAGAGAAAGGTATCTGACTCTGCCGGCAATCCGACTGCCATTCCACGGGCATCATGCCCCGTGTTTTGCGTGTAATCACTATACCCACTGCTCCATCGCGTCTCTTAAAATTGGGTATGGGGAGTTCCTGTATCACAGGATTTATTTCATTTTCGTCCGAACTTTTACTTTGTCGGGAGCAGCAAATTAACAATTCTACTTCGATGACGTCGGTGGCGCAGTTGGTTGAGGCACTACGGTACAAGCCGGAAGGTTGTGGGTTCGATTCCTGATGGTGTCATTGAAATTTTTCATTGACATAATCCTTCCGGCCGCACTGTGGCCCTCGGGTCGACTCAGTCTCTAACAGAAATGAATACCAGGAATATTTCTTTGGGGGGGGGGGGGGCCGTGCTTAGGGCTGACGACGTTTGCACCCTCATGTGCCGATTGTCTAGAAATTCTGGGAGCCTCAGCCTCCTGGAACCCTCTGGTCCTGCCCAGGCCCGTACAGGGATTGCCTTACCTTTACTTCGATGGCGTAGACTGCATCTTCATAAGCCGATAACCGATCACTGAGACAAGGATTTCCATTTGTTCTGTGTAAAGCGAAGGATTCTTGTCGTATTCAATACATCCCCTTACTGGTCCCTGTTAATCGCAGTCCAGATTATCATATTGCGCTTCCTTTAACCTTTTAAAGCCTGGCGGTAACTTTACGTGCCACCAGGTTTAACATTAAAAAATTCTACGTGGTGCCCACATTGCGTTTATGTGTTTTGTACGGATCTCAGAACAAACAGAAACTTTTGCCTTATAAAACATGAAGAGATTGGTTTTTATAACCGAAGTGGAGAGTGTTTACAACGCGGTACGCACCGAGTCCTTATATAAAACAGATACGCTTCGTCTTTAAAGGGTTAAGGTATATTTTGACATTAGTACCCTTTTTAAGCCTGAGGCACCCAAGTGGTACCTCTCCTTTATTTCTTCAGTCTGTAACTCTCTGCAGATTTATCTACCGGAGCAGCATATGCGGGTGTGTATAGACCCATAAAATACAAGCCTCTCACCAGTCTTAGAATACACCTTCAGAAAAGGCACGAGAGTATTTACAAAAGATTTACAAGTCAGTGTCCCAATCTTGGTAGGCCTATTATATTACATAATTATTAATTGCATCCGGCTATTCTGAATCAGTCGTGAGAGGTGGTTTGAACCAAAGAGAATTCTCACAGTAGTCATTTCGCTGGTCTAAACAAGACAGCCACAATCCTCACAGCATAAGGTCAGTCTCGAATGCTGTTCCTGGTCCTTTCAAATCATCGCATCTCTTCGATCACTGATCGGTTACGTATATTTGAGTGCGCATACATCGCGGGATGAACACAAAATACACGTATAGTTTGGTAGGTAGTAATTGCTGGGTAAGAACGGTAGTGGATTTAAACCCTGGTTATTAACCGAGACGAGATACGCGTGTGGTCCAGCAGGCCTGGATGCTGTGCTGTGGAGAATCGATATAGAAGTGTGTTCCCCTGCACAGGGTACGGTGCTGCGTGAGGAAGCCGGCGAATAGACTATAGGCCTACTCTCAAACCACCGCTTCCACTTGTGTATGAATACTTAATTGTACGTTAGGGGTGGCCAGAAAACTGCAGTACACACGAAAATTCTAGACGTAAATTTCTTTAACATACCGATAGTCCCACATAGTCTGCTCCCCTACCCAGTCAGAATACTCGTTCATTTAGCTTTATACCTATGTACACCCTTTGTTTGAAGTTCCGTCCCCTTTATCCCTTCGAAGCGGGAATCACCCACCAGCGTCAAACTCTGGGAGTTGTTTGCTGTTATAGATATAATTGTCCAAATAGTTAAAGTGCTTATTTATTATGACGTGCTGCCATCATCTTCACGCGTAACTCGACGGCCACTTTTATCGTTGGTTTCTTCATTCGTAGAGTAAACCTATCATGAATTTCGTTTATTGTATTGCTGTCAGTGTAAGCAAACAGCAGTGACGTATGTTAATCAGCCTTGTAATAGATTACGTAAAATTACACAAAAAATTTTTGGATATAGCAAATGTTCCATTTGAGAAGAAGATGTGTGACATATGAAGTGTAAGTTACCCAATGTGTTCAGTTCTTTTGCTATGCTATTTCACTTTCTGGTTTTACATCTCAGCCTATTTTAACGTGATTTGTGAGTGCCAGCCACTTCAAATGAAGTTCAAATCACACAAGAACAAAATCTCGAACTGTGCGAACCTGGCTGTTCGGACTTCTCAGCTTTCGTGACTGCACATTTTAATACCATTTTCTGCCTTTCGTAGCTGTTTCCGAACAATCGAGATGAGACCACGTGGCTGGCGAGTTGGCTTCCTTCACATGCCTGGCCGTGTGGCTCAGCCTTTCATTAACAGACTTTGACTGCTTTCGAGCTCCGTAACTCCGGTGTAGAAGTACAGAACCTATTATTATTATGATTATTATTAAAGTAAAATTCACGATTTTTCTCTTTTTGGTTTTGTTTTGTATTTTCATTTCATTAGTTCTTGGATCCAGATGGACGTTTTACATTGAAAATTGATTCAGAGGTTCATGACGGTGTGTCGGTCCCACGGATATCGAGGCAGCGCTGTAATTCTTTGTGAATATGTTATCCTTTTAATCCTCGACAGTAAACATTATGCTGTTTTGGCGTCCTTTATTGTATTTGCTGGAGTAAGACTTTCAGGTGAGGCACAACTTGTCTTAGTTTGCTTGATTTAAGTTTCAACCCATAATTCAATGGCACAGAAACTCCGTGGGCCGACCCAGATCCCGTGGTCCGATTTAAATTATATTTGGCACCGCATGTTTCATAATCTTCCTAAAACGACTGCCAAAATTTCAAGATCTCATTTTTATTTTCTGATGATTTATGGTTTCCACAGTCAGACACATAATCCCGTTTTATATTTAGGTGAACGTTGCAGATGGTTTCGATCCGTCTTGTCTCAAGCGGAAGACCGCAACGTTCATTAGAAGGGTACCGGCTTCCAGACTCCTTCAGTGCACTTTACAAAATTTCGCCTGCCAGTTCAACAGGCTTCTAATGTTGTTATACCGCACTTGTGATTTCTAGAACTCTGACTTTGTCCATCGCCTCGTATGCAAAAACATTACACACTGGATCTCTTCTCGCTTTCGGATGCAAGTAGATTCATGCAGTTGGATCCGACAGAAGTGGTCATTATAAATTAGTGCACGGGCTACTGCAGTATAGTTCCTGTGTGTGTGCGTTTAGAATCAGGTTCCGTCTAGGGAAAATAATGTAAAATACATAGTAAAAATTGTGCTTGTACGAAGTATCTACAGCAGACATAAAATAGAAATGAATACCACGGAACCAAACCAAAAATTTAATACATAAACGCTTATACGGAAGAAAATCAGGGTTAACATACGTCTATTAAACATTACCCGTCTACTGCTAGCGCCCACTATGGAGGAAAAAATGCAACCCACAAGAGGAACTGAGAGAAATAAGCATGAAAACCTACCAGGCCTTACATGCTTCCCTGTTGCTAGCACACTTCACATCTCAGGGGTATCAATATGGGCGAAATACCCCAACTGTTTTGGCTGCTAAGATACGTGTAACACGCAGTGGGTGCCAGCTCCGGGTATTATGTGTACCTGCTGTTAGCTTCAATGTACAAAATCCTGGCTTCACTCCAACCCATCCTATGGCCTTCTTTATAAGCCCATTGTACGAGCTTAGATTTTCCTAGAAGATCCTTTTTGAGAATGTGCCTGTTTTCCCGCAGACTTATACTGGTCTGCCTATTCTACCAACATAACCTCTGCCACATTCATATGGAATATTCTAGACCCAATGTGCCTTTTGTTGTGGGTTCCTTTCCAGTCTCAATTTCACGAACGAATTCCTAAGCGTGTTTTTTAAAACCGTTTCAGTGTAACTATTTCCAATAGGCCTGCACTTGTCCTCCTTAGAGGGTATCCACACTGAACCAAGAGACTGTACCTCAACCTCATTTTTCGGACGACCAGTTCACGCCGATTCGTTGAGAACTTAATCGATGAATAGTTGTGGATACCCACTGAGCTGAAGATTGCGTCAAAGGTTGTCAGTTTACCGAACGGGACTTGTCCTTCTTGGCGCATGGCAGTGACTCTTATTGGTAGGCTCTAAACAACTCCACTGTTGTCTCACATGACATTATTTACTTAGACCTTGCTTATTTTGAACACACTGTTGATAGTCGAAGGTTCTGTCCTAACTCCTGATGCCGCTTTGCCATCCAGCTTGTATCTTCTTGATATACATTGAAGTCTACGTAGACAGCAGAAAGGTATACACATAAGAAAACACATTTTAATGACAGTCCAAGAGTGAATACTTGTCAGATTATCTTGACTTAAGAGTTCTCAAACGGAGAAGATACTTCGCTTTTATCCAATTAACGATGTAATAAAAATAAACTCAAAATTTATCAAGAAGGGGGCCGCAGTATGTTTTAGACGTTCTATCATTCAATAAAAGGTGCAGCTCTGCTGGTATGTAAGCTACAGGGCAGCATATGGTTGTGAGTAAGCGAGCAGATATTAGGAACTTCCGCACTTAAGGCCTTATTTTGTGTAGAAGTTCATTTTTCTCTGAAGGCGCAAGTTCATTTTTCTCTGAAGGCGCAAGTTCATTTTTCTCTGAAGGCGCAAGGTATCTACGCTCCCGCAGAACAGCTAAAAGTTTTAAATTGCTTAGGATGTATAATTTTTATTAACAGTGTTAATTAGAGAAGTATAAAGAGATGGAAAAGACGAAGTGTTCGTACCGTCAATGTAACCATGTACCTGACAGATATATTTCTTGCAGTTGTAATGTTTTATAACATGAGTCTGTACAAAAATATCCTTTCCGACCCGTATGATATGTAAATACGAAGTCGAACTCCAGCATCCCGTATTGCCAGCATTGACACAGACTCCACGATTTTCTCTTGGTGCTTGGATGTCGTCACTGGCACAAACTTCAAACCAGGTTTTTGAAAGTTCAGTCACGAGATCAAAACATGAACGTACACAACAGAACTGACGAAATGGCTTAACTTCTTTCCTCAGGTAATGGAGAGAGCAGGAGGTTACAATACCGTACTAAGAAAAACGCCCCAAAGCATACGGATTTTTCGTAAAGGAGAGCAAACTAATGTACGTACTAGGCACCTAGGATTAAGTTGCGTACTTCCTTATATTAACTGTTCTCAAGTGGTTACTCTTTCGCGCGGTTTTCTTGTTTCTTCCAAACCTGCGTCACGTCACTCATGTTCACGAACAATAACTAACACGTATTAATTGTACCACTGAGAAATGCAGCATTAAGAGTGTGACATAGCACAGTTATCTGAACGTGAGCGATTGTCTACTGGAGTTTTCATGACTGCCTGGAGAAGGGCAGCAGGAAGAGGCAGATGCCTTTTGTGTAAAGAATAATGAGGTGCATACACTTTGAAATGGGAGAAAATGCAAAATTCGGAGGGAAAAATTCCTGAATAATGAACTGTTAAATAATTACTTACACCATTATATTATAAAACTTAGGTAAATTTTATATAGGACAAAATGCTACTGGATAAATCAAGTCACAAAAATCGAAGATTCGAGAAGGAAGAAGGAAAATTATTAAGAAAAGAGATGAAAAGAACATACTTACGCTTAGAGAATAAATAATATCTGACAACCATATCAGTTATAAGATCAATATAAGGATTGGGTACTGCATAATATCCGGTATCAGCAGGCACATATCTGGTAATACACACTGGACACCCCACAAGGAATAAAAATAATACAGGCGAGCCCGGTTATAACGACATCGGTTTATGCGACAGCTCGCCTATAGCGACAGATATTCTGTGGTACAAATTAGTTCCTCACTGTTATAGTACTCCTCTGTTATAACAACACTCGGTTATAACGACACAAAATGCCCAGTCCCTTTCGTGACGTTATAACCGAGTTCGACTGTAAATACTATTCACCGCCGGGAACTAGTACCCTCGTGAGTCTTCTCAGGCAAATACTGGGACGTTTCCAGCCTAAAACATAGTCCCCAGTCAACACACCATTCATGTATCGCACAGAAATAGACCAAATGTGAGCCTACACATTTTAGAAATAAGAGAAAGGAAGTGTGTTGTGATGTCGAGAACACGGGGAAGCAATACTGTGATGCGGTTGTTATGTACGGCTTGCGTAAGATCTAAAGCAAGACAAGTAGGCGTACATGTTTGGCGTGCAGCAACGAGTCTTCCGCATGTTCTCTTGTTTCAGTCACTCAGCACTCAATGTACACTCTAAAAACTACCTGTCTTTGAAGACACGTCTGCTCTAAATGTGTTATGAAACTCCTTCCATATGTCAGACAAATTTAAAAATACACACCCTCTTACGCAACCGTCCGAGTCAATGTCCTTTACTCGTCATAACACACGATGTTCTAGAGAAAAGTATTGCAAATGGTGTACTGAATGACGTAGCCTTTGTTCAAGTTTTCTTATTTTTACTATTTCGTACCGTTTCTGGGGCACGCAGAAACGTAATTTGATTTGCTGCCATACGGAAAGCACGCCCTTCTTTGCACCTGTTTTGAAGAAACCCACAAGTACTCAACAGCACTGTGTGCAGATCTCTTATATTAAGTCCATTCAAATAGGAAAATAAAGTACGGAAAATAGAAAAATAAAGTACGGATGGAAATTTTATTTACTTCCCTAAGTAAAGCATAGCTTTCAGTGCGTCGGTTTTCACCAGACTGTCAAAAACTCGATAATTCCTTTGGACATCTCGTGCCGAATTTAATCCGAATCGGAGGAAGAGTGTAAAAAGTAACAGTAAAATATTATTTACGCTAAGTAATTTACGGTTTTTACTTCACCGATTTTTATGAAGCCCACAGTTACTCCACAGCATTATGAGAAAACCATCTATACCGAATTTCACCTAAAATGGTCAATAAATTCGGAATGTATGAGTAGAAATTTATTTACTGCTTTAAGTAAAGTATGGCTGACGCTGAGCCGATATGCATGCAAATTATTCTTGCTTGCGAACCTTACATGGGGAACTACTGTATCGAATTTCATGAAAATGCGAAAAAAGATTTAGTCACTGATTCTAGGTCACGGACGGACAGACTGGCCGATCGAAGCATACACGTTGTTTCTAGTAGTGACGTATTTCCACGCTGAAAACAGTGAATGTACAAAAAACTGATACAAATTTTCTTCAGATATTGAAAGGCATTACAAGTAACTGTATATTTCCTGTGTTTTTCTGTTTTCTCATGTTGGGCCTATTGATGGCTTCGATAGGAAGCTGAACTATGCTTTCATCGTATCTTTGATAAATACGTTGCGATGAGTGAAATATAATCTTATTTGCCTGTAGTTCCTTTTAACAAAACATTAAAACAGCAGAAAATAAGTGTGCATGGCGTATATTTTCGTAAGTGAAAAACCTACCCTGGCTGTGATTATATCAGGGGAATTCGTCGTTCAGCATTTATCATTGTTTCTAGGAATGAAAGATCTTGGCGATCACAAAGTTAACCCTTTAAGGACGAAGCGTGTTTGTTTTATATAAGGACTCAGTGCGTACCGCGCTGTAAACACTCTCCACTTCGGTTATAAAAACCAATCTCTTAATGTTTTATAAGGCAAAAGTTGCTGTTTGTTCTGAGATCCGTACAAAACACATAAAGGCAATGTGGGCACCACGTAGAATTTTTTAATGTTAAACCTGGTCATATGTAAAGTTACCGCTAGGCTTTAAAAGTTAAAGGTGATTGCAAAGTAGGAAGCGTTATGGCACGGTAGCTAAGAAAGCAGGACACGGACGTCTGTCAACAGGGAACAGAAAAACTGGTATCACGATGTGATAAAATGCCTCGGTTTTGACGGGGTCTTTGCAGAAAAGCAGTGGGCTGGCAAGCAGTAAAAGTACGTGTAAATATACACTGTTTTTGTTCGAGCTGAGAAGTAAGAATTTTTTAACCGACCCCACACATATTAAAATGTGGGGGTTCGAGTGTGTGGACTGAATTTGACCGGCCCACCCGTAGGATCCACTTGCTGATTCTTGTGAAGAGGGGAATGAAACATTCAAGGAATTGCTTGACGGCCAGAACGACTACTGTCATATTCTAAAGAAAGTGCTTAGTGAATGAAGTTAACGTCCTGTGCACAGCTGAAGGGAGAGTAATACATAATTACATATCATCCGTAGCCGAACAAGGCTGGAGAACTCGGCTGCATGTTTTGTACCGGGGAAACAGATCTGTGTTTATAGCGACCCACTCTCTAGCACGTGGAAGCCGATGACACACCAGGGCGAAACCAACAGGAGGGGAAAGCTGCTTCATGGCTGCGTCCAGGTCGATAGCACGTGCAGCCTGTGACCCGAAACTAAATATCTTTGTTAATGTACGTTTTGTGTGGATTAAATCTATGATATCCTTATCACTACACAATAGGCGTACTTAATTTAGTACGATGTATCCGCACATACCGTGTTCTTGCACTAGGTAGAAAATTTCTTTACGTGTAAGGCCACCACCACCACCACCGCCGCCGCCGCCGCCACCACCACCACCACCACCACCACCACCACCACCACCACCACCACCACCACCACCACCACCACCACCATCACCATCACCACCACCACCATCACCACCACCACCACCACCACCACTTTTACATTTATTTCCAGTGCCTTTACAAATTTAGTTCGTTTATCGCCGGCCTGAACACAGCAGCTGCCATGGAATGTACGGGTCTTTGCAGGTTTGCTATGCGAAAGCTCTGCCGTGCTCGCTGCGGCGATAAGAGAAAGACTCTGTCGTTTTATATTCTCTTCCTCCCTTAACTTTACAGTGAATGTCACACTAAATCTGAATTGGCATTGAAATTTAATTCGATGTTGCAAAATATAATGGCTAGACTATTAAGAAAAACCGCTTCGCCAGTGTTCAAGGAATTCTATTCCATTCATGTGGCATTACATCATTCTGGACTCATGTATCTCAGCTGTCAAAAGTAAGTTAAGTCTGTATATATAACTTGACAATATCTGTCTCGATTTCTGTTCTCATTTTGCCAACTGGAGACCTTTGTAACAGCAAATTTGTGTCATTCGAAATCGTTTATTTTACGCCCGGGGCGAGTAATTACGATGGCCGCTCCTCAAAGAAGTTATGAAATCCAAAAAATTAAATTATTTATTAAATTTTCTTTTACTTTATCTCAATAACTTTAAATTTTTGAGCGCAAGAGTCACATATTTTCGTTAAAAATATGCATTTTGCTCTCCCTTGCATTCTGCCGCCGGCCGCGACCCTGAATGACTTACGATATGCTATAAATTTCTTCATGTCGATTTCGATACAAGTAGTTGTAATGCCCACACATCTCGCGGGCTGTATTTGGTATACAGTGCTTAGCCCATAAAAATCCTTGGGCTTACGACCATAAAAGCTAATTTCCAATTCAACAGGGAACATCCTCCATATTTCTTGTTCTAGAGCATGCCTTCTGGCCCGAAGAAGTTTTTCAGTTTGATACTAAAATTTAATTTCTTACTTTTCTCTCTGTGATTAGGGTAGACGGATGAAGGGCTGATGATCGTGTACATTTACAGTTACGACCCCACTTTACGGCTTGTTGCAGGATTCCTACATGTCCAGTAGAGCGTATTATACTGGCACTGGTATCTAGACTGGGTTAGTTGTACTATACAGTACCTGATGCAATAAAAACTGTGTATTTAAAACTTACGGCCTCCTTTGATAAACTGCAAACTATCAGCGTTTAATTAACTGTAATCCCACGACACACTGATGTTTAAATCATAATTTTCAGATCTACAGTGTTGATTTTCAGCACTAAACTGTTTTGTGTACTAACAACCGAAGCTCTTCACAACTTGATTCTCTACGCTATGGTGTACCTCAAACCAGATAACAATCATTTGTATTTTGACAACGTGTGTGGTCGCAGGTTGGTCCCGACGTTTCGGACAAAAGTTATTCATTTTCATGGTGACAATTACGTCCAGGTAGAAGCTTATTAATTGACGCATTTTAGGTATCCTTAAGGTGGATATTTCAAATTTCTCCGAAACGTCGGTGTTAACCTACGACCGTACACGCTGTCCAAACCCAAAGGATCCATACCCAGCGTGAAAGCCTCAAAATCTATACGCTGTACCTCGGACGACGTATAAAACTGTTGGCTCTGTAACATTTCGATGTGTCTGTGTTTTAATACAAACGATGTGATTACCAAAATATCTTGTCAACAGACTCGCCGGCTTTGTGGCCTATACTCAACATAAGAGTAGCTAATCCCATAGTACAGGCCCTTCCGTAAAGGAATTGTTAGGAACCAGAAATTCCCGGCCTTTACGAAGCATTTGAACCGAAACTTATATAGATGCGGTGAAATCCAAACCACTCGTCCAGATCCTCAAGGACAATAATAACATTACCAGTCCCTCTATGTTCTCTCACCCAGTCTGTCTTCCCAGAAGAGTTTGCGACGAAATATTTGTATTTATTTCGTATTTCCCCCAAACCTCTTTCATGTCCTGCACTTCTATTCTGTGTCTCATCCTCTTTGTTTTGTCGCTTTCTCCCGGTCTTTGTCATTTCATTTGTCACAGATCTGACTCATTACTTTCTTTTATAAATTCCAAAAATTGTGTGTCTGTTTGCAGTAGCTGACCAAATGTTGTGCCCAGATAAAGCAGCAGAACGTGTCGCTCATTTTCTATTGTGTTCCATTTTTACGGTGCATTTCATATTGTAAGGCATACTGTTCAAGGCTGCATTGTGTATCGTGCTGTAGCGTACACTGTATCATATATTCTTCCATTTATCTTCCAGTATGTTTTTGTACCTATCTCAGATCACATTCGAGCAGTAGGCCTGTAGGTGCTCCAAGTCTTGTAAGAACATTTCCCCTAAGAACAAAATATTTGTGATCACTTTGGGGTAAATATTTCTTGCAGCCAACATCCCTTATCTTTTACAAAATAATTTTGATTACTGTTTAATTTTTGTGACCAAAAATTGCAGTCCACGTGCATATGTTATAAGTTATTTTGTTGCCATTATGTAATCATGGCATAACAATATTTGCCACTTGTTTACTGAGCGTGTTAGTCCACAGACTGGCTGTATTAAAGTCACCATTATTTATGTGGCTTCAAGGCTCTGTTTCTTTTATTTGTTCTGAACATTGTTGTGTTATTTATGTTGTGTTCATAACTACGCTTGAGTCATTTGGCTAGTGATTATGCTAGAAGAAAAATATGTTAATTCCGAAAATTGTGGAAGGACATTTCCTTCATTGATACTCGAGCGTTAAAATAATTCCTAACAAATTAGGTTATTAGAGAATCCAAGTTCGATATCCCGTCTTTAGTATAGGAAGGGCTAGCAGAAATTTTGTATCCCTTTCTTGCCGTTGTATTGATAGAACTGCTCTTCAGAGAGTACGCGTATTATTCGTAATGAAACAAATATTGAAGGCGGTTTTCCCGTTTGAAAACTAGAAAAGTATTTTGCACACACGCTTGGCGATCCATGTAGAATAGATGCAGATATATATGTGGAAGTCTAAGTACAGTCTGACAGATTTTGACATCTTCCACATATAATCTTGCCTATACATCGTAGCTAAACATATGATCATACAGGTTACACAGATTTCAATAATTTCCTAAGGAACATAGTAGTATGCAATATGTAACCTATAGATTGAATGTAAGTTGCTTTTAAAGTCAGAGTTTTAAGTCCTTTGGCCTTTAGTAAGACCTTGATTATAGATGATATTTTGAGTTTTACCATTTTAACAGTTTACAAAGCCACTGCTTTTAGAAATTTCGTTCTACGTCCATCCCCAGGTAGGCTTGTGTAGGCCTGAGGCTATTCCTACTGAACTCCAATGATGACTTCTCACGTTATTCCCCTGTAAAGCGTTCTTTCCGCACATCACAGACGAATAAGGCTGCTGAGCCTGCCAAGGGACATGAGTTACAGCTAGAGGTGAAGTCATATTTTTAACGTCTCTTTTATGTCTCTCCTGACTTTTGTGACTTCAAAAGCTCCCATATATGTCCGGTCGTAATGAACCCACCTCTACGAAATGGTTTTAGTATCCGATTGTATAGATTTTATTGAAATCGATTTGCTAAAGGCAGTACATAAAGCGTCTGGTAATAACATGTTTAAGCATCCCGTTGCACGTTTTACGTCATTGAAGTTTAATTTCTATAAATTGTGTTTTTCACTTTTTGATCTTCTGTGTGTGTGTTATCCTCTACTTTTCCTACTTTCGTGTTTTTCTCTCTTTCCATCAGCTTGCAACTGGCTTATTTATAGAGTCCGTTTTGACGTCAGCAATTTTGTATGTGGGTGGGGCAGTGGCCTTTTTGCACCCGGACACGCGCCAAATATGAATCATGGCCCCCGCCACTGCACGATCCCATTAAATAAGAGGCTGTCAAGTTCTATTAACGAAGACGTTTGTCATATAGAAAGCTGTGTTATGTATAGAATATCAAAGCGCAGCAACAGCCAGCAGCCAGGAAACGAGTCCCAAGTAGAAACCACATTAAAATGTTGTAGAGTTAGAATAAACTCCAGGCAGCAAAGCCCCTTTGAGGAGATAAAGTGTCTCTCCAATGATGCAAGGAATTCCCAGTTTTTAATGGAACCCGAACCTTCAGTACTGTGTCCACGCAAGATGACTACTGGCCGCTGTCTTGATCCAGATTATTGCAGTCTGCATTCTCATATCCTGCTTCTTTAAACTCTCCTCCCACCTAAGTCTGGGTCTCACAAGGGGTCGCTTCCATTCGGGACTGACGAAAGTCTTGGCTTCTTTTCTCATAGCTCGCATGCTTGCTATATGTCCATCTTATCCTTATTTATTTGCGCACCCTAATGGAATTTGGCGGTGAGAAAAATTATAAAGTCCCTTTGTTATTCCCTCTTCCTTTGCTGGAGATATTTTTCCCAGCACCTTCCTTCCAGCATCCGTCAGTCTGTGTGTTGTTTACGTGACAGTCCACATGTCACGCCAATAGCCTAATGACAGCCTTCAGCGAAAGTGTAAATTTTTTGACTCTGTGGCACAGCATAATTTGCATTCCTTATTGCAAGAACAACAGTCTTGGTAATCGATGAGATGAAACACTTCTGGTAACGATGAAAAATTGACCGTTTAAAGCCTAGTGGTTAACATATTACGGCCAGATTTAACACTAAAAGCTCTACATTTTTCCAACAAAGTTCGTGTATTCTGAATGATTCTTGCAATAAACAGGCGTTGTTTTCCCATATAGCATTAACACATGTATCACTATAGTGGCAGCACACTGTGTTCTCTGTGAGGTATGACTGAATTTCTATATATAATGCTGACATTCTTGCGACCTTCATGTGCCGATTGTCTGGAAATGGTGGGAGCATCAACCTCCTGGAGCTCTAAGGGCCTGTTCGGGCCTGTGATGGGATAGCTAATGCAGATTATTTGTCGTCTTAAACCCGTTGATTTTTATAAATTTGGAAAGAGAAACTTAAGCATATTCTGGTTTGTATCTTTATCATCATACTGTCTTCCTTCCTCCCTGCCTGCGTGCATCCGTCCCTTTCTTCCCTCTTACACCCCTCCAACCTTTCTTTTTTCTTTCCCTCCCTACCTTTCCTCTCGGTGTTAGTATGACTGTTTTACGTGAGTGAGAGTTACCCGAGAAATAACACAAAAGTAAAAAAATATTGAACTTTAATTTGACTAAATTTTAAAGCATATTCTGTAGACGGAGTGCATGCAGACGTACAGCTATATTGCAGGATACAGAGTCATATACCTAAGGAATACAGTTACTAATCGAATGAGATGGAACATGTCCTACGTTATGGCAGATTTACCTTAGGCTGTACGTCGACGTGACATAACATTACTTTACTGCACGCAAAATAGGTGCTTGTGCACTAAAGGATTAACTCCACGTGCGCGGAGACTAAAATAGACTACTGATTCAGTGCAGTCCATACATTAAAGTGTTAAAGTCAGTTTCAAAATAGTGATTCCCCCTTTATCTGCAATGAGTAATGCAATTGTAAGAAATTTATGATGTAAACGCCTTCTGGTGGCTCCTGATTGATGTTTCATACGCTGGAGGGGGTATGTACATAATCAATCAGTTCTCAGACACTGGTCAGTTCTATAGTTGAGCACTGACATGCAACAGTCAAGTCCAGGCCTTTAGTGTTATGTGAAACAAATTTTCCTTCTTTCGTTCAAACACGTGAATACACAAAAACATTTCTTCCCGGTAAGAAATTCGATAGTCTTCGTCGAGTAAAAGTAATGACAGCAACAAACAGATTAACTGACACAAACTAGTTTCTCGGAAGAGGTTCCTACATTCTGAAGCCTTTATGCCAACTTTATCATTTACGTAGGAGATGTCAAAATAGATGCACTTCCTGAAGCTTTCGAGTAACAAATGCTTATGCTGTATTTACACTTCGGTTGCTGTGTCCTATCACCGTTCATATATAGTAGGCTCATACTAAGATCAAATTCTGTGCATGTTTCCGTATGTCATACAATGTCGTTTGTTCTATGTGTTTCAGTCACTTGACAGTATTCTCTCTCGATATGCATATACGCAGAAATACGCGTTTCGGTATGGCGTTAGTATCGTCAGGTGGGCGAGCATAGTTACTTCTCATACCTTCTCGGTGTGGTGTTTAATTATTTTTAATATTAAAAGCTTATGTTTAAATATAAAATTATTAATTTTAGGTAATTTAAAATAAAAAATAAGTTTGGAACTTAAAAAGCACTGTGTTACATTTCAAGATATAATACAAAAACTGGAGCTTCAGGACCGCGGTGTTTAAATCCTGTAAACGCGTAAGGTGTCAGCGCAGACACTAGTTTATCAATCCTGTTTCTAGTGTATGCTTTTGACGGTCCGGGGTCACGCGTCCTGGTTATGTTTTGATGAACTTTGTAATGCCTTGATTGCGCATTTCCGTAGATATTATCTTTCAGAAGTATGTATTTCTTATTTCATTTTGAGTTGTCTATTGGCTGCTGCTGCTACATGTTATATGTGCACTAGCTAATGTAGGACTAACCTCAGCTTGCAGGCTTGATGACGATACGATCATACGGACACGCGCATCGTTGTATTTGTACTGACATATAATTTAGCGTAAATGACAGAAATGTATAATGAAAATTTAATGTCAAGACTTTCAGTTACTTACAAAAATACTGAATGTACTTTTCATAAAATTTGAATGAAGATGTAAACTGCTATTTATTTTCCTCGAATAATTTATTTCGTTAATATCACAATCTTGACTCCACATTGCAGCTTATGTTTTCTCGAAATGAGAAAACTAAATTAACCTTCACTTGTCTTGTCTTTGCGTTAAAAATTTTTGTAAAATTGTTAGCCCGACTTAACATATTTTTCCTGAATTAAGTTTATAATCACCAAATAGAAAAAAGGTTCAGACACGTGGAACATTGAGATGTACGCTTGATGGCATGCAGGCCTATGCGTACTTTTTACAGTGATCCTGTAAAGTTCGTACACATTAGGGATAAGAAGATAAATTAAATTATAGCAACAAACTTTGCTGTGCTTAATTCAGTCGGAATGCAAACAGTAGTTTCGGATGTTTGGAAGCACAGATGCGCTCATTTCATGTGCTTCGTGCAAGTAACATGTAAAACTAAGTGAAAGTCGGTGAGCTGTAAAAGGAAATATGGTGCAAAATATGGTGTAAAATCACTCCTGCTGAAAGAAGAACTGCTGTCTGATAAGGCGCTCCAGGGAGCAGATTCCTTTTATCAAAACCAGACAGTCGCTCACATTATTAGTGAGTTCTATTTTTAATGGAATGCGAAGTTTCATTGCCCTATATAAAAGGAAAGTCAATATTATCCACTCCACGCCCTGTAATTTATTTTAGAACCCATTTTAATATTATTCCATCTACGCCTAGTTCTTCCAAGCGGTCTCTTCCTTTGTCTGATTGCGGGAGGAAAGGCCGAAGTTAAATGTGCACAAATCGCATGGTCTCCAGACGAAGCGGCCTCTCAAGTGGATCCTTGACAAGGACATTGGACGGTTCTAACTTCTTGTTACTCGTACCTTCTGATTAGACTGTTTCTGTGGTGTGAAAACAGTCTTATAAATTTCTATGGGATTATTGTTTCCCTGTGTGTCGTACGCCTATATACGTGCAATAAACACCCATTTACTAACAGATTACTAGGCATTAAATTGTTCATGAATTCAGCTTGACATAAATGGACCTAAATGTGTGTATAAGTGTTCATTACCACAGCTTTACGATGCAGCGACTGGTAACAAGTAATTATAGCTTTCTTTAGTGTTTATGCGGAACTACAACAGTGCCCTGCAAAGACGCATACTAACAAAGGCGTTGAACGTATTGTGCAAATGGGCGAGGCAGAAACAAATTCAAAGGGAACAAGTTATTAGCACTTTTACGAAGGTCGGTAAGGAAATGAAAGCATATATTTTGGGTTTTTCATTCTCAGCTCTATTAATAACAACTCGGTTTTATTGTACTGCTATCCCATTACTTTTCCACATGGTCCACGCCGCAGTTGAGGCATTTGTCTTATCGTGGAATGAGCTTCTGTGTCCCCTGTTGATAGATGTTCATGTTCCGTGTTATTAGCCATTGTGTCACAACTGTTTACGCCTCGCGATAATCCTTAAGTCTGTGGCTGCCATGGTTGTTCTTCGGGGGCTGGGAACTGATGATAGTCGCTTGGCGCCAGATCAGGGCCTTAGGTGGGATGCTCCAAGGATTTTAGTTACGACGTTATACGTCATGTAAACTTATTTGCCTAACAACTGTGGTATAAGCGCGTGAAGGAGCCGGTATAGCCCAGTCGGTACAGTGACCAGGCTGCTGGCTGAACAACCGAGTAATGGTGGTCCTATTTCCAGAAAGGGTGAGGAATGTTTCTTCTCCAAAGCGTCCAGACTGGCCCTTGGGCCCACCCAGCGTTCTATTTAATGTGTATCCGGGTTAAAGCGGCTGAGGCTTGAAAGTGACCATGCAACTTCACCTAGTGCCGCGTTAAGAATGAGTAGAACTCTACCCTCTGTTTCCCATAAAACTTCGTGGCGTGCGCAGGGACAATTTTACCTTTAACCTTATATGTGTATGTGAAGCTGAGATCAGTCAGTGTGTGAATTCTGTATTCCGAGAGGCACGGCAATGACTTAACAAATGTTTGGGTAAAATTTTAAAATTAGTAGTGTCTAGTTAAGGTTTCTGTCTTACAGCTTGTAACCTGATCAGTTTGATGGAAGATACAGTAACATTGTGTGTGTGTGTGTGTGTGTGTGTGTGTATGTATGTATGTATGTATGTATGTATGTATGTATGTATGTATGTATGTATGTATGTATGTATGTATGTGTGTGCGTATGTATGTATGTATGTATGTATGTATGTATGTATGTATGTATGTACGTACGTGTGTATGT